>OX451740.1:637079266-637569615 GCA_948472305.1 Vicia faba | reverse complement strand
TATTTGTTAATTTTTCTTTGCATTGACTAAACATTTTCTTATAACCATTTCTTTTATGCGTTGCCTTCCATTTTTGACACAGATAACTTTCAACCTAGAACCAGAAGGTGATATGAGATAACTCTTTAGTGTGGGTGGACCAAGAGGCGTTGGATACCATTTTCATATTTGTTGGTGAAGGTGGCATAGACCATGCCTTTACTAAATTGAGTCCCTCTTCAGACTAGAGGGATGCTTCCTCCCGAAGAGGATAAAAGGATTTTTTAGCAAGTAAGATTTACATGTCATTTCTCTCCATGAATGTGTGTTTTATTTGATAGGTTTTCGTCTTTCCTTTACCGACTTTGAAATGTGTGTTATAAACAATCTAATGATTTCTCATTCATAATTACACCCCAATAAGTTGATATTATATCAAAGTCTTCCATTACTGGTGCGAGTACAAGAAAGGTGTGCCATCTTTGACCCTCTTCTTCCACCTTTTTAAAACTTAGTGGAGCTCTGATGATTTAAGCCCAGAGGTATGGTCTAATCTCCATCAAGAATATTACCAAGATATTTGAGGTATATTTAGATACTATGAAGCACTTTAAGGATCTGTACTATCTGATTAGTCCCTCTCGCCATGGTGGCTCATGCTTGTTAATGAAACATAGTTCTAAGTTGCCTCATCAATGTTCATATAAGTTCTCTAAGTTTTGGCGTCAAAGCCATTTCTCGACGAATGTTGGGTCTTACGTTTATAGGAAAAACCACTTGTCCAAGGAACAAGTTTATATGAAGAGGGGAATTGGTATCCTTCATTGAAGATCAGGTCCATGTTGATAACATTATTGATTCGAGAGCGATGCTAATGAAGCGAGATAATAAGCGGTTTATATAAACACACTTGTTAGTGGAGGTCGCTTCGAAGGAGGAGAGGAAAGTTATCTTTGGTGAGTAATGCGGGAGACTTCCTCCTTTTCCTAGTGTTGTTTGGATGACCATTATTGCCTTGCTTTTAACTAATAATTGGTTTGCATATAAAGTTAAGGACTATAAAATAATGCTTCATATGAATAGGACATATATGTTCATACCCATGCATATTCTTGTTGATGTCGGGAAAGCTTCAGGGAGAATTCTTCCCACAAGGTCCCCTTCGAGTCCGATTATGTTTACTCTTATTGTTCTAATTAAGTGGAAGTTTGGGATTCTCTGAATCAAGTCGTGATAGAAAGCACCTTACATTAATAATTGTTCGTAGTTGGAGCGAGCCCTGTAACTAGACTCGATGACAAGGTGACTCAAAATAGAGGGTCTTCTCTCGACGTTAGTCTCTTAATCAAGTTTTAGGAAATACAGGTCCTGGTGCCTGTACTAAATCGAACATGGATGTGCAATCTCCTATGCTTTTGAGTCGTCCTAGTCCTTAAACTGTTAGGGAGTTTTAATTCTCTATTTATGAGAAGGGTAATGTGCATTTTCAAGCAAGGATGAGGTCAATCAATAAGAAGAGTTGGATGAAATGACGTACCAAACTCATTGGGTGTCAATTATCTTGGCCTTTAGTGATGCTGAAAAAGGGTTGTCTTCTTGCCACCATCTTCACAAGAGAAATAAGTGCTTCAGAAATGTGTCAGTGCTCTTACTATCGATTGAGACTGGTACTTGGAGGAGCTCACTAGAACGGTGTACTTGTTAAGCGAGATAGGTACCGAAGTTCATATTTAGGACGTCCTAATTTATTGATTGTGGAGGGGCAATTATTTGTTCAAGAGATGAAGGAGAAAGATGAAATTATTTTGTCTACATGATCAACTTTGTCCATAAATAAGGACGTTTTTTCCAAAGTGAACCAAGAATTGGAGTCCTCTTATAAGAGGGTGGAGGACTTATGGACAAAGTGACCTTCCAAGAAGATATGCTCACTAAGTTAAGAACATGGCCTCACTAAGTTAATAATGGAGGGAAAATAAGACTTTAGATCCAAGCAAATTGAAGGTTAAGAAACAAAGCTCACTAAGCGATTTATGTCGGTTCATTACTTCTTGGTTAAGTTACTTTAGAAGAAAATAAAGGGATTCTTGATAAGAGGGAACGGAAGGAGCTCTAAGTGGGGTATGATGGAAAAGAAAAATTGTATATGAGCTGGCTTGACTTAAGGGAGAAGAAAGTTAGCGTACTAAGCAAGTTACAAGCCTCTCTTAGCAAGAACGCCATATCAGAACCTATAAATAGGAATTCCAACCACTTCAGTGAATATTACCTCAAGTGGATTCTTGGTGAGTTCTACTAGAAACACATTTGATATCAAAATCATATCAGGAGAGGAAATAAGAGGAAGATTGAGTGTGGAAGCTCTGTCAGAGAAATTGTCGCTGATGTTATTTAACTTCTTTCTTCTAGGTCTAAATATTAAAGATATGATAAGAAAGTGTGTCTAATTTCTCTTTTTTTTGGGGTTATATGTAGTTGTTCATATACTTATGTATTGATTATGATCACGAACGCTCTACGTAAAATTTCTTATGCTTTATATTGATGAATTCTTAGTACTTAATGCTTGTTTAGGATTAGCGACCTAAAACATGTTTTCATGGTTTTGATTTGATATTTTAATGGTACTTGTCATTTGTATATACATAATTTTTATCTACTAGATGCTAAATTTTAAAGATATATTTAGGTTTAATAAATCACATGAACAATCAAAGTTTAATGCTACCGTGTTGGTTAATAGGATGAGAAATTGTCTATTAGGAAATACAATTGATCTCACGTTATTGACTCATACATAAGCTATGATTCAGAGTGACAAGTGATAATATTAATAGCTGATTAGAATTTCTATTACTGATCAATAATCATACATGAGGATAGGTCAATGAAATTAAATGAACCACACGCAGAAATAAAAATAAGAAAAGAAAGGAAAATTTACTAGTGAAAAGAGAAGATCTAGAAGATTTTTCTATTTTAAAACTAGATACCATGGCTGACATTGATAACACTAACAACAAAGAAAATGCCAACAGAAACATTAACAGTGGAAACAACAACAGTAGTGGCATGTCGTGCTACAATAGTCCAAGACGACAAGCTCATATAGTTAGACCGCAAAGGAATACCCGTTAGATCGAGATGAAAATAGGTTTGTACCAAATTATTTATGCTAATCCTTTTTTCAAGAATAGATCATAAAGACCCTTATACACATCTCACAAAGTTCAACGAGCTATCTGGTATGCTTGGAGCTCCAAAAGCTGAGAAAGAGGCGGTATTCATGAGATTGTTTCCATATTCTTCGATTGGCAAAGAAAAGCAATGGCATCTTGATCAACTAAAATAAATAATGACCAATTGGAACTCATAGGAAGAAAACTTATTTGATGGATTTCTTTCCTCACGACAAATGCATGGAAGCCAAAACAACAATTGTTGTGTTCTCTCAAGGTGCAATAGAAACTTTAAGTGAATCGTATGAGAGATACAAATTCATGATGAGAAGATGCTCGAACCATGGTTTTGATCATATCACAATATACATATAATTCTTAAATGGATTACAACAACATCCTAAGTTATTTGTTAGTTATACTAGTGTTGAAGGTTCTCTAATGTCAAAAAGTGGAAAAGATGTAATTGCAATAATGAAATAAGGGCGTTCAGTGATCATCTAGGTCAATATAATACGAACCATGATCTAAGAAATATTGGAACCATAGAATGAATACCAATGATGAAATTCTAACACAAAACAAGTTGTTGACATAACTAATATATGATTTGACAAAGAAATTATCGAAGCTCCAACAAGAATTGAAAGAAATGCATGAACACCAAAGCAAAGGTATATGTGCATTATATGAGTTATTTTGTGATGATCACCATACTGGATATTTCCCTCCAACCAATGATGAAGTCAATTATTTAGGCAACCAAGAAAGGCCTGTGCAATATTAAAATAACAATTTTCAAAGGAACGATAATTTCAATCAAGAATGGAGATCGTAAGCTGGTTCATCAACTTGAAATTGTATCAAAACTACATGCAAGCACATCCACATGATAAATCAACAAAGATGGAGGATACTCTTCAACAGTTAATGCAGATGTCAACTTACCAGCCAGTAGAATACTGATGCTTCTATCAAAAACCTTGAAACTCAAACTGGTCAACTAGAAAAGCAATTGGTTAATCAACATAAAGACGTTTTAGCGCTAATACAAAGACGAACCCAAAGGAGAATTATAATTCAATCTCCGTTTGTGAAAATGAATGGTTATTTCCACAAAGATTAAGAAATAGAAGAGCTACAAGATAAGAAGAAGAAGGAAGACAACTTCGAGGACATCCAACAAAGTCCACCATTAAAGGAAACAGATCCTTGTGCAATCCTATTACCTATTTCCATAAGTAATATGGAAGTTGTAAATTCACTCATCGACTTGGGTTCTAGTGGGAAATTGATTCAACTAGCAATAGTTTAATGAATCAGTGACTTCAAAAGAGAACCCATCATAACAATAATGCAAATAGAGGATAATACATCCATGAGGCCAATGGGAATGATCAAAGATGTTATGATCAAAATTGACAAATTATCATTTCTTGTAGAATCCACGGGGCTGGATATCGAGGAAGATTCAGAAATACCTCTCATTTTGGGAAGACCCTTCATAAAAACTACAAGGATGCTAGTGGATATTAACAAACGAAAAGTGAATGTTGGGATCCAAGATCATGATGTATGTTTTAATATGCTTGGTATAATATGAAATTAAGGGCATCAAGCTAATGCCGTTAAATAAGCACTTGTTGGGAGGAAACCTAAACTGTTTACCTTTCTTTTAAACCTTTCAATTTTATTGTATATTTTTTTTAATAAAAATAACAAATTTGGAAATTCAGTGTTGGAAATGTATGGAGTTCCTCACTAAGTGCACTTTGGAAAGGGCCAAGTCTATCTTAGCAAGACCAGTGAAACAATACAGGTCTAAGTCTCAATAAGAAAACCCTGTTAGCAAAGAACTCTACTTTGAAAATCCCAAAATCATGCATTTTTCTTAGCATGGTAGAAAATCGCTTAGCGAGATACCCGTTATAGAACATTGGGAATCGAGTTCAGACTTTACTCTAAACTTAATAACACTTTTCACACTATCTTTTATCTCTCACACCACTCCTTATCATTTGGGTACATCCTCAAAGGAAAAACAAATTGACATGTCAAGGGTGATATCAAATAAGATTTGGGATATCCTAAATTCTTAACAAAAGCATGCTCTTACTCTTCCTAGATTAATCATAGGATTATGCAAGCAACAAAATATGGATGTCCCAGATCGTTACCATCTCCTCCTGAATTCAAATTTAGGATAATGATCTTGTTTCTCGCCACTGCACGAGCCGAATAAGAAGACTACCACAACCACCACTGGTCCCTCCTACTGCACCATTTCAGCATCAACATGGGATGATGAGCTTTAATGCTAAGAATCTAAATTTGAGAGCTTATTTTTCATATAGTTGGGACATCACTTATACATATCACAAAGGTATTATTTCTCTAAATGAATCCATGAACATGTTACAACTAAGGATGCGGGATCCACAATCTCCACATGATCCATACCTGCTCAAATGATTTTATTAGCTATCTTAAATGGCCCACAGGAAGACCATTCTACTCATGAGATGCGGATGGTGATGCTAGTGGTAGTGGAGGAGGTAATGTTCATATTGTAAACTGCTGAGGAGGGAGAAAAGAAGAAGAGGAGCAAGAAGAGGAAAGAAGTGAAAATGAAGAATAGGAAGAAGGAATTGAAGAGATGACAAGTGAAAGTAATAATTAGATTTGCTGGTGCATTTTGTCTTACATCATTGTGAATTTTTATTGTCTTTTATTTTATTATTTTCTAGGTGTAGTCAGATATATGGATCAACTTTCGCCATAATGTTCTATCAAGGACCATGCTTCTGTCCAAATCATTAATCTATAGATATTTCTTAATAACCTCTTTTACAGTCTTTCTAGGTCTTCTTCTTCCTCAAATTGTTTGCCTTCTTTCCATCAGGTCTACTCTCCTTACTATATAATCTACATGTCTTCTCTCTACATGCCAAAAACCACTTAAGTATATTTTTCCACCATTTTCTCTACTATAGGAGGTACCCCGACGCTCTCTCTAATATTTTCATTTCAAATTTTATCCTGTCTTGTCTTACACTTAATTTATTCTCGTGTTGATTCTTAATTTTATCTTTTGACAACTCCTTTGAGCCTAAACATAAAATTTTTTGTTTGTTGTGAAAAATTACAACCCTCAACCCAATTTTAAAATAAAAAACAATGTTCATACATTGTCTTAAAAAGTAATATATCATTACAATTGAAAGGTTTATAAATGATTAAGTTGGGGGAGAAGGGTTGTTTTGAAAAAGAAAAATCAAGTAGTTAATTGGGTATTATGAGGAAAAGAAAATAAAAAGAATGTGCTTTGACAATCAAAAGAATAAAAATTATCAACATTCAACAAAACAAAACAAAATTCACCAAAAGAAGAAGTTGTAAAGTGAAAAAGAAAATATACCTTTTGAAAAAACAAAGTGATAGCCAAATTTTGTTCTCTTATCTATTCGACACTTTTGAATCCCAGAAAAACCAAGATTTTTCATGTATCTCAACCATGTTACAACTTAAATAAAGACCTTAGTGATCCATGAGTGATTATGTATCTTGTGATATGTGGGATTTGGATCGAACTCTAGTATGATCGAAGTACATGCTGTAGTCGAAGAAAGGGTCTAGCATGTATTTGTCGAAGATGCTTATTAAATTAGGTTTTAGTGTTTAAACCCTAATTTGTTAAGTTAGCTTGTTTATTAAGTTAGCTTGTATAATGGGCCTTGTGGAAAAAGCCCATTAGTTAGTATGTTAGGTTTTATTATAAATAGCATACTAGTCTCTCATCATTGCAACACAGCAAATCCTAATTTAGGGTGAGAGGGTTATTTGTTATTCTTGTAAACTTGTAATCTTGTTTCCTAAGAGAAAGTAAAGAATAGCAGTTATAACCAATTCTTGTGTTCTTCTTCTTCCTTGTTTGATATTCCTCCCTTATTCTATACTTTGTTATTGGCATTGAATTCACAACAAATTGGTGCGGTGAGCGTGGAGAAGATGCCTTCAACAAAGTATGAGATTGAAAAGTTCACCGGAGTGAATGATTTCGGTCTATGGCGCTTGAAGATGAAAGCCCTACTGGTTCAGCAGGGTTGTTTGGAAGCGTTGAAGGGAGCGACGTCGATGGACGCTGCGTTAACAGAAAGAGAGAAGACGGCCATGATCGAGAAAGCACACAGCGCAATTTTGTTGAGCCTTGGTGATAAGGTTCTTCGACAGGTATCAAAGGAGACGACGGCATCAGGGTTATGGGTGAAACTTGAAAGTTTGTATATGACCAAATCTCTGGTAAATCGACTCTACCTGAAGCAAGCTTTGTATTCATTCAAGATGATTGAAGACAAAGTGTTGGCTGAGCAGTTGGATATGTTCAACAAGCTGATTCTTGATCTTGAAAATATTGATGTAAAGATTGATGATGAAGATCAAGCGCTGTTATTATTGTGCGCTTTGCCCAGATCACATGCTCACTTCAAAGAAACCCTCTTGTATGGAAGAGAGTCCCTGACCTTTGAAGAAGTTCAATCAGCCTTGTACTCTAAGGACTTGAACGAACGTAAGGAGCATAAACCTTCGACGGTTGGTGAAGGTTTGGCTGTTAAAGGAAAATTCGACAAGAAGAAAGGTAAAAATCAGTCGAAGTCTTATAGTGGTGACACATCTGGTATTAGATGCTATCACTGTAAGAAAGTAGGTCACACAAGAAAGGTGTGCCCTGAACGCCTGAAAGATCATGGAGGTAAAGATAATGGCAATGCAGCTATTGTCCAAGATGATTTCGAATCATCTGATGTTCTTGTGGTTTCAAGCAAAAACTCATCGAAGGAATGGATTATGGATTCTGGATGCACTTGGCACATGACTCCAAACAGAGACTTGTTCGAGGAATTATGTGATCAAGATGGTGGATCGGTATTGCTGGGAAACAACAAAGCTTGCAAGATTGCAGGCGTTGGATCTGTGAGATTCAAGCTCCATGATGAGTCAATAAGATTGTTGACTGAAGTCAGGTATGTACCTGATTTGAAGAGAAATTTGATTTCTCTTGGTGAATTCGACAAGAAAGGATATGTTTTTCAAGGAGAGAAAAGTATCCTGAGAGTCATGAAAGGGTCGAAGGAAGTCTTGAGAGGCGTGAAGAAACAAGGCTTGTATACCCTTGAGGCTGAAGTTGTAAGTGGTTCGACAAATGTTGCATCCACGAAACCTTTGTCGAAGACAGAAATTTGGCACATGAGATTGGGCCATGTCAGTGAAAGGGGTCTGGTCGAATTAGGGAAACAAAATCTGCTTGGTGGAGATAAAGTCGAAAAGCTGAAGTTTTGTGAACCCTGTGTACTTGGAAAATCCTGTAGAATGAAGTTCAACAAAGGCAAACAAAGAACACATGGATCCCTTGATTACATCCATGCTGATCTTTGGGGGCCTGCAAGGTGTCCATCACATTCAGGAGCAAAGTATTTTCTATCCATAGTAGATGACTATTCCAGAAAGTTATGGGTATTCATCCAGAAGACTAAGGATGAAACTTTTGAGAATTTCAAAAGTTGGAAGACTCTTGTCGAAATTCAAACTGGCAGAAAGGTAAAAAGGTTGAGAACCGACAATGGCCTTGAGTTTTGCAATGAGGCGTTCGACAGTTTTTGTGTTGCCTCTGGTATTGCAAGGCACAGAACTACCGCAGGTACTCCACAACAAAATGGTTTGGCTGAAAGGTTTAATCGAACTATTTTGGAGAGAGTTAGATGCATGTTGACTAGTGCGGGATTAAAGAAGGTGTTTTGGGCTGAGGCTGTTTCGACAGCAGCATATCTGATAAACAGATGTCCTTCGACAGCGTTAGATATGAAGACACCTGAAGAAGTTTGGTCGGGACATCCACCAGATCTCGACAAACTAAGAGTATTTGGCTGTGTAGCCTATGCTCACATTAGGCAAGACAAGGTCGAACCTAGAGCTCTGAAATGCATGTTTATGGGATACCCTGAAGGAGTAAAAGCTTATAGGCTATGGTGCCTAGAGCCAGGTCACAGGAGGTGTATCACCAGTCGAGATGTAGTTTTCAATGAAACGGAAATGGCTTTCAAGAAAACTGATGATGCTGACGAAGAGCTGGAACAGGTAGAGATTCCTGTTGAGGTGGAGCATGTTGATGCTGAAATGCGTATCCCAGATGAAGTCGAAGAAGAAACAGAAGATTCTGATGATGTTGAGGAAACTGTTGATGACTACCTATTGTCGAGAGATAGGCAACGAAGAGTCATAAAACCACCTCAGAGACTTGGATATGCAGATCTTGTAGCTTATGCCTTAATCTCTGCAAGTGAAGTTCTAGACGAAGAACCTAGAGATTATAAGGAAGCTATAAGGAGTCGAATGAAGACTGAATGGCTAAAGGCCATGCATGATGAGATGAAATCTCTTCATGATAATCACACTTGGGAACTAATCAAGAAACCTTTTGGGGCAAGGTTAGTCAGCTGTAAGTGGATTTTCAAAGTTAAGGAAGGAATTGAAGGAGTAATGTCGAAGAGGTACAAGGCAAGATTAGTCGCAAGGGGTTTCACTCAGAAAGAAGGTGTCGACTTCAATGATGTATTTTCCCCTGTTGTGAAGCACAGATCCATTCGAATGTTGCTTGCCATGGTGGCTCAGTTCGACCTTGAACTGGAACAAATGGATGTGAAGACTGCGTTCTTGTATGGTGACTTAGATGAAACAATCCTGATGAGGCAACCTGAAGGGTATGTCGAAAAGGGGAAAGAAGATTATGTGTGCAAACTGAAGAAATCTTTATATGGACTTAAACAATCTCCTCGACAGTGGAATAAGAGATTCGACAAGTTCATGGAACACATAGGTTTCATTCGAAGTCAGTTCGACCATTGTGTTTACTCCAGATTTCGACCTGAAAATTCATTTGTTATTTTGTTGCTTTATGTTGATGATATTCTGATAGCAAGCAACAATGTCGAAGATGTAATGAGGGTGAAGGCTGAACTCAATAAGGAGTTCGACATGAAGGATCTGGGAGCTGCATCTAGGATTCTTGGAATTGACATTCGAAGAGATAGAAAGCAGTCGAAATTATGCTTATCTCAAGAGGCATACCTTCGAAAGATTCTTGACAAGTTTGGTATGTCGAACTCAAAGCCTGTTGTGACTCCAACGAACCCTCAATTCAAGCTGAGTATTGATCAATGTCCCAGTACTGATGTTGAAAGAACATATATGAATAGCATCCCATATGCTAATATAGTTGGTTCTTTGATGTATGCTATGGTCTGTACTAGACCCGACATAGCATATGCAGTAAGTCTTGTAAGCAGGTACATGGCGAATCCTGGAAAGGCTCACTGGCAAGCGTTAAAGTGGATTCTAAGGTACATAAATGGGTCTCTGAACAGAGTCTTAATTTATGGTGGAGCCTTGGGTGAAGATAGTAAAGCAGTTGTCGAAGGCTATGTTGACTCTGATTATGCAGGTTGTATGGATTCCAGAAAATCTATTTCTGGATATGTTTTCACTATGTTTGGTACAGCAATTAGTTGGAAAGCAACTCTTCAGAAGGTTGTTGCCTTATCAACTACTGAAGCAGAATATATTGCCCTAACTGAAGCTGTGAAAGAAGCATTGTGGCTTGAAGGTTTTGCGAAGGAACTGAAACTTCAAGGTCAAGGTATCACTGTTAAATGTGATAGTCAAAGTGCAATACACCTGTCGAAGAACTCAGCCTATCATGAGCGAACCAAGCACATAGATGTGAGGCTGCATTTCGTCAGAGGGGTAATCGAGCGTGGAGAAGTCCAAGTGCTGAAGGTCTCGACAGAACACAATGCCGCTGATATGATCACCAAAACATTGCCAAGTTGCAAGTTTTTCCACTGTATGCAGTTGATAAAGCTGCATGAAGAAAGCTAGTTAGTGTCTCTTGATGCTGTAGAGTTAGGTCCAAGGTGGAGATTTGTGGGATTTGGATCGAACTCTAGTATGATCGAAGTACATGCTGTAGTCGAAGAAAGGGTCTAGCATGTATTTGTCGAAGATGCTTATTAAATTAGGTTTTAGTGTTTAAACCCTAATTTGTTAAGTTAGCTTGTTTATTAAGTTAGCTTGTATAATGGGCCTTGTGGAAAAAGCCCATTAGTTAGTATGTTAGGTTTTATTATAAATAGCATACTAGTCTCTCATCATTGCAACACAGCAAATCCTAATTTAGGGTGAGAGGGTTATTTGTTATTCTTGTAAACTTGTAATCTTGTTTCCTAAGAGAAAGTAAAGAATAGCAGTTATAACCAATTCTTGTGTTCTTCTTCTTCCTTGTTTGATATTCCTCCCTTATTCTATACTTTGTTATTGGCATTGAATTCACAACATGATATTTATTAGATGAAGTGCAAAATATTTCCATAGTTGACGTGTTGTCTCATAATGAGAAAAATACTAACCATTTGAGTGATATTTAGTAAGATCATGATTATGATGAATATTTTATTGTTGATGTAAACATATTTTAAAATCATACTTTGGATAAAGCAAGTTTTTTTTATCTTTATGCTATAGTTTATGGATGCATATAATTTT
Source organism: Vicia faba (assembly GCA_948472305.1). Taxonomy (NCBI): domain Eukaryota; kingdom Viridiplantae; phylum Streptophyta; class Magnoliopsida; order Fabales; family Fabaceae; genus Vicia; species Vicia faba. Next base: position 637,557,862 of record OX451740.1, on the reverse strand, counting down.
GAATGTGAATTTTAATTTTCAAGAAAATCATGCAATACTTCAAGATATTTCAAAAAGTTCTTAATTAAGTTTTAAAACCACACATGAGCTATGCATATTGAATTTTTCTGAGACATTTATATTGATTTTGTTTCAGGACAAACAAAAAGATAAGTTAGAGAGAGAGTTGATAAGTGTCAAAAATATGTAAAATACATAAGCACTTATTAACTTAATTTGCAAGTAATCAAAGGACTCCCCCCAATTTATTATTAAAACACCATAAAAATTATATATGAACTTTTTAACCGTGTATTCACTAAGTACATGTAAAAAGAACCAAGAAAACACAAAACAACAATGTAATGCGGTGGGAGAACTGACTTGGTTTTGCGTTTTATCGCAAATGTTGCGGTTAGCAAGAGTCGCCAACCACTTTTCTTTTATCCAATAAGGAAAGGGTGAAAAGAACAGGAAATACCTTTCTTGATTTTGAATTCGGGGGGTAGGTTATGAAAAGGGAGGGTGTTAACACCTTTTTCATCCGCAGTTATCTACGACCTCTTAATCACTATCTCACTTTTGAAAATTTCTTTGTGTCGTGTGTTTGAAAAATATTTTGAAAAGCTTGCCAATGTAAGGCGGACTTTGTAATGACTCTTGTATCGTTAAGAGTGTATACAAAGCATTTGTTTTTTGAAAAATATTTATTGAAAGTGTTGGTGAAAAAACTGTTTTTTTAAGAGCTTTGTGAGCAAGCGATTAACAACAGTCTATCTACTCAAGGTCGTTCTCGTAATTTTCCTCCTCCTTTAGATAGTGTTGTCCTACCATTAGTTAGTAGGAAGCCCTATCATTAGATGTGAAGGGACATGCGTGTCTCATCGTACAATCATCGAAGGCAATTGGTAGAGACACTTTAGAAATTATCGTTAAGGGACTAGATCATTTATCGAAGGCAACATCGAAAGGGTCATCGAGGGACTATGATCTTTGTATCGAGGGACTTTACTAAAGCATCCCCATGTTCGAGAAACATAACTGTTTTTCCGAAGGCAACAAGGGAGGTTACCCTAGAGGTGCGAGTGATTTGTTTTAGGTTATGTTTATCTTGAATTAGGGTTTTCTAAGTTGATTTTAGTGTTTCCATACAAACCCTAGTTACTAACAGTTAAATATGTACAAAAAATATAAAGTGTGGAAAGTAAAATCCTATGCTATTACATGGCATTGTGAGAGATACATAAGTATAAAGATGTGAGAAAGTAAATCTACGATATTACAAAAAAACCGTGCGTCCTATACAATCATATAAGAATTTAAATTACAAAGTGTGATAAGAAAAGAGGTTAGAAAACAAGGTATTTTAAAGACCTAAAAATCTAAAAGACAAATTTTGTATTTTTAGGATTTTTATTTTAATTAAAAGAAGAATATTAAGTTAATTAAATAAAATAAGAAAAGAAAACAAAGGGTTAGAAAAATGACAATGCATGGGGTGGGATTTGAACCCACGCCCTCTCCTTCAATAGCCTCTCATCTTACCATTGCGCTAGTTTGTTTTTCCTGTTATTCAATTACCAATAAATCATTATATAATAAAAACACGTTAAAAATTTAATTTCAAACAAAGGTAAAATGTGGGGACCTGTATCAAGTGTTATCCAATCAGAAGTTCTCAAAATGCCACGCCATGGTCAACCTGATTTTAAAAATTTGATTGACAGAGAAGTGACCGGAACCCTAGCTCTGGTCATATTCTCCGATGAGCTCCAACATCAAACATGCAAATCACGTAAAATCTAAACACAAGATGAATCCTATCCCCCTAATTTGACCCTTGCAAATCCAACAATACCCTTCGCTTTGGCTAACGATCCATGCATAATGAGTTTCGAAGAAGAAACCCTAGTCCGGTTCAACAATGACAAACTAAGATTTGGACGCTATAACCTCCATGTAATGACTGCAACCTGCTCTAAACATTTATATGAACTGATCTGGATGGTTAGAAACATTCAACACTACATGGAATTAAAAATATGAATTGCCAAAAAACTCAATAATTAGACATGGCATGTATGCGTGTTTCAGGCATGGATGAGCATGGAAAATCACCTATTCTTACCCTATGGATGTTCAGGAGATGATTTGAGTGGTTGGCTTAGACTGAAATTGCTTGGAACTTTGACTTCAAATTCTTGCTTTCCTTGAAAATTTTGTGATCAAGAACCCTAGTTTCTATGGCTGAAAATTTGTGTCTTGTTCATCTGAGAGTGTCTTCTATTTATAATGCTTGGATTAGGTCAACAAACATGGTACAAAATCCCATGGAATCAAGTCTATCAAATGTGATTCAAAACCTTCCAAAAATAGAGATTTTCTTGCCTTCTTGGTTCCACACGGTTTCCTCATGGTTGTCACAAAATTTTAGGCTTCAAAATGATCCAAATAATGTCCACACGTGCCTTGGCCCATCACTTTACTAATTCATTTAATTTATTTTGAAAATATCAAAATAAATGAAATAAAAAAATCATGGCCATGTACAAATGAATTTTTAGGTCCTTTAACATGTTATAAGCATGTTTGGACTTCAGAAATTAGGCCCATTAGCTCAAAAATTCAAAATTGCTCAAATGAGGTTTTATGCATTTCTCAAAAATTGTCCAACTTGCACAAATAATAACTCTCTCAAATTTTATTATATGAAAGTGATATTTGAATTTTTGGAAATCTTAAGATGTCCCCTAAAACTTTCATGTTGACCATCTTTTCATTTCAAGCCTTTATCTTCATGTAAATTGTTTTGACAAAAAGTGTTTTTTTGTTGACTTTCAAAATGGCCAATAATGTTTTGACCTATATCTCTCAAATGAAGCATTTTTTGGCCTTGATCTTAAAGAGACCAAGTTATAGAGAAATTAATTTCCTTCCAAATGAGCTTTGGTTGAGGAAAATTTCATGAAGCATGTGGAAGTTATGCTTGGTCAAAGTTCAGTTGACTTCTTCTAAAGAAAACCCTAATTTGGTAACTTTTTTGCTTTTGATGATTTGAGAGTTTTCTTGATGAACCATGATCAACCTTTGATCAAATGATGAACATGACTTTAAAACCTTGATGTTAACCAAAAATCTTGAGGTTTGACTGTATGTTGGCCATAATTGACTTTTTGTCCAATATAGTTAATTTTCAATCATCTGAGCCATTGACTGAGCAAACTTGTGATGCAAGGCATGAAGCTTGGTATGAGAATTCCTTGAGACATATGAGGAACCATGAAATCCATTTTAGGCCTTAGAAACCCAATCTTCTTTGAGAAACTCAAAACCCTAATTTTAGGTCAATTGCTTAGGAGGAGAATTTGTCTGATCAATTCTTGAGCAACCTTGAGCATTTGAGAACCCTAATAGAATGACTTGAAGAAAAATGAGAGGGAAAATTTTGGGGTACAACAGCTTCCCCTGTTCAATCTTCTTAAACCTGAAGAGTTAGATTGGCATGTCTTCCATTCGTGATCTGAAGGTAGAAGAGGATTGAACACTTAAGGGCCCAGAAATATGCACTCGCTTTTTACAGGAGGTAACGCTATTGGTTGATAATATTGCTTGAATGGGCTTAAAGATGCCATTGGGAGAGGTGACATAATATCGGAGATGGGATTATAGATGCCATCCGAAGTAACCGCTGATAGGAGTATCAGAATGAGTCTGCATTTGACTATATTTGAAGAATGCTTTTCCAGAATGAATCTCTGCGGAAAGATGCTTGAGTAGATGCTTATTAGATTTAGTCTCTGAGGGAAATTATCTGGTCATGTAGATAGTCACCCCATCTTGTTTCGGAAATTGATCTAGAGTCTGTTTTTGTTGGTAATCCCGTCCTGTTTCGGGAATTCATACCACTTGGTCATGTTGATAGTTTCCCCGTTATGTTTCGGGAGTTAATCTTTGTCTGGTCGTATAGATAGTTTCCTCGTATTGTTTTGGGAATTAATCTTTGACCTTCTTTCTGTTGGCGAACCCGTCCTGTTTTGGGAATTTATACCGCCTGGTCGTACAAATAGTTTCCCCATCCTATTTCGGGAGTTAATCTTGGACCTGGTCATATAGATTGTTGCCTCGTCTTATTTCAGGAATTAATCTATAACCTGTTTAAGAATTGTTGATGATATTCGTCTGTTTGTGAATTTCACCTGAAATGATAAAATTAGCTTTATGCAATGTCATGATGTATGTAATGCATTGCGTAATGATGTTCTCAAAGTAAATGAGAGTGTGCTATATGCGTTTCGTATGCATATGCTATGATACTTGTAAATGATGTATGGTTGTAAGATGTCGTTGAAGCGTATTGGTAACTTCGTGCAACATCATTGACTGGGGAAAATAAATCCATGACTGTTGTTGGAGATAAAGAATATGAATCTTCAATTTTATTTAGAATGTCTCCGATGGGGACTCCTGCTTTCAGTTTTGAGGATACTCCACTGGGAATGTTTGACTTCCGCTTGGGGATAGAAGAGTTAAAGAATATTGGTTGTTTATCGCTCTATTGGGAATTTAGTTCTTATATACCTTGACTGGGGATAAAAGAGATGGATAACCTTCCAAGGAGCAGTTTGACCGAGTTTCCGATATGGACGTCCAACTCTTCTGGGGAGGATAAAGTTAAATGATATCTGACTTGATTTCAGATTCCATAGCAACTCTCCGGGGACAACAACCTAGACTACACTTTACTGGAGAGAATCTTATCAGGGAGAAATGAACTCTGCTTAGGAAATTGAACTCCTTTGGGGAAATAAACCTTGCTGGGGAAATAAACCCTGCTAGAGAAGAGAATTCTGCAGAGGATTTTGCAATGTTGGAAAAATAAACTCAGCTGGGGAATTAAATTTCTGTGAACTGTGTTGAGGAAATAATCTCTGATGAGGATTGGAATTCTGTAGGCTATGCGGAGGAAGTTTCCACTGTATGCTGGAGGAATGATCAAACTCATTTATCTACTGGGGGGATCTACTGCGGAGTATGGTCATGTTAATAGATGGAAGATGCCTCAATTTCTGTCTTGAAGGCATGTTAGACTTGTGGGTAATGTATCTACGTCGGGGATGAACTTGTGAAGGTAACTCTGTGGGGATAATCCCATGGAGGTTGCTCTGTAGGGGTTTCTCCATGGGGATTTCTGGACGACTTGAATGTTATCCCAACTCCTAGAGTCTTTATTAAATGCTCATTCCTGTTTTTATGCATACATTTGTTAACAGTAATCATATTCATATGCGTATGTTTATTCAATTTAGTTATTGAACGTTTTTGCAAACAAAACGGAAAAAGGTAAAACAAAATTTGAATTTTGAAATTGACTTGTATTAATAATTTTCCTATAAACAGGAGGTTTTATACATAGAGATATAAATCCTAATAAGAGGAAATCGTCGTAACATGAAAAGAGTAAAACAAAACATATAGCTATGTGTAAATGATCCCATCGAGTTTCAACTCTGCTATTGCCCCTATGTCTTTGAGCATCTCATCCCTTACTGTCAGAAGAAATTGACTGAATTGATTTGTACCATTTGAACTTGACATTGGTAATAAAGCTTGCTTGTATGTAGGTGATCCAACGGAACATAGTCGTACGCTTTAGTCCCTAACTTTTTCTCGGACCTCCCTTTAGAGTTTTCAGTCCACTGGGATACCTTTTTTTGCCCAAGCCACCTTTTTAGGTTTTCGACTTGCCAGGTGTACAATCTTTATATATATATATATATATATATATATATATATATATATATATATATATATATATATATATATATATATATATATATATATATATATATATATATATATATATATATATATATATATATATATATATATATATATATATATATATATATATATATATATATATATATATATATATATATATATATATATATATATATATATATATATATATATATATATATATATATATATATATATATATATATATATATATATATATATATATATATATATATATATATATATATATATATATATATATATATATATATATATATATATCCCTAATTTTTTCCTGAACCTTTTTGGTTCGTCGGGATACCCTTATTTTTGCATAGGATAGTCAACCTAGCGGGTCTCTTTCATGCGTAGTACCATTTGACTTTTTCCGCATTTACAGGGTGCGAAAAATATTCACCATCCATGGTGGTAAGGATTATAGCACCACCAAAAAATATCTTCTTGATTACAAATGGCCCTTCGTAGGTGGGAGTCCATTTTCCCATGGGATCACCTTGTGGTAGGATGATGCGCTTTATTACCAAGTCACCAGCCTGATATACCCAATGCTTGACTTTCTTATTGAAGGCTTTAATCATGCACTTCTGGTACATCTGACCATGACAAACAGATGCAAGCCTTTTCTCGTCAATCAAATTTATCTCGTCAAGCCTAGTCTAAATCTACTCGTCTTCATCTAAATCGGCGTCTTTCATGATTCTCAGAGAAGGAATTTGAACTCCCACAGGTAGGACAACTTTCATATCGTAGACTAGAGAAAATGGGGTTGCCCCAGTCGATGTTCATACTGAGGTGCGATAGTCATGAAGAGAAAATGGTAATATCTCATGCCAATCTTCATATGTCACAATCATCTTCTGTATGATCTTCTTGATGTTCTTATTGGCCGCTTCCACTGTGCCATTCATCTTTGATCGATATGGAGAAGAATTATGGTGGTTGATCTTGAACTGTATGCAGCGTTTCGTGATCATGGTGTTGTTGAGATTGGTACTGTTGTCTGTGATAATCCTTTCGGGGATGCCATAACGACAAAGAAGGTTATGCTTGATGAACCGAGCCACAGCATTCTTGGTAACAGAGGAAAATGAGGCTGCTTCAACTCACTTTGTGAAGTAATCAATAACAACAGGATGAAACATTGTCCATTAGAAGCAATGGGTTTGATCTCTCCGATCATATTAATGCCCCACATCGCAAATGGCCAAGGAGCAGTCAAGACATTTAGAGGAACCAGAGGCACATGTACTTTGTCGGCGTATATCTGGCATTTGTGACAAGTTCTAGAGTGGTGATGGAAATCATTTTCCATAGACCAGTAGTAACCCGCTCTCAGAATCTTCTTAGCCATAGTATGTCCACCGGAGTGAGTACTGAAGACACCTTCGTGCATATATTCCATAATTTTCTCAGCTTCCTTCTTGTCTACACAACGAAGCAAAGTCGAATCGTGACTGCGCTTGCACAAAATTCCATTGCTCAGGAAGAACTTGGCAGAGAACCTCCGTAGGAATTTCTTGTTATTAATAGATGCTCCTTCAGGGAACTCTTGAGCCTCAAGGTATCTTTTGACTTCATGAAACCAAGGTTTCTCTTCTATTATGTTAGTGTCAACTTTGTAGCAGTGTGCCAGTTCATCTAGTCTTTCAATAGTAATACAAGGAGCTTCATTGTCCCATCTGAATTTGAACATAGATGACATGGTAGTTAATGCATCTTCCAGTTGTTTCTCTTCTCGTGGGATATGTTCAAAAGTAATTTCCTTGAAGTACAAAGTTAAGGTTAACACATGATCTCTATAAGGAATGAGATTCGGGTGCTTCGTATCCCATTCCCCCTTAATTTAACTGATTACCAGGGTTGAGTCCCCATATACATTCAAGAACTTGATTCTCATGTTGATAACAACTTTTATACCCATGATTCATGCTTCATATTTGGCCATGTTGTTGGTACATTAAAAGCAGAGTCTGGCTGTAAACGGCGTATGGCAACCCTATGGAGATATAATTGCAACACCAATTCCATTGCCAAGTGCGTTAGAAGCTCCGTCGAAAACCATAGTCCACCAGGATCCTGGCTCAGGTCTTTCATATGGTCCAGGTTCTTCGTAATCTGTTACTAGCATAATTTTCTCTTCCGGGAACTCAAAATTCATAGTCTGATAGTCGTCTATAGCTTAATGAGCCAAATGATATGCCAGTACACTTCCTTTGATTGCCTTCTGAGTGGTGTACTGGATGTTGTATTCTGTCAAAACCATTTTCCATCTGGCTATTCTTCTAGAGAGAGCGGGTTTCTCGAATATGTACTTAATGGGGAATATGTACTTAATGGGATCCATTTTAGAGATCAACAAAGTAGTAAGGGTCAACATATACTGTCTTAGTCGGTGAGCAGCCCATGCCAAAGCGCATCAAGTTTTCTTGAGCAGTGAGTATCTTGTTTCACAGTCAGTAAATTTTTTCGTAAGGTAGTATATTGCATGCTCTTTTCGACCAGACTCGTCATGCTGGCCCAATACACACCCCATTGAGCTCTCTAACACTGTTAGGTACATGATCCTAGGTCTTCCTTTGACTGGCGGCATAAGGATCAAAGGTTCTTGTAGGTAGTCCTTGATTTTATCAAAAGCGATATGGAAATCTTCGTTCCATTTCACTACTTGATCTTTCTTCAGTAACTTGAAAATTGGCTCACAAGTAACAGTCAAATGAGAAATAAATCTGGAAATATAGTTCAGTCGTCCCAAGAAACCTCTGACTTCCTTCTCAGTATGGGGAGCAGGAATTTCTTGAATGACTTTGACCTTGACAGGATCAACTTCAATACCTTTACCACTGACAACGAAACCTCGGAGTTTACTGGATCTTACCCCAAAGGTGCATTTGTTTGGATTCAGTCTCAACTTGTATTTCTTCAAGTTGGGCTAACATGACGAGTCTGGCCGAAAAGAGCATGCAATTTACTACCTGAGCAAAAAGTTTAGCGACTGTGAAAACAGATATTCACTACTCGAGAAAACTTGCTGCGCTCTGGCATGGCCTGCTCGCCGGCTAAGACAATATACGTTGACTCACACCACTCTATTGATTTCTAAGATGGACCATATCAAGTACATCTTCGAGAAGCCCGCTCTCTCCGAACGGATAGCTAGATGGAAAATGATTCTGACTTAATACGATATTCAATACACAATACAAAAGGCCATCAAAAAAAGTGTATTGGCAGATCATTTGGCCCATCAAGCTGTTGATGATTACCAATATATGAACTTTGACTTCTCGTACGAGAATATCATGTTAGTAATTAATTGTGTGAAGCCTAGACCGTATGACAGGCCTGATCAAGGATCCCGATGGACTATGGTTTTTGGTGGAGCTTCCAATGCTTTTGGTAATGGAATTGGTGTTATGATTATTTCTCCTGAAGGTTGTCACACTTCTTTCACTGCTATATTATGCTTCGATTATACGAACAACATGGTTGAGTATGAAGCATGCATCTTGGATCTGAAGGCTGCCATTGGCTTGAGGATCAAACATTTGGATGTATTCGGAGACTCTAGTCTAGTGATTAGCCAAGTGAAGTGGGAATGGGACACTAAGTATCCTAACCTGATTCCTTACAAGGAGCTTATGTTAACTCTGATTCCATGCTTTAAGGAGATCACCTTTAAGAATTTCCCTAGGGAGGAAAATCAGTTAGCCAATGCTTTGGCCACAATGTCTTCCATGTTCAAAGTCAAATGGGACAACGAAGCTCCTATGATTAAAATTGAGAGATTTGACGAACCTGCACACTGTTATGAGCTTGATATTGATGAAGAGAAACCATGGTACCATGAGATGAGGAGATATCTTGAGGCACAAGAATATCCTGAAGGAGCTTCCATCAATGATAAGAAATTCTTGCGAAGATTTTCAGCCAAATTCTTTCTAAGCAATGGAATCCTATACAAGCGCAACCATGATTCTACTCTACTTCGATGTGTGGATAAGAAGGAGGCGGAGAAAATTATGGAAGACATGCATGATGGCCTCTTTGGGACTCATTCTAGTGGAAACACTATGGCCAAGAAAATCCCGAGGGCTGGTTACTATTGGTTCACAATGGAGAATGATTGTCACCAACACTCAAGAACTTGCCACAAATGTTAAATCTATGCTGATAAGGTCTATGTACCTCATATTCCTCTAAATATCATGACTGCTCCGTGGCCATTCTCAATGTGGGGAATTGACATGATTGGAGAGATCAAAGCTACTGCCTCCAATGGACACTGTTTCATCCTTGTTGCCATTGATTACTTTACCAAGTGGGTCGAAGCTGCCTCATATGCCTCAGTTACAAAAGAATGTTGTAGCCAAATTCATCAAGCATAATCTCATCCGCCGTTACAGTATCCCCGAAAGGATTATCACTAAAAATGGAACTAATCTCAATAACGCTATGATTACAGAACTCTGCAGTCAGTTCAAAATCAAGCATCACAATTCTTCTCCGTACAAGCCCAAGATGAATGGCACAATGGAAGCTGCCAATAAAAATATCAAGAAGATTATGCAAAAGATGGTGGTAACCTACAAAGACTGGCATGAGATATTACAATTTTATCTCTATGGCTACCGTACCTCGGCTCGTACGTCAACTGGGGTAACTCTTTTCTTCTTAGTCTATGGCATGGAAGCCGTCTTGCCTATAGAAGTTCAAATTCCATCTCTAAGGATAATGAAAGAAGCAAGTGTAGGAGAAGACGGATGGATTCAGACTAGGTTGGATCAAATGAAATTGATTGACGAGAAGCGACTGGCTGCCTTTTGTCATGGTTAGATGTACCAAAAACGTATGATCAAAGATTTCAACAAAAATATCAAGCCTCGAGTATATCAGGCTAGCAACTTGGTGATAAAACGCATCATTCTTCCACAAGGCGACCCCAGGGGAAAATGGACTCCCACCTATGAAGGGCCATTTGTTGTAAATAATGTTTTCTCTGGTGGTGCCATGATGTTGACTACTATGGATGGTGAAGACTTACCATATCCTGTGAATGCAGACATAGTTAAAAAATACTATGCATAAGATGACCCGCTAGGTTGACACACCTAGGAAAAAATAAGGGGATCCCGATGAACCAAAGAGGTTCGAGAAAAATTAGGGATATATGCAAAAGATAGTACTCCCAACAAGTCAAAAACCCGAAAGAGCGGCTTGGGAAAAAGGGTATCCTGGTGGGCTAAAAACCCGAAAGGGCGGTCCGGGCAAAAGTTAAGGGTTAAAGCGTATGACTATGTCCCGTAAAGTCTCTACAGTCAGACTTATTACAAAAGTCCAAGTTCAAATGGTCTAAGATCAATCCAATCAACTTCAATTCAATGACAAAGGGATAATGTTCGAAGACATAGGGGCAATAGTGGGGTTGGAACACAATGAGATCACTCTCACATGGCTATTATTTTTTGTTTTCACTTTGTATTCGACGATTTCCTCTTACTAGGATCTCGGTCTCTTTGTACAAAAACGCCTATTCATGTGCAAAACATCAATAAAAATATACTTTGAAGTGCAAACTTTCTGTTTTGAGTGCAAAAGTGTCCAATGACTAAAATTGAATGAACATATGCATATGAACATGATTAAACTTTTAACAAATGTATGCTGAAAAATAGTGACAAGCATCTCCTTAAATGCATTTGAGATATCCCCACAAGATTTATTCCAATAACATTATCCCTACAAATTTGGATTCATAAAATCCCCATCCAGAGTTCCAATCTCCGGAAGATCCTCTCCCCAGTTGAGTTGGTCTTAAAAGGAAGCCTTATGGAATTCTTCCTAAAAAAAATCCTCCCCAGCAGTTCGTCAAATATCCTCTTCAACATGGTTTATTTCTCCAACAAACTACAGATTCCCCAGCTTAAGTTTTCCTCGTAGACTATTACAAATCAAGGAACTGCAACCCCTAATCCCCAGTGAAGTCGTTAATAGAGTCATTGCCATCTCCGAAAGTTTCTATAAAATTCTGGAACTCGACCAGATAACAGTCAACTTCATCCTTTCAAGCAAGTTACTATGAAGCCTGGACCTGACCAGATACTAGTTCAACTTCATCCTACCCTCAACTTACTGTGAAAACTGGAACCAATCAGATAACAATAAATCCCAAATTTAGTTGCTAAAGCCTGGACCCAACTAGATATTAGTTTAACTCCTTCAACTGCAGAGCCTAGACCCGACCAGATAATAGTTCCCATTACTGAAACCTGGACCCGACCAGATAACAATTGATCTCAAGTTCAAATTGCTGAAGACTGGACCCAACCAGATAACAGTTGATCTCAAGTTCAAATTGCTGAAGACTGGACCCAACCAAATAACAGTTCCAGTTGCTAAAACCTGGACCCGACCAGATAATAACTTAACTACCTCGAATTAATGCAAAGCCTGGACCTGACCAGAATTTTTTTTAAGTTACTAAAGCCTGGACCCGACCAGATAATAATTTAAGCCTGGACCCGACCAGTCAACAACTCAAGCTTAGACCCAACCAGATAATAGCTTTACTTCCTCAAATCACTGCAAAGCATGGACCTGACCAGATAGAAGTTTAAAAGCTCCTCTTCCCCAATAGAGTTTGCCATTATCCCCAGTGAGTTGCTGTAAAGCCTTGAATCCGACCAGATAACAGTTAACTTCTTTCGAGAGATAATTCCTCACCAGAGCAATGGACGACTAAAATTATTGAATTTTAGTTCCAAGGAAGAAATCAATACTCTCCACAGAGTCTTCTCAAACAAGTCAATATTCCTTAGCGGAGTTTCTTCTCAACAAAGTAGGAATCCCCAACGAAAGCATTATTAAAGTCTGAAAGATACGCATACTCTTCATCCCCAACAGTAGTCCAAGATTTAATTTCTCAAAGCTCCCCAATATTTGTCAAGGATACACTTCAACAACATATCACATTCATGCATCATATAACATACATAACATATACATACAACATAATCTCATTATTTTGAGAACATCATTACACCATGTATACATTCGCATACAACTAACTATAGCGGTAGAAATGTTCAAGACTAAGCCATTGGATTGACTAGACTTTATACAAATCAAAATAAAAATCGCCACCGCGCTTTATTGTTTCCTAAGGAATGGGAAAAGAGCGAATAACCCAAAAAGGGGGAAAGATTCAAGGTAAGGGGGTTGGTTATGCAAAGGGAAGGTATTAGCACCCTAAACATCTACGGTACTCTGCAAGAGCCTCTTTGTAAAAATCTGTATATTTTGGCTATAAAATGTGTTGTATAGAAATAAATGGTGGAGGTGATAAGAGAAGTATTTTTTTATGATTTTTTCACCAGCCGCGGTTGCGAACCTTTAGTGCCTACGTACCACCTTTCATGAAATAGGGTATCAGGGTACACGTAGTTCCTCTTTTAAAATTTGAAACACAAGTGTGTTGGTTATTTTTATGAGATAAAACATCATCGTCATTGTCCATATGGAAAAACATACTTACTACCCACAATCATGAGAAAGGAGAATTTGCATCATCTTAAAGTGGAGGATATGGCTTGGATTTTAAAATCAACAATGCCTCACTCAACACCCAAGTGGAAAATATCTCACTTCACTACATATTGTAGAAGTATAGTTGTTTGCATCACTACAAGGATTGACAAGAGTCTAGCCTTTTGAGAAAAGTTTAAAGATAAAAGCCAAAGTGGCAAAATGGTTTAGAATGAGATTAATTGACTTTTGGTATTCTCACAAAAAATTTCAAGGTATTATTAAATTGATTGAAGTTTATTTTTGAAAATGTTTTGAAAATGCATGGACCTAAGTCCAAGTTTATTATGAAAGTGGTTTAAGTTTCAAAACAAGAAGGGTTTTAAAAAGGAGGGAGAAGATTTTTGAAATTAAAGAAGATGGGAGGAGAAGAAGAGACTATCCTAAAGCATAAGGTAAAAGATAAGGATAAGATCCATCTAACCAACAAGAAGCCAAAGCTTGACATTATGAGCCAAGATAGAATTCCAATTCTTTGGATTGAAACCAAGCAAGCAAATATGCTAGACCTCTTGAGAGAACCAAACTTCAAGTGTATTAAGTCTTCACAAAAATTGGGCAGAGTAACGGCTGTATACGGGTGGATCCCAAATTACAAACAAAGTATGTAATCACAAAAACCTACACACAAAAACAAACAAGCAACCCAATGTCTTGAGGTAAACCTCAAGAACTCCAGACAAAATAATCAGATAAAGTCACAAAGTCTCCAAGATAGGCCAAGGTTTCTAATCCAAAGTCCAAGAAAAAGTCCCATGCTCCATCATGCCAAGGATAGTAACCAAATAGTCCAAGTACCATTAAGAGTTTTTTAGGGTTTATGTTGATTATTAAGTATCTTAAGAAAAGAAAAGAAAATCTCAAGTGAGCAAAGTAAAAATGACAAGAAAATAAATGCTCAAATGAGTAAAGATGAAAATGGCATGAAATGAAAATGCTAAAAGTAAATAGTACATAAATCATAAAAAGAATAAAAGCATAAGATAAAACAAGTCACTAATTAGTGGTTAGTTGGATGACCATCTTGAAACTTGCATTTGGAACTCATTAGAGGATTGGTAGAACCAAAGCCTCCACACAACAAGTTGCATTTGCTTTTTGTCAAGTATATCATCTATTTGGAATTCTCACAAGTACCATTTAATGATCAACGATGTTTAAGTGATCCGCGTTGACCAAAGGTGTTGTAGATCCATTACAGGATTGGTAGAACCAAAGCCTCCATACAATGAATCTCAAGGTTATTGGATCAAAGAGATCAAATTAACATACCCGGGCTTGTAATCATAAGTTTGGGCGACAAATGATCATTTATTCGAATCGGGACAAAATTTAGCGTTATATTAAGCAATCGTAAGTGGACTTATATAGAAGTCGCACCTATTTTGAGTCAGGTCAATAGCAATCTATGCACCATTTATTTTGAGACATGATATAGAGATCATGCTCCAACAACATTTAGTGCAATAAGAAGGGGATGAGATGAAGAGGGATAGGGTAAAAAATGAATAAACCACTTTTGAATAAAAAATTTAATCAAACTTAATTCAAAGTATTTTTGTGAATTTTTTCATAATTTTTGAATAAAAAATAAAAGAGTTATGAATTTTTGAAAATTTAATCAAATAAAATATAAAATCAATAAATAAAATAAAACCAAAAAGATGTGGACCATCAGATCATAGTCAAAACGCGTTTGTAAGCTAATCCAATAGACCATACGCGCTGTGCTTGATTTGGACCTTAGTGAAACCCACATGTGATCAGAAAAAAGGGCAACCAATGAAATTAAAACATTTGGCATGCTATCATTAGCTGAGACGAGACATGTCATCGTCTTCAACCTCCAAACACCTTGCAATGGGGATTTTGTGAGACCTTCAAATGCAAAAATTAGGATCCCAGGCTAGCATCATTGAACTCGTCTCTTCAAGACGATTCTAACACAACCATCTCGCCAAATTTATATAAGGTATGGAGAGAGATATGAATCAAAAACTCAGAAAATAGCGAGCACTTTCAATTTGAGATTTCTCTCTCAATTCTCAATGGATTTAAAAATTGTAAGCAGCATTAGAATCAGAAGAAGGAGTAGAATATATTAGTGCTTGATTTGGATTCAAATGGTGGAGAATTCTACCTTTTCAAAGTTCAAGTAAGAAGCTCTGAAACTGGACTTCCATAGCTTGAATTATGGGTCGTTTTGATTGGTTTAAGTGCTAGAGAGTTTGTATGATGCTCAAGGATGATGAATGCGCAAAGAATTTTGGAAAAGGAAACTTAAATTTCAGAAACTGAATTAAAAAAAGTGGGTTTGTGTGAGGTTTTGGCAGGGTGTTCTTGGCTCTCTAAGCTTGGGAAAATGGATGGGGGATGACCCTTTATTTATAGGGAAGTGAATGAGAATGAAAATTTGAAGAAACAAGGAAGTTTGGAGGGAAATTGAGTGAAGGTCGAGCACGAGTGAAGTGTGACTTCATTTCCATCAAAACTCAGCCAAACCTTGCGTTTTGGGGTGCTAATCACTTATGGAAAGTTTTCTAATCAAGTTTAAACCAAAAACACGCACAAAACTTGTGTTTAGAAGTCACATTATGGATTTCAAAATTCTGACTTTGTGAAAAATTCAGTTTCAAGTTACCAAATTCAAATCCATGGCATTTCCAACTCAAGGGGTCTTAGGGCATAATTCTTGATGCTTTGAAATGATGAGGTTACAAGCTTTGCAATGGAAAAATAATGGAATCAAATGGATGCTTGAGATGAAAGTTACATGGAGTCAAAGTTGAAGAAAAAGAGTTGACTTTTCATACTTAGAAATATTTCAAATTCTTCTTCAAAAATGACCTATAATCTTTTCCAAACATGGCTTTCCACTTATAACTTTCTCTTGACCTAAAAAGATGGAATGATGTAGATCTCTTGTATGAAATTTTTAAATTTGAACCACTCAAAATATCCAAAAAATGAGCAAGTTATGACTTGTTGAAGTTAGCCAAAAATCATGAAATAACCTATAATCTTTTGCATATTTAGGGAAACTTCCATCCATTTTATCACTTTGCACATAAAAGAAGGCATAAAGTATACATATTTAAGATCAACATGGAAAAAGAATGGATTCAAGGTGATAAAAATTGACCAAGTTATGACCACTTGAAGTCACATATGGAAAATGGTGGATTCATCTGGATGACTTGTAATCTTTCTTCTTCACCAAGTTACTTCGACATGGAAACTCCTTGGAACTTTTGAAGTGATTTGTTGATAACCCTTTGAAGATAAGGATTTCTTTGGAATCACTCAAAAATACCAAAATGTGAGCAAGATATTCTCCTTTGAAGTTCAAAACCCTAGCTTCTAGATCAAGAGAATGCTTTGAGGAACTTTGACAAGTTTGAATAAACTTCTTATGCCAATATTCTTGATTTGTGAATAGAAGTTGTTGAGAATGATGATGAGGACTCATATCCACCAAAACCACTTCCATATCTTGAAATTTGAGAGAAATGTGCTCTTGTGACCAATAAGAACAAGACCTTGTCCAATCATGACAACTTCTTCCCTCAACCCCTTGTACTTTTGAATCAATTTTGATAACTTTGAAATATGTTGAACCAAAGTAAGCCTTGTCATTCCATTTATTCCAAAACAACTTCAATGGTGAGGTTTGAATTTCTCAAGATTTATTGACTAGGGCATGGAAATAAACTCATGAACCCATGAAGCAACTTGCTAAACCTCATTGCCTTTACCTACATTATTAACAAGTAAGACAAACCAACATTGCATTTTATTAATAAAAAATAAAATCAAAGCAAAATATTCATGATCATAAAAGAAAAGAAGTCAAGATGCTTTGGGATCCCTAAAAGAGCAAAACTAAATGTAGGGAGGGGAACCAAGAATCCTAGTGTGATCTTGTTCTGGGTGAAACAACATGGTATGATGAAGGGATCTTAGGGAAAAAAATTGGGGTACAACAACTACCCTTATTTAAGTTTCTTCTATCCAGAGATACGAAGGTTGAAAATCTTCGTGTCGACGTGATCGAAGATACTTAAATATAAAACAAACCCTATTTTTGGCCTTAAGATGCCATGCAAATCATTGGTGGACCCAAAGAACTGAATCAGAGAGGAAGATAACAAGCACCGACGTTCACTGCCGATGGTTTACCAACTTTTACTGAAGGTAGAAAGAGAAAATCATATCATATCACCGCCGTTCACTGACGATAAACTATCAACGTTCACTGAAGATAGCAAAAATATAACAAACACCGACGTTCACTGCCGATGTCCTACCAACGTTCACTGATGGTAGAAAGAGAAAATATATCATGTCACCGCCGTTCACTGACGATGAGCTATCAACATTTACTGAAGATAGCAAAAAGATAACAAACATCGACGTTCACTACCGATGGTCTACCAAAGTTCATTGAAAGTAGAAAGATAAAATATATCATATCACCACCGTTCATTGACGATGAACTATGAATGTTCACTGAATATAACAAAAAGATAATAAACACCGACGTTCACTGCCGATGGTCTACCAACTTTCACTGAAGGTAGAAAGAGAAAATATATCATATCACCGCCGTTCACTGACGATGAACTATCAACGTTCACTGAAGATAGCAAAAAGATAACAAACATCGACGTTCACTGCCGATGGTCTACCAACATTCACTGAAGGTAGAAAGAGAAAATATATCATATCACCGCCTTTCACTGACGATGAACTATCAACGTTCACTGAATATAGCAAAAAGATAATAAACACCGACGTTCACTGTCGATGGTCTACCAACTTTCACTGAAGGTAGAAGGAGAAAAATATATCATATCACGGCCATTCACTGACGATGAACTATCAACATTCACTGATGATAGTAAAAAGATAATAAACACCGATGTTCACTGCCGATGTTCTACCAACGTCCACTGAAGGTAGAAGGAGAAAAATGTATCATATCACCGCCGTTCACTGATGATGAACTATCAACGTTCACTGAAGATAGCAAAAAGATAATAAACACCGACGTTCACTGCCGATGTTCTACCAACATTCACTGAAGGTAGAAGGAGAATGTATATCATATCACCGCTGTTCACTGACGATGAACTATGAACGTTCACTGAAGATAACAAAAAGATAATAAACACTGACGTTCACTACCGATGTTCTACCAACATTCATTGAAGGTAGAAGGAGAATATATATCATATCACCGCCGTTCACTGACGATGAACTATCTACATTCACTGAAGATAGCAAAAAGATAACAAACACTGACGTTCACTGTCGATGTCCTACCAACATTCACTGAAGGTAGAAAGAGAAAATATATCAAGTTTCCCCAAACTTCTGGTGTTTCGCCTAGAACGGGTCTCAACTTCTTCTTTAACCAAGGAAATCTGTCTGGAAAAGATCAAACATGAGCTGTCTCAAATAAAGAGACTTGTTACTTGTTGTCATTGAGGAAAGAAATGACTTTTTAGGGATAGAAATATGACTTCCTGGGGAAATGCCACAATATTCTTGCTGAGGAGATAAAGTCTTCTCGTGAAAAATAAATGCACAAACCAAAACTCAAAGTTTTCAGAAATCCAAAGTAAATAATATTGTCATGCAACCACATATCCAAATCAGAAATAAATTGGAGCAAGACAGTCAACGAAGATACATCCTTTGAGAAATAAACTCAAGAGGGAAAACCAAATCCATTTAAGCAAGGAGCGTTGCAGGAAGGTCAGAACACAATGTCAATGAATAATGATTTGTCAATTTTAGCCATGCATGATGTACGTATGAATGTATGAGTGCTATCATGCAATAACTGGTAAAACAGATACACAATCAATAGGAACAAACAAAAAAAACCGCCTTAGGTACTAACAACACTTGGATAAACTTCAACCAGAAAGATCATTCCAAGAAAGGTAAAGGCCAACTGCGGAAACCAAACCTATTGCATGCCTTTAACTTTACTAAAGAGAAATATAATTCGGAGGTAGGAAAATTAAACAGATACCAGGATAGAACATCCTCCTTCCGGCTTCATCAGAGAAACCGTTTTTTCCAAAAGCAACATGCCCACCGGAGATTGCAAGACCAGCCTCAAATAAAGTAGACTGACATCGAAACAATCAAACCTCACTGGGGAATTCAAGCCTTCCTCCCTGGAGAAATATGCGGATTGAAACTTTACATCATGGAAACTTATTCCAACAAAAGATGCCCTGGGATAGTCTTCCCGGAGAATCAAGAAGTCAACATTATAGCAAGAGGTCAAACCCATGGGGATTTTAAACCAAACCCAACACTTAGTGGGTGAAAACCCAAAGGTTGATAATCATTTCAACACTTCACAGAAAAGATATTTCCCTGGTCTAGTTTCCTGGGAAATAAATACCAACAATAATGCCAATACTGCAGAAAGAGCGACATCTCAGCACACCAAGGGAATAAAACCTTTCATCGTATGAGGGATGACTTTGCTGGGGAATCTGGGACAAAGACTTCTGACCATGCAAACCCAAAATCAAACATGAACTAGGACCTGACTGGGGACAATGGAATCACAACCCAATACTGCACCTTACACCGATTGGAATCGTCTTTAACTATCTGAGAGACATACAAAGATCGTGCTCATACTAGCAAAATGACCTGAGAGAACCTTCATGAAGGAAGTAAATCTTCTCAAAACAACCGGAGTTTGTTCATTCCTGGGATCACCATTTTTGTTGTCATTGTGTCATCACAAATCTCAAAGTAAATTGAATTGTAAAGATCTCTTTTTTTTGAAAAGTCAATTTTGCTTTTTAATCTTTTTGCTTTGAAAGTTATCATCAGTAATAAATGGAGTCTGTGCAAGCTAAATAAAATAAGAACACAAAGAATTGGGTAAAAGCTCAAATTTCATTAATAGAATGGTAGTTTGTGAATGGCGAGACTCCATGGATGATTACAAAGTTTGGGAAATGGTAATACATAATGGAAAAGATACATTGAGATACAATGACCACTATTCCACCTAACAACTTTTGAAATCTTTAGCAACAATTTTTGTTGAAGTATGGTGAGGACCCGAGAAGATTGTTGCTTCAACGATCAAGTCTTGTCTGACGTAGTTACTTGCCAAGAAAATCCCTAACTTTTTCCTAAGCTGCCCTTGCGGGTTTTTAACTTAGCGGGAAATTTATTCTGTTTATGTCTCTAATTTTTGCCTAGACCGCCCTTTCGGGTTTTCAGCCTACCAAGACGCTCCTTTTTGCCTAAGCCGCCCTTTCGGGTTTTCAACTTAGCGAGCTGTTCTTTTATTTCTTGAGGCGAAGTATTTCTTGACTGCGTCAGCATTCATGGGACGTGGGAACTCCTCGCCATCCATAGTTTCAAGAATTAATGCACCACCAGAGAAGGCTTTCTTGACAACATACGGGCCTTCAAAATTAGAAGTCCACTTGCCCCTGGAATCAGTGTTGAAAGACATGATCTTCCTGAGCACGAGGTCGCCTTCTCTAAATTCACGAGGTTTGACCTTTTTATCAAATGCTTTCTTCATTCTTTTCTGATATAACTGCCCATGACATAAAGCTGTCATTCTCTTTTCCTCAATCAAATTAAATTGGTCAAACCTGTTCTGGACCCATTCAGCCTCTGTCAATTTGGTTTCCATTATCACACGCAACGAGGGAATCTCTACCTCGACAGGGAGTACAACTTCCATTCCATACACAAGGGAGAACGCGGTTGCTCCTGTTGAAGTGCGAACAGATGTTCGATATCCATGCAGAGCAAAAAGGAGCATTTCATGCCAATCCTTATAAGTAACAACCATTTTCTGGATAATTCTCTTGATATTCTTATTAGCAGCTTCAACAACCCCATTCATCTTTGGCCTGTATGGAGATGAATTATGATGGACAATCTTGAATTCTTCACACAGTTCTGTCATTATCTTGTTGTTCAAATTCGAGCCATTGTTGGTGATGATTGTGCTCGGCACACCATACCGGCATATAAGATTATTTTTGATGAAACGCACAACCACCTGTTTTGTAACATTGGCATATGAAGCAGCCTCTACCCATTTGGTGAATTAGTCAATTGCTACTAAGATAAAACGGTGCCCATTCGAAGCTTTGGGTTCTATCATCCCGATCATGTCTATACCCCACATAGAGAAAGGCCATGGGGAGGAAATCACATTGAGAAGTGTCGGAGGCACATAGACCTTATCTGCATAAACCTAGCATTTATGGCACTTCTTTGCAAATTTGTAACAGTCATATTCCATTGTCAACCAATAATAACCTGCCCTTAGCATCTTTTTAGCCATCGAATGTCCATTAGCATGAGTGCCAAATGAACCTTCATTAATCTCATGCATCAACATGTCTGCTTCATGTCTATCCACGCATCTGAGCAAGACCATGTCATAATTTCTCTTGTATAACACATTTTCACTGAGGAAGAAACTGCCTGCCAATCTTCTCAGTGTCTTTCTATCTTTCCTCGACGCACCAATCGGGTATTCCCGAGTCTATAGAAAATACTTGATATCATAGTACCAAGGTTTTTCATTTGCTTCCTCCTCTGTCGTAAACACATGAGCGGGCCTATCTAGCCGTCGAACTGTAATTAGGGGTATATCATTCCAAGTATTCACTTGGTACATGGAAGCCAGAGTTTCTAGAGCATCCGCCATTTGATTTTCATCTCTAGGGATGTGATGGAATTCAACTTTATTGAAGAAGGGTAATAATCTTCTTGCATAATCTTTGTAAGGGATCAAGCCAGGGTGACGAGTATCCCATTCTCCTTTAATCTGATTTATTACCAAAGCTGAATCACCATACACATCTAGAATTTTGATTCTAAGATCAATAGCTTGCTCAAGACCCATGATGCAAGCCTCATATTCTGCCATATTATTAGTGCAATCGAATGTTAAAGTAAAAGGAATGTGCGATCCATGAGGAGTGACAATCACAACACCAATTCCTTTACCATAAGTATTCACCACTCCATCAAAAATCACACTCCAACGAGATTCAAGGTCAGGGCCTTCCTCAGGAAATGGTTCATCACGATCTTTCACTTTCAGGAACATCACATCCTCATCGCGGAATTCATATTCTGCAGACTGATGATCTTCCACCGGTTGGTGAGCAAGGTAATCTGCCAACACACTACTTTTAATAGCCTTTTGAGTACGGTACTCGATATCATATTCAGATAACAACATCTGCCAGCGGGAAATTCTCCCGGTAAGAGCAGGCTTTTCAAAAATAAACTTGATTGGATCCATTTTTGAGATTAACCAAGTGGTATGATTCAACATGTACTGCCGCAAACGTTTTGCCGCCTAGGACAAAGCACAACATATCTTTTCTAGCATGGAATACCGCGACTCACAATCAGTGAATTTTTTGCTGAGATAATAAATGGATAACTCTTTCTTCTCTGTTTCATCCTGTTGTCCCAGAATACAACCCATGGATTTATCTAACACTATTAGATACATAATCAACGGTCTTCCTTCTACGGGAGGGAGCAAGGTAAGGGGTTCAAGCAGATATTCTTTAATACTCTCAAATTCCCTTTGGCAGTCATCCATCCACACACAACCTTGATCTTTCTTTAACAACTTAAAGATCGGTTCACATGTTGTAGTCATGTGGGAAATAAATCTGGAAATATAATTTAAACGCCCGAGGAAACCTCTGACTTGCTTTTCAGTTCTTGGTGTTAGAATTTCTTGAATTGCTTTGACTTTATCAGGGTCAACTTCAATTCCTTTCTGGTTAACAATGAAACCCAACAATTTCCTGATCGAACACCGAAGGTGTATTTATTTGGATTCAAGTAGAGACGATACTTCCTCAAACACTGAAACAACTTCAACAAATCTTCTATATTCCCTTCTTCAGTCTGGGATTTGGCAATCATATCATCAACATATACTTCAATTTCTTTATGCATCAGATCATGGAATAGGATTGTCATAGCCTTCTGGTACGTTGTACCAGCGTTCTTCAACCCGAAGGGCATCACTCTGTAACAGAATGTTCCCCAGGGTGTGATAAACATTGTTTTTCCATGTCCTCTAGAGCCATTCTTATTTGATTATACCCGGAAAATCCGTCCATGAACGAAAATACTTTGAATTTTGCTATGCTGTCCACTAACATATTGATATGAGGCAATGGAAATTCATCTTTTGGACTAGCTTTATTTAGATCTCTATAATCTATGCACATGCGGACTTTTCCGTCTTTTTTTGGTACTGGGATAATATTGGAAATCCATTGAGGATACACTGACGTCACAAGAAAACCAACATTAATCTGCTTTAGGACCTGCTCTTTGATCTTTACTGCCATATATGGGTGGGTTCTTCTCAACTTTTGTTTAACTGGCGGACACTCTGGCTTCAACGGTAAACGATGCTTAACAATATCTGTATCTAGACCAAGCATATCTTGATAAGACCAAGCAAAAATATCCACATACTCTTTCAACAACTCAATCAACCCGCTCTTTACATCGGGATGCAACGATGCTCCAATCTTGACTTCCTCCGGATCTTCTTCTGAACCCAAATTGATCACTTCCAAAGGCTCCTTATATGGTTGAATGGTATTTTCCTCGTTCTCAAGTAACCGCGAGACCTCTTCTGGAATCTCATCATAATCTTCTTCTTCAGCCCCAAACACAGGACATTCAAAGTTGGGAGAGGGTGCAGGGTCATTGTATTCAATGGGTTTTTTAATTAATCTGCACATCTGATTTATGATTGCTTTTAGAAACTGACACATATAACAAGTGATCATGCAGATTAATTTTCAGTTATTATTTATTTTGAAAGGTTTTTTTTATTACCATTTCCCAAGAAAAAGTAGAAAATAAAGACATAATTTGGGAAGCAAAGACAACTTTTATTAATGATCTTAAAAGTCACAGCAAACAGATAAGCCCTACAACATTAATACTTCCACTTTAGGCAGAGTGAAAGATTTTTAAAAGAAAGAAACAAATTAACAAAACAAATTACTTTGAAACATGTATGCAAGAAGGAACATCAATGGTGACCCAGTTCTGAACTCTGACTCCATGCGTCACATAATTCAGTACTTCCTGCTCTACTTCATCCTCTTCGACAACATTAATTCCAGAACCAATTGGATGGAGGTAGCCTCCGCTGCGGAAAACATCATGATAACTGTTCACAGTAGACTTTGACTTTAAACTTTCGCCTTTGCCATTCTTCGAAGAGAAACCCAAACCAGTTCTATTTTTGTTCATGGGTGGAACCACAATTCGTCCCCAAACTGCATTATAACCATTGCGCACCACCTGCTGCGCGTCCTTCAGCGAAACCACATAATTATCATTTCTTCTCATGTTGTCAATGGATATGGCTTGGAAATGGGTTCCAACAGCAGCCTCATCCGCTTCTATAATACTGAAAGAGGATAGATGGGATATCAACAACGCCTGCTCCCCATTTATGATCACTACCTTCCCTTCACGCACAAATTTTAGCTTCTGATGCAGAGTTGAAGTGACAGCCCCTGCTTCGTGTATCCATGGCTGTCCTAGCAAACAACTATATGCAGGAATAATGTCCATGACCTGGAAGGTTATTTGGAACAAATGTGGTCCTATATGGATGGGTAAATCCACTTTATTGATGACATATTTCCTCGACCCATCAAAATCCTTCACAATGATGCCACTCGGGCGCATAGGTGCTCCTTGATATTTTAATTTCATGAGAGTAATTCTCGGTATAACATTCAACGCGGATCCATTATCAATTAGAACATTGGACAAAGAATCATTCTTGCAGTTCATATATATATGGAGGGCCAGGTTGTGATTCCTCCCTTCATCTGGTAATTCATCATCGCAGAAACTCAAGTTGTTACATGACGTAATGTTTCCAATTACGCTGCTGAATTGATCTAATGGCATGTCACTATCCATAAAAGCTTGGTCTAGTACTCTCACCAAAGATTCTCTATGAGCAGAGGAGTTCATCAATAAATCTAGGATGGATATCTTTGAAGGAGTCTGCAGTAGCTTATCTACAATTCTATAGTCGCTCATCTTAATTATCTTCAAAATATAATCCACTTCTTTCTCTAATGTAGTTCCACTAGTCTCTCATGTAGCCTTCTTAGGCTCATCATTCTCATCAATTTTCTTTCCAGCAACAACATCTCTTCGTACAACCGGTGCAAACACACGACCACTACGGGTCACCCTATTATTTTCAGCTATATTTCAAACATCAGACATTGGCTGGATGGGAACTTCCACCCCATCTTCTAAGATTGTAGAGTTGTATTTGTAAGGCACAACCTTATCTGATTTGTAGGGAATAACACCTGGAAAACTAATTACCAATGGGGGTAACAACTAGTTTGCTATGGTACTCCACTTCAAGATGAGCGGGTGCACCAAAACAAGGCACAATGATGTTTACCCCTTCTTCAACACAATCAGACATCAAAAAGTCATTTTTTGGGAAACAAGTCTTCGTCTGAAGAGAAATACTCATCCGCGGAAGCATACTCTTCCTCTGACTCTTCTTCCATTAAACAAACTTCAACCATATCAATCTCATGATAATCATCCCTCTGACCTGTGATCTTGATAGTTCCATTGTCTAACAGCAACAGAACACCCTCCCTCATAATAAAACATCCTCGGGGGTCTCGACAACAAACTATGCAAGACCCATATTGGTGTTCCACTTGACCAACAATACGATAGAAGGTAGCATGCAACTACACGAGATCCTCATTCAAATACTCCACATCAAAAATTCTGAATTCACCAGGACATCCAGAAACCATATTCACTTCCTCTTCATACTCTGCCCTAGGCCTGATTATATGGATTAAACCCTCATTCATCATCTCCTGTAAATCATCCTTTATCTTCTCGCAATCCTGTATGTCTATACTGCAAACAGCACAACAACCATGGTCATGCGTATAATAGCTGAATTCACAGAGGTCTGAGTGCATTTTCACCAAATCTCATCTAACCAGATTAATGTCAAAAATCCGAAAGTCATCTGGACAACCGACCACCATATTTACAACATTTACTCCTCCGTGCTTGGGTAGAGGATTATCTTTCACATTAGGTCCCATGTCCTTGAAAGATAGAATTCCAGACTTCACCAACCTTTGCACTTCAGTTCTCAAAGGATAACAATTCTCAACACTATGCCCTGGTTCTCCCTGATGAAAAGCACACGTTTGGTCCGCCTTGTAATACCAAGGCAATGGTGATGGTACGGCGGGAGATGGTCGTGTTTGGACCAACTTCTTCTGAATCAATGCTGGTAGTAGCTCTGCATAGCTCATGGGAATATGGTCATAGTTCTCCCTTCTTTGATTATTCCCTTGGTTCCCCTGCTGGGATGGTCTTTGATATGCAACGGTAGTCGGAGCGACACTCATCACATGAGTAACTGAGGCGACTTGCTGGTGACGCTGATAATTCCTTCTAGGAGCGTTTACCCTTCTCTCTTGTATAACAACATTTGCGTCCCCTTCTTTCTTCTTGGTAAACCCATAAGATGGCTTCTTCACAACTCCGGATCCTTCACTCTTCGTCAAACGGCCTTCTCTTACATCCTCTTCTAGGCGGACACCTATTCCTACCATCTCTGTAAAATCACTTGGTGCGCTTGCTACCATCTTTTCATAGTAGAAAGCGCCCAACATCTTCAGAAAAATCTTAGTCATTTCTTTCTCTTCCATGGGAGGAATCACTTGGGCAGCT
Organism: Vicia faba; assembly: GCA_948472305.1. Taxonomy (NCBI): domain Eukaryota; kingdom Viridiplantae; phylum Streptophyta; class Magnoliopsida; order Fabales; family Fabaceae; genus Vicia; species Vicia faba. Next base: position 637,530,661 of record OX451740.1, on the reverse strand, counting down.
ACTTCGCGCCATCTCTGCGCATACTCTTTGAATGATTCCCTGTCTTTCTGAACCATGGCTCTAAGTTGGTCACGGTCGGGCGCCATGTTCACATTGTACTTGTATTGTTTGATGAATGCTTCTCCCAAATCATTAAAAGTATGGATGTTGGCGCTGTCTAAACTCATATACCACTTCAACGCTGCACCGATCGAGCTATCCTGAAAAAGTGAATCAGCAGACGCTGATCATCAGTGTGGGTAGACATTCTCCTTACGTACATCACCAAGTGAGCACGAGGGAAAGTGTTGCCCTTGTACTTCTCAAATTCCGGGACCTTGAACTTAGCAGGTATCTTTACATTCGGGACCAAGCACAACTCATTCACATTCTGCCCAAATAACTCTTTTCCCCTAAGATCCTTCATCTCTCTTTTCATTCTATCAAACTGCTCTTGAAAATCATTCATTCTGTCATAAAGACCCAAGTCTTCACTCGGCGGAGGGAAAGGACGACACACATCTTCATTAACAAACAAAACCAAATTCACCGAAGGAGGTGCAGCAGGAACAGTATGCACCACAAGAGGTGCCGAAGTAACAACATTCTGAACCACTGGAGGATATTGAGGACCAAGATTGAAACCTTCAGGTGCAAAATTCTCTGGCATTCCCCATGGATAACCTTGAGGCATACAGTTTTGAACAACAACCGGAGTAGCGGATACAGGAACAGTCGGAACTTCAGTATTTGCCCTTGTTGGTTGAGGTTGAACACTCGATGGCTGATTCTGAGCAACCACCAGAGCTTCCATTAGAGTAGTCAGATTGGCCAAGCCGACCTTTAAAGCAGAAACTTCTTCGCGCAGCTCGCGTTTCTCCTGTTCTAAGTTGTCCATTTTTTTTTGAAGCTAGCCCGAGTGTTGTAGTGATGAGTCAGCTTGCTGAATGAAGTAAAGAAGCTTGGTAAGACACCTGGGTATGCATAACAAATGCAAGAAATATGCGCAATATGATGCATGATATGCAATGCACATGATTATTTTTACTTCATTATTTAATATTTCAAGGGATTTAAGATTTACAGGCATATTGCAAACATCAAAGTAATAAAGCTTTTGAAATACTGAAATTTTTTATTATAATAACTTCAAAATGTATTACAAGTTTCAATGATCCCAAGTACAAGATGAAAATACAATCCAAAATCCTGAGAAAAAGAACTGATGGAGATCAATCTGTATGCTGGCGCTTCCCTGTGAGCCTGGAAATCCGAGCCCTCAACCTCTGGTTCTCTTCCACATGTTTGATGTCAACCTCCTTCCAATCATCTGGATCAGGAAGTGAGTAATGAACACCTATTTGAGGCTTAGGGGAAAATAAATCCCCTTGCCTCTCCATAGACTCCACCGCTCGACTCTCAAGGATCTCGATCAAATCATCTTTCTCCTTCAAGTCTGCTCTATAGGAACTCTCTAAAGTCTGGAACTTATTCTTCCAAGCATCCCTTTCCTGTTGCATCCTAACCAAAGCGAGTTGCAGCTCTTCTAGGTCATCTAATAAAGGAGGAGTGGTCTTCACAAATAGATCAGGCATGGGTGTCTCCCGAGTATACGACATCTTCAACTGAATGGCTCTCGATCGGACTCACTGAAGATATGGCTCCAAAGAAACAACACCCATAGGTCCCAAATCCTTCCTACTCTTCTTATGAATGTGAGGCCATGCCTTCACAATCTGCTCCCTAGCTTCCCTATGGTTTTCTCCTTCCTTCAGAAAGAAACTACTCAAATGAATACTGTTCGATTTATCCCTCATCGGATAACCAAGCTGTCGCCGTGCAAGAACAAGGTTATAGTTAATTCCTCCCTTTGTACCAAGAAGAGGCACATTGGGGAAACTACCACAACTGTCAATAATCTCCACATCCTGATAAGCTCGATGATACCAATCAATATCTGAGTGAGTAAGTGCCATGACCTTAGGAGCCCACCGGGGTTCCTTCTTGACATCCCAAAAAGCATCATACTGAGGCATATGAGAAATGAACCACCGGTACAACAAAGGCGTGCAACAGATAATCATTCCCCCATGATAAGAATTCCGAAGATGAATAGAGTAATAAGCATCACCCAACAGTGTAGGAACTGGGTTTCCAATCATGAAGATCCTGATAGCGTTAATGTCGACAAACTTGTCCACATTAGGAAATAAGAACAATCCGTAAGCAAGTAGAGCAAAGATGGCCTCAAAAGCAACCATACTCTTCATTCTGGAAAAGTAACGAGCTTTATCCAATAAGAACTGAGCTGGTAATACTCTAATCCCTCCTTTAGCAGTCATCTGGGCTTCCACCTTAGACTTCCCCAGGTGAATCAAAGCAACAATCTCATGTGGTTTTGGCTCACCCTCTAAACCAATAAAAGGAACACGATCGGTAACAGGTAAATCCAATAGATAAGAATACTCCTCCAATGTAGGCATCAACTGATAATCGGGAAAAGTAAAGCAGTGATACACCGGATCATAGAACTGGGTCAAGGTCGAGAGAATACCCTCTGTTGTACCCCAAAATTTTCCCTCCCATATTCTTCAAAAATTGCAAAGAGCATGCTTCAAAATCTCCCCAAGGGTTGCACAGTTCAAAGGCCTCCTAACAGTCAAAAACTAGGGTTTTGGTTCTGACAAAGTAAATGAAGTTTACAAGGGCCCAAACAAGTCCCACGTGCCTACAAATATGGTCAAGCATCCTCAGGCCAAGTTTCAAGACTTACAGCACAAAATTGCACAGTCAAAAACCCTAATTGCTCAACAGTCAACTGTAGGGGCAAAATGGTCATTTGACAGTCAAAAGTTCAAATTTTTGGTCAACATCTCATTTTGAAGCCACAAACATCATTTGATCAATTCTTGATCATGATTTTCAAGGCATGGCTCAAAAAGTCTCAAGATGCAAAAGTTTCCATATTTGGACAGTTGAAAAAGTCAACTGTAACTTGACCAAGGCATAACTTCCACATGGTTTATCATAAAAATTCCATCCAAATCTCATTTTGAAGAGAAAGACATTTCCTACAACTCCTCTTCACACTTCAAGTCCAAGAAATGCTCTCACAAAAAGTTATCAATTTCAACATTATAGGTCATTTTCAAAAGTCAACAAAAAGGGACTTTAAGTCAAAGGCCATAACTTGAGATTGGTAAATAAAAATGACATGGGACCAAAGGCATTGGTTAGAGGACTTCAAGACCTTTCCAAAATGTCCAAGAACATGATCAAATCTTAAAAATTGAGCAAGATATGCCTTGTGGAAGTTGGGAAATTTTTGGGAATTTTGAAAAGTCAACTTTACTTCAAATGCCTCAAATTTGCTAATGGGCCACATTTTCTTCCAAGATTCATCATCCAAAGGCTATGCACGACCATTTGGCCCAAAGGGGATTTATTTCATCATTTTTATTTATTTATTTGAATTTTTAATTACAATTAATTCATTTAATTAAATAAAATATGGAAAAAATACTAAACCAATGCATTTGAATCTTTTTATACATTATTTGCTCTCCTTAAAGACTCAAGATTCGTGCACAACCCAAATTGGAAAGATTGGCCATGATTGGAATCAAAGTCACATGGAAAAGATTTGAAAAATATGCATGAAAATCAAATATTTCTTCCATCAATGCAAAGGGTTTTGGATCCAAATTTCAACCCTAATCCGTTCCCATACATATACTGATGCAAACCCTAAAGCTAAGAACCTCTAGGCTGCGCCCAAAACCTCTTATGCAATTTGCAATTTTTGTAAAAAAGGTGAAAACTGAAAACACCATTCCAAAGCGTTTCAAGGCAAGATACCTATTCCATTGCACTCCCAAGGCATCAGGGAACATTTCTGGATCAAAACCACTGATTCTAACGCAAAGAACTGGTAGAAACATGTCTCACTTTTCATGAAAATATGCATAATCGTGTTTAAGTTTCTGGGTATCTTTCATACATTTTAATTGTTGTTTTATGCTAATATGAACCTTCTGAGTCTATTGATGCTGTTGAATTGAGTTTTTATAGCCTATACGCGAAATCACCATTGAAGCTTGCTAGGGTTTCGTGACTGCAAATTTGGGGTTTCTTTGTTATGGAAAAATTGAGACATGAGACTTGTACCATTAGAACCAAGAGCTTCAAACGAACTCAATGCATAGGTCGCGCCTAATTTCTGATCAACGACGGCCTGTTCGCTATTTTTCCATGTATCATATAGTGGGGGTTTAAAACCCCCGCAATCTTGTTTTATGTTTTTCAGGCAAATACAGACCAACGAAGAAGAAGGCATGCTGTCTCCATGGGATTGGACAATTCAAGTTTAGCGCATTTTTTTTGAATTTACAGCATCAGCGTTTGTTTTTTTTATATTAATTGCATTCCACTATAATGACAAAGAAAGCAAATGGCACAGCTGGTTGGTGCGTTGTCCAATAGGTACTGGGACCTGGGTTCGATTCCCAGGTCCCCCATATTTTCCAATGAATTTTGTTTTCATGTGATCTCATGCAGTTTCAAGCCCAGGAGTTCACCATACACTCAATATCCAAGCACGCCACATGTCACAGAACGTCCATCCAAGGGCCCTGATCTGATGAACATCATACTCACCAGTCAACGCGTACACATGCGCCCTGGAAAGTCAACTGAAGGCCTTAATTCTATTGGGCCTAATTGCTGGCAACATGACCTCCAAACTGGGGTCAACACCCCCAAGGGTTTGCAATTCTTTTCTTTTTTTCTATTTTCCATTATTTGTGTTAATTCAATTATTTCTTTTTAATTCTTTAAATTAATATATTTTCATAACATAAAAAAATAATAAAAAATCAGAAAAGACAAAAATAAGAATATATTTTATTTAATGTTATTTTTTGTAAAAAAGTCTTATTAATTAATTAGTCTTAATTCTAGATTTAATTTTAAATGTTTTTTCTTAATAAATTAAAAAAATGTAGAATTAGGGTTTTAATTACTTTTATCTTTTTTTTTTCTTTTCTTTTATCATTATTAATAATTAATTATTTATTTTTGTAAATAAAATTGTATTAATTAATTAGGTTAACTTTAGGTTTAATTTTCACTTTTTTTTAATAAGCTAAAAATAGTTAGAATTAGGTTTTAATTCCTTTAATTCTCATTAAAATCCATACATACAAAAAAACCTCAAAAAATAATTTCCTTTCGCATTTAATTTAATTAAGTTCATAATTGTAATTTAATTTCCTAAAAAGGGTCCAACGCCCTCGCATTCCCGATTTTAATTCTCTTCGCATTTTTATTTCTTTTTGTGAATATAAATGTAATTGCCCAAAAGCCATGTAATAGCTTAATTAGATATTTATCTTTTTGCTTTATTTTATTTCAAATCGGGTCCTGGATTAATTTGGCGATGTGGACCCGCGCCTTTGTAATAGCGTAAGACTTTTTATTCCGCACCTTTTAACTGTTAAACTGCATGAAAGAATGAATGTCAAAAATAAAAGCAACGCGTAGATCACCAATACATGACAAGACAAAATATCTGAAAACGACACACAAATCACACACCACCCCTAGGGTACGCCTCACTGTTGCCTTGCCCCTCGAAAGGTGATCGTCGAGTAGAGGATGTTTTAGTAAGTCCTCATGATCCAGGAACCTGGCATGAGGGTAGCTTCTAAGGTGTCTTCCTATTACTCTGGTGATCACCATGTCCCGAACCTCGAATTGACCCGAACAACTCTAATAGTGGTGCTACCTATCTCTCAATGGTGGGATGGCATTACTGTAAAGGACATCTACACAGACGAATTCCTTAGGGTAGGTAGACGACTCTAGATACTTTCTCTAATTTCAAAAACAAATCAAAAATACTTTTCACACCGACACCTTTTCAAAAAGCTTTCGAAAGCAACTTTTCAAACACTCTTGAGGACCGATACAAGAGTCGAACTGAAATTTTCAAAGAAACTTTTTTTAAAACCCACAATTGAAAAGCAAACAAACCTTTTGAAAACACAATGAGCAAGTATCTAGGAGCCCATGGATAACCATGGATAGAAAGGGTGCTAACACCTTCCCTTTCTATAATCTACCTCCCGAACCGAGAGCAATCTCTATAAGGAATTTTTCTGTGCTTTTGTCCTTTCCATTTGGAGAAAATAAAATACGGTGGCGACTCTTGCTTCCGCGAAATTTCGCGAACCAGCGTTAAACAGTCAGTTCTAGATCCACCGATCACACCCTCCTTCATCTTCAACTTCATGAGAGGAATGATGGATCCATACTTTTTCCGAAAGTCTGCAGAACACTCAATCTCTGGAATTAGACTGACCAACTCATCCATCTTAGGATCCTTGAAACTGTATTTCCCGGTCTTTCTCTTTCCAGAATCCATGGTTAAAAGTACCTGAGGTATTCACAAATAGTCAACCTTTAAATCCCTTGAAATATTGTTTTCTTCAAAATATGCTTATGAGTGCATGGATGCATGATGCAACAATCACACACGATCACACATATAGGGTTCATAGGTTCAACGTCACGAGCATGAGGTCGAAGGTACTACCCATAAGGTGTTGGTCAAAAAAGTTATCAATGTTGTACCCCAATTTTTGCCCCTAAGATCCCTTCATCATACTATATTGTTTCAATCACCACAAAATCACATTAGGGATTTTGGTTCTCCACCCTATCTTTAGCTTTGCTCTTTGAGAAGTTACCAAGCACCTTGATTTGTTTTCCTTTGTGATCATAGATATTGTACTTTGATTTTTCTCTCTAATTAATAAAATGCAATATTAGTTTGTCTTACTTGTTGATAATGTAGGTAAAAGCAATGAGGTTTAGCAAGTTGCTTCATGGGTTCATGAGTTTATTTCCATGCCCTAGTCAAAAGCTTGAGAGATTCAAACCTCACCATTGAAGTTGTTTTGAAGTTGATATGAAATTGGTTTTGGTGGCCATGGGTCCTCATCATCATCCTCAACAATTTCTATTCACAAAGGAAGAATATTGGCACAAAAAGTTTGTTCAAACTTGGCAAAGTCCCACCAAGCGTTCTCTTGATCTAGAGGCTAGGGTTTTGGACTTCAAAGAGGTATATCTTGCTCATATTTTGTTATTTTTGAGTGATTCCAAAAACATTCTTCTCTTCAAAGAGTTACCAACAAATCACTTCAAAATTTCCAAAGAGTTTTCATGTGGAAGGAACTTGATGAAGAAGAAAGATTACAAGTCATCCAGTTGAATCCCTAATTTTCCACATGTGATTTCAAATTGTCATAACTTGGTCAATTTTTATCCCCTTGAGCCCATTCTTTTTCCATGACAATCATAAGGATGTGTACTTCATGACTTATTTTATGTGAAAAGTAAGAAAATGGATGTAAGTTGCCTTAAGAATGCAAAATATTATAGGTCATTTCATGATTTTTGGCCAACTTTAACAAGTCATAACTTGCTCAATTTTTGGGGATTTTGAGTGGTTCAAATTGCAAAATGTCATTCAAGAGATCTACTTAATTCCATATTTTTTGGGTCAAGATAAAATTCTAAGTGGAATGCTGTGATCGGTGGATTTAGAACTGACTGTTTAACGCTGGTTCGCGAAATGTCGCGGAAGCAAGAGTCGCCACCGTATTTTATTTTCTCCAACATGGATAGGACAAAAGCACATCAAAATTCCTTATGAGATTATCTCTCGGTTCGGGAGGTAGATTTATAGAAAGGGAAGGTGTTAGCACCCTTTCTATCCGTGGTTATCCACGGGCTCTTAGATACTTGCTCATTTGTGTTTTCAAAAGTGTTTGCTTTTCAAAGTGTGAGTGGGTTAAAAAAAGTTTCGTTTAAAGATTCCAGATCGACTCTTGTATCAGTCCTCAAGAGTGTTTTAAAAATTGTTTTGGAAGCTTTTTGAAAAGTGTCGGTGTGAAAAGAGTTTTTGATTTGTTTTTTTTTGAAATAAAGTAAGTATCTACGAGTCATCTACCTACCCTAAGGAATTAGGCTGTGTAAATATCCTTAAGGTAGTGCCATCCCACCATTGAGAGGTAGGTAGCACCACCATTGGAGGTGTTCGGGTCAATTCGAGTTTGTAGGGACAATGTGGTCACCAGAGCAACAGTAGGACACCTTAGAAGCTACCCCCATGCCATGTTCATGGACATGAGGACTTACTAAAACGTCCTATACTCGACGACCACGTTTCGAGGGGCAAGGCAACAGTGAGGCGTACCCTAAGAGTGGTGTGTGAATTGTGTGTCATTTTCAATTATGTTTTATCTTGATCATGCATTGGGTGAGCTACGCTTTGATTTCATTTGGGCCATTCATTCTTTCATGTGATTAGCAGTTACGAGGTGCGGAAATTAAAATGCAGAAAATAAAGGTCCTACGCTATTACAAGGCGCGGGTCTATACATCGCCAAATTAACAAAGACCCGATTTGAAAAAATGCGGAAAATAAAGGTCCTAATTACTATTACAAAGCTTTGGGGGAATTACATAATATTTAAAATGAAAAATAGAAGCAAACGCGCGAAAATAAATTAGAAACGAAAGTTCGAGGGCGTTGGACCCTTTAAAGAAATTAAATTGGAATTAAGAGGCAATTAATTATTTAATAAGAAAAGAAGTTATTTTTTGATGTTTTTTGTATTTAATGGAGATAAAGAGAATTAATTAAAATTAGAAATTAGATAAAACCCTAGTTCTAAATTGTTTTTAATTATTAAAGAAAATATTTAAGTTTTGACCTAATTTACTAATTATTTAGTTACATGAGTATTTACAAAATAATTAATAGTTAATAATAATAACAATAAGAAAAATTTATTTAATGAGAAAAGAATAAAAATGCTAAAAACCTAATTTTTATGTATTTTAGTTATTTAGAAAAAAAACATTAAAGTTGAAAACCTAAATTTAAACTAAATTGATTATTGAAAATTTATTTACAAAAATATTAATGCATTAAATATTAAATAAAAACATATTTTTATTTTCATGATTTCTGATTTTTTTGGTTTTATTTTATTATGAAACTTAAATTGTGAATTAAAAGAAACAATTAAAATAATTAAAATAAATAAAAAGAGAAAAAAAAGAGAGAAAGAAAATACAAACAAGGGGGGTATTCAGACCCAATTTGGAGGTGTTGTTGAAGCAGTTTGGCCCAAGAAATCTGGCCCTTTTTTGACTTTCCAGAATTGCGTATGGCATGGTTGACTAGTGTGCATGATGGAGTTCACATGATGGCCTTTGGATTGATCCCTGGGGACATGTGGCAGGCGCAGGTATTGGGCGTTTGGTGGACCACTGGAGCGAAGTACCACCTGATCATGTTACAAACAAAATTATGAAGAAATATGGGGGACCTGGGAATCGAACCCAGGTCCCAATATCTGCAAGCCAGCGCATTTGCCAATTGAGCCATTGAACGCATTAGTAATATTAATGGGATGTGAATAATATAAGAGAAAAACACGCTTATGGTACACCACGCGCCAAAAATTCAAACGAGCCAGTCATCCTGAGACACGTTCATCTTCTTCACGTTTTCCCTGTATTTACAAAACAGATAGCGGGGGTTTTAAACCCCCACTAAGCCAGACCTGCAATAATAGTGATTAGCATATAGTCAAAAAGAAAAAGGGCGCGATGGGTGGTTTCTATTTGTTTGAAGGTCACGATCTCAATGGTACTGGTTTGAATGTCCAATTGTTCCATATGTGTAAAGCCCTAAATCAAGGTTTCTGAAACCCTAACATGCGTTCATGGTGGATTATTGTACAGACAGCCATTCTTCAATTGGGTGATACCATTAGCTTCAGAGCAGTCATGTTAGTATAAATCAACAATAAAAATGCATGGATAATGTCTAGAAATCAAAACACGATTATGAACATTTTATGAACAAATGCAACGTGGTTCTACCAATTCGTTGAGTATGGAGACTGGAAAGGTATTGAGACACGTTCAGGAAGGTCCCAGCAAGCGTTTGGAATATTTTTTGAGCTTTGAATCACACTGCAACTATGAAAACAGTTTTTGATATTTTGTGAAAAAAGTGCAACCTTGTTCTATGAGTTTCTGCGCAGCTTGCTTGTGTTCTTTTCATTAGGTTTTGATTGTGCATATATGTGTGAGGAATTAGGTCAGAAAGACCAAGCCCAAAGCCTTTGCATTGATGATTTTGAATATTTGATCTTCCATATCTTTTTCCAATCTTTTTCAATCCTTTTTCATGCCAATCCTTGACAATCATATTGAATCTTTCCTTATTGAATGGTGCACGAAATATTGAGTGAATTCTATGCACAAAAAGATTTGAAAAGTATGATTTAGTATTTTTCTCATAATTAATTTCAATTAAATGAATTAATAAGATTAAAAATTCAATTAATTAATTAAAAATAAGAAAATAACTCCCTTTAAAGTCAATGGGTCGTGCATGGCCTTTGGGTGATGATTCATGGAAGAAATTGAGGCCCATTAGCAATTTTGAGGCATTTGAAGCAAAGTTGACTTTTCAAAATTCCCAAAAATTTCCCAACTTCCACAAGGCATATCTTGCTCAATTTTTAAGCTTTCATCATGTTCTTGGACATTTTAGAAAGGTATTGAAGTCCTCTAACCAATTCCTTTGGTCCCATGTCATTTTGATTTACCAATCTCAAGTTATGGTCTTTGACTTAAAGTGCCTTTTTGTTGACTTTTGAAAATGACCTATAATGTTGAGATTGATATCTTTTAGTGAGAGCATTTCTTGGACTTGAAGTGTGAAGAGGAGTTGTAGGAAATGTAATTCTCTTCAAAATGAGATTTGGATGGAATTTTTCTGATAAACCATGTGGAAGTTATGCCCTGGTCAATTTGCAGTTGACTTTTTCAGCTGTCCAAAAATATAAACTTTTGCATCTTGGGACTTTTTGAGCCATGCCTTGAGAATCATGATCAAGAATTGATAAAATGATGTTTGTGGCTTCAAAATAAGATGTTGATTAAAAATTTGGACTTTTGACTGTCAAATGACCATTTTGCCCCTGCAGTTGACTGTGAAGCAATTAGGGTTTTTGACTGTGCAACTTGATGCTGTGAGTCTTGAAACTTGGCATGTGGATGCTTGACAATGTTTATAGGCATGTGGGACTTGATTGGACCCTTGGAAACTTCAATTTCTTTTCCAGAACCAAAACCCTAATTTTTGACTGTTAGGAGGCAATTGGACTGTGCAACCCTTGAGATTTTGAACCTTGATCTTGGCAAATCTTGAAGAATATGGGAGGGCAAATTTTGGGGTACAACAGTTGCCCCTGTTCAATCTTCTTAGACCTGAGGATGTAGATTGGCTGACGTGCCTTTCGTAATCCGAAGGTGGAAGATGATTGAACACTAGAGTGCCCAGAAATTTGCACTCACATAGTAGAGTGTCAGCAACATGGCGATGAGAATGGGCTTACAGATGCCATTTGGAGATTGATGGATAGGAAGATGGGCTTATAGATGCCATGTCGAGAGGTGACGGATAGGTGGATGGGTTTATAGATGCCATCTGGGTGTCGATCGCGTAAGAGTTTCCTTAGCGAGAACTTGCGTACCTGAGAAAAAGAAAATAATTACCTGGCCTGTTACAGGAGTTGATCTTCAAGCTCTTTATGTAGATGTGTCCTGGATGGTTACAGGAATCGAATCTTTAAACTCTTCAGACGTGCCCTGGCGAGATACAGGAATCGAGTCTGGTAATGTAGTCGTCAACAGATACACCCTGGCAGGATACAGGAATCGGATCTGGAACTTCAAAAGGTTTTTTGTTGGTAATGATGTGATGAAGGAATCTGAGACGATTGCTACCTCAGCAGGATGATGAATGGATCAGGGACGATTACTACCTCAACGGGACAGTGAGAGAACCTTGGACGATTACTACCTCAACAGTAACGATGAGAGAACCTTGGGCGATTACTACCTCAACAGTAATGATGAGAGAACCTTGGGCGATTACTACCTCAACAGTAACGATGAGAGAACCTTGGGCGATTACTACCTCAACAGTAACGATGAGAGAACCTTGGGCGATTACTACCTCAACAGTAACGATGAGAGAACCTTGGGCGATTACTACCTCAACAGTAACGATGAGAGAACCTTGGGCGATTACTACCTCAAAGGGACGATGAGAGAACCTTGGACGATTACTACCTCAACGGGATGATGAGAGAACCTTGGACGATTACTACCTCAACAGTAACGATGAGAGAACCTTGGGCGATTACTACCTCAACAGTAACGATGAGAGAACCTTGGGCGATTACTACCTCAATAGTAACGATGAGAGAACCTTGGGCGATTACTACCTCAACAGTAACGATGAGAGAACCTTGGGCGATTACTACCTCAACAGTAACGATGAGAGAACCTTGGGCGATTACTACCTCAACAGTAACGATGAAGGAATCTTGGATGTCTTCTACTGAGTCTTCATCAGGAAAATCTTTAGGAATCGATTTAACTGGACCAGAGAAGGCCTTTGACTGGATCGGCATCAGAAAAATCTTTAGGAGTCGATTTAACTGAACCAGGCAAGGTCTTGGAATCTTCAATTGGGTCTTCATCAGGAAAATCTTTAAGAATCGATTTAACTAGACCAGAGAAGGCCTTTGACTGGATCGGCATCAGAAAAATCTTTAGGAATCGATTTAACTGAACCAGGCAAGGTCTTGGAATATTCAACTGGGTCTTCAACAGGAAAATCTTTAGGAATCGATTTAACTGGACCAGAGAAGGCCTTTGACTGGATCGGCATCAGAAAAATCTTTAGGAGTCGATTTAACTGAACCAGGCAAGGTCTTGGAATCTTCAACTGGGTCTTCATCAGGAAAATCTTTAGGAATCGATTTAACTGGACCAGAGAAGGCCTTTGACTGGATCGGCATCAGAAAAATCTTTAGGAGTCGATTTAACTGAACCAGGAAAGGTTTTGGAATAGCTGAGAACTTAACTGGATCTTTCCTGAAATGTAAAAGTCAGTCGTATGTAATGCATGCCATGGGTCAGGCAATGATGTTCTCAACATAAATGAGATTTGTAAGATATGATGCGTTTATGCATGTATCATGATGTATGTGATGTTTTTGAATGTATTTTCATCTAGGAAAATATATCCTTGACGAATGCCGGGAGTTCAAAATCCTGGGCTGATGTGGAATAGAGCTTCGTTGTTTCCGCTGGGGATGATAGTTGCAAGAATACCGATAGGAGATGATGACTCCGTTGGGGAATAAACTTGGCGAATGAATTACTCTGCGGGGAGAAAATTATTCTAGCGATCTTGCTGGGGAACAATACTCTGTGGGAGGAGAGGTGCTTTGCTGAGATGAATGAGAACTCCATTGGGGATACCATTGTTGAGTTTTGTTGAAGAATATGATGAACTCCGCTGGGGGATAGGAAGACTTCGCCGAGGACGATCTCTCCGTTGCTTTTGGCTGAGGATAACCCAGTTATATCCTGGTAGGGAAATAACCTTTGAATAAAGTCGGGAGACGCGTTCGTGCTCTGCGGGGGGAAGCTTCTAGAATCTACCGGGGATAAGCTTCCTGCTGGGGAGATGGATTCCGCTTTCCTGGGGAGGCTTTTGGACTGGACTTTCCTGGGGAGATCTTTGAGATATATTGGGGAAGTGGCTCCGCTGAATGTCTGGTATACGCCGGGGAAAAATCTTAGATCAAGACTGCCGGGATGCTTGTTAAGAATGTTCGTATATTGCGCTGGGGAATGTTGAGATCTGCTGGAGGATACCCCACTTCCTTAAGACTGACAGGATAACTCTGCTTGGGGAGAATGTATTGACTTGCTGGCTCACTCTCTAGGGAGTTAAGATATCCTGGTTATGTTCTTCAGCTGAACTTACCTTGGTACCTTGGTGGACCGAGCAATTAGATCGCTTTAGACACCTCATTATTGCCCCTGTTTTTGATGTGGGAGAAGATACCTTGTGGAGGTGCTTGACGACTGACGATTGACAAATCTTCTTCTGGTAGGCAAATGACGAGATGATGGAACATAGTCGTAAGCTTTTGATCCCTAACTTTTGCCTGGACCGCCCTTTCAGGTTTTCAATCCACCGGGATACCCATTTTTGCCCAAGCTGCCTTTGCAGGTTTTCGACTTGCCGGGTGTACAGATTTTTCATTTTCATCCCTTATTTTTGCCCGAACCCTTTTGGTTCGCCGGGAAGCCCTAATTTTTTCCTAGGTATGTCAACCTAGCGGGTCTTTGATTTTGTGTAGTATTTTTTTCGACTATGTCCATGCTCTCAGGATAAAGGGAGGTGCCCCTGTTATTGTGTTGCCACGCTACTAGAAGATGTTTGGTCATGCAAGATTTGTTGCTGGGAATTCATGTCCAATGCCCCCAAGTGGCTCAGGCGGAGGTTTGCCCCTGGCTGTTTGGCATCTTGAGAGATTCCTTGAATCTTGACTGGACTGCCCCAGATGGTGGACAATGATCATGCCACGCCCCTTGATTGGAGGTGCTTTTGTTCATTAGGCATTCGTCGTGCGAACTTCTATGCTGTTCAAACAAAAAGTCATATGCAAACAAAGTTATGTCAAAAATGCAAAGCTTAAGTCTGTCTTAAAGTTTTTTTTTTTTGAAAATGTATTTTTTCATAAAACAAGTGAATTTTTTGTAAACTGTGATGTCAACTCATTATTTTACAGCAAGCCTTAAGGAGTCAGGATACCTTTCGTAACAATATGCTTTCGAACTAACCCATGCTTCAGCTAGGACTTTCAAGGGTTGTAGCGTGGCCTGATTCATGGTTTAAGAAACAAAGGATAAAGGCTCAAATTTCATTTGTACCCACCCGCTCTTCGTGATGTTCTTCAAACCTAAACTCAGCTGATCGTGCGTTAGACCTTGTTTGAGTCTTTGCTCTGAAATTCCAGTGATGGTTCAGATATTGATGATTTATTTTGAATAGGCAGTCATTTTTTTTGTTTTTGTTGAGGGTTTGTATGACCTCTTTCTTTTTGATTTCACTATCCCTAAATTTTGCCTGAACTGTTTCTTTTGTGATTACAGTCAGCAGGATGCCCCAGTTTTGTAAGTCTCCTTCATAGGTTTTGACTTATTGGGTTTTTATTTTTGAGATATAATGACTGCCTATCCTTATGATTATTCGGAATCATCACTGTCTTCTTTTTTTTGTAAGGACCTCTTTGGTGCCATTCGTTATGCACTTGGATCAACTGAGAGAACTACCCTGTCCCAGGTTATGATAAAGGGTTTTAATTTTCGAAAAGAAAAACTCCTACTTCTTTGGCTCAGAGGGGTTGACGAGGGATTATCTTCCTTATAACTCCAGTGTTTAGGGATTGAAACAATGCCTGTACTTCATCAGCGGGGTCTGTTCAAAAGCATACTGTAAAGATCGTGGTATCGTTTTCGTCATCCTCCCTCAAGAGGCTTAGAATTATTAATCGAGCATTGAACATCACAAAAAATGAAAGCAATTTTAAATAGTGAATACGAAATAATTACTTCAAAACAGACATGTGTAGTGCATTAATGAAATAACAATGTTTAACATGAATAAATGTTTGAACAATCAAAAGAAAATCATAACTTGAAGAATTCTAATGAACAAAAGTCTTCTAGTCTCAGGGCTTGTTACTTCGACTGGTGCGCCTTGTAGGGATGGCAGGAGCATTCAGCCTGGCCCATCTGGGTGAAATCCACAACTCTTTCATTAATCAGGTCTTAGATCTTATTCTTCAGAGCCCAGCAGTCGTCGGTGTCATGTCCTGGACTGTCAGAGTGGTATGCACATCTTTCCTCAGGATTGTAATTTAGGGAGGTTGTGTTGAGATTCTTAGGAGGGTCCCTTAACGTCACCAGATTCAACCTCAACAATTGTTGTAAAGCTTGAGACGGTGACACGTTGAGCTTGGTGAACTGCCTTTTAGGCTTGTCTGGCTTGCTCTGATCAGCCCGTTGTTCTTGGCGAGGTCGTTGTTGGACCTGTGAAGTAGTAGCAGCTTGGAGAGGCCCGTTCATTAAACCAAACCTTTGACTTCTTGGAGGCTGATTAATGACTTGGTCCCTGACTTGGACTGGTTGCTTCATGTTGTATCTTTCTTGATGGAGTTGACTGATCATGGTCCTCAACTCTTCTTGCTCCCGAGCTAAACCATGGATGAGAGCCCTTTGCCCCAGCATCTGGGTTTTCAATGTGTCTACCTCAGCTTGTAGACGTTTCAGTCGTTCGTCCTTGTCATCTTCGGGGTTTTGCTTGGCCAGATTCCCCATGAGGAGTGTCCTTAACTCTTCTTGCCCCTTGGATAGATTCAGGAGGATTTCCCCGAACCGAGTCTCTTGAGCATGAAGGTCCTGGTTGTATTGTTGTGAAGCCATTGCTGAAATAAACAGCGCAGATGGTAAGTGACCTGTAACAAAGGTACCTGTTATGTAATAATATGTATGATATGCGTGCAATATTTTCAAGGATCTCGCGGGGTAGACAAGAAAAATTGTTAGAATTTGAATCCGGTAGCTTGATTGAAGGAACTTCCTGTTGTTGAGAGTCCTTCTTCAAGAGTCAAGGCTCACCATATCGAGTGGGTCATAGCCCCTGACAACTTTGGCTAAAGGAAAATAAATCCCCTTTGCCCCTTACTATACAATTTGATTCATCCTGACCTGCATCACAGACCCTTGAGATCCTTGAAATGGGTTAGTCCTTATGTAGGATGCATGCAATGGTATGATGTTATGCTATGCATGGAGTAATGTAGGTAAACCCTGTTATGAGTCCCAATTAAGGACTATAAACAAAACCTGCAAGAAACTCAAGTGTCAGATAACAAGCATGCAAGTAGTCAAGTATGAAAGCACACAAGTCACACCACAGCCCTTAGAGTTTAGGCCAGCATGGGGTCTGGGTATTACCCTCTTGAAGTTGGTGGGCTCAAACCTGTCCTATCAAAGTAACCGGGTTCTAAGGGTCCCAATATCATTGGATTGCTTTCATTGTTCATCGTTTCGATTTAGCCACTGAACTGGCGACTGAAATATTCCAAGAAAACAACCCTCAATTGAGTGTAGTATCGAGTATCAACCAACCTCGGATTGCACCAAAGTCAGTTATCTCACTACCTAAAGAGGCCAAGATGGTTCAATTAAGGTTCCTAAGGTCAGTTGATGCTTCACGACACCACACGGAGGCCCCGTACTCTCCTTGACTGAACTCAAGGGTTACCGGTACACACCAAAGTGCCACATCAACGTAGCAGACTGCTTCAACCATGTCGGTATACCCCGCACAGTTCCCTCACAGCCTTGTTGCTACTTTCTAAGAAGGTATCCCCAGATCCGAGTTAGGATCTATAGAACTCCCAAGACAGTACCCATAATTTAAAGCAAACAATTCAGACAATTGAAAACACAAGTGATCTTAGTCCTAAGGTACACCTCACTTTAAAATAATTCCCCAGCAGAGTCGCCAGTTCTGTGATCGGTGGATTTAGAACTGACTGTTTAACGCTGGTTCGCGAAATGTCACGGAAGCAAGAGTCGCCACCGTCTTTTATTTTCTCCAACATGGACAGGACAAAAGCACAGCAAAATTCCTTATGAGATTATCTCTCGGTTCGGGAGGTAGATTTATAGAAAGGGAAGGTGTTAGCACCCTTTCTATCCGTGGTTATCCACGGGCTCTTAGATACTTGCTCATTTGTGTTTTCAAAAGTGTTTGCTTTTCAAAGTGTGAGTGGGTTAAAAAAAAGTTTCGTTTAAAGATTTCAGATCGACTCTTGTATCAGTCCTCAAGAGTGTTTGAAAAATTATTTTGGAAGCTTTTTGAAAAGTGTCGGTGTGAAAAGAGTTTTTGATTTGTTTTTTTGAAATAGAGCAAGTATCTACGAGTCATCTACCTACCCTAAGGAATTAGGCTGTGTAAATGTCCTTAAGGTAGTGCCATCCCACCATTGAGAGGTAGGTAGCACCACCGTTGGAGGTGTTCGGGTCAATTCGAGTTTGTAGGGACAGTGTGGTCACCAGAGCAACAGTAGGACACCTTAGAAGCTACCCCCATGCCATGTTCATGGACATGAGGACTTACTAAAACGTCCTATACTCGACGACCACGTTTCGAGGGGCAAGGCAACAGTGAGGCGTACCCTAAGAGTGGTGTGTGAATTGTGTGTCATTTTCAATTATGTTTTATCTTGATCATGCATTGGGTGAGCTACGCTTTGATTTCATTTGGGCCATTCATTCTTTCATGTGATTAGCAGTTACGAGGTGCGGAAATTAAAATGCAGAAAATAAAGGTCCTACGCTATTACAAGGCACGGGTCTATACATCGCCAAATTAACAAAGACCCGATTTGAAAAAATGCGGAAAATAAAGGTCCTAATTACTATTACAAAGCTTTGGGGGAATTACATAATATTTAAAATGAAAAATAGAAGCAAACGCGCGAAAAGAAATTAGAAACGAAAGTTCGAGGGCGTTGGACCCTTTAAAGAAATTAAATTGGAATTAAGAGGCAATTAATTATTTAATAAGAAAAGAAGTTATTTTTTGATGTTTTTTGTATTTAATGGAGATAAAGAGAATTAATTAAAATTAGAAATTAGATAAAACCCTAGTTCTAAATTGTTTTTAATTATTAAAGAAAATATTTAAGTTTTGACCTAATTTACTAATTATTTAGTTACACGAGTATTTACAAAATAATTAATAGTTAATAATAATAACAATAAGAAAAATTTATTTAATGAGAAAAGAATAAAAATGCTAAAAACCTAATTTTTATGTATTTTAGTTATTTAGAAAAAAAACATTAAAGTTGAAAACCTAAATTTAAACTAAATTGATTATTGAAAATTTATTTACAAAAATATTAATGCATTAAATATTAAATAAAAACATATTTTTATTTTCATGATTTCTGATTTTTTTGGTTTTATTTTATTATGAAACTTAAATTGTGAATTAAAAGAAACAATTAAAATAATTAAAATAAATAAAAAGAGAAAAAAGAGAGAAAGAAAATACAAACAAGGGGGGTATTCAGACCCAATTTGGAGGTGTTGTTGAAGCAGTTTGGCCCAAGAAATCTGGCCCTTTTTTGACTTTCCAGAATTGCGTATGGCATGGTTGACTAGTGTGCATGATGGAGTCCACATGATGGCCTTTGGATTGATCCCTGGGGACATGTGGCAGGCGCAGGTATTGGGCGTTTGGTGGACCACTGGAGCAAAGTACCACCTGATCATGTTACAAACAAAATTATGAAGAAATATGGGGGACCTGGGAATCGAACCCAGGTCCCAATATCTGCAAGCCAGCGCATTTTCCAATTGAGCCATTGAACGCATTAGTAATATTAATGGGATGTGAATAATATAAGAGAAAAACACGCTTATGGTACACCACGCGCCAAAAATTCAAACGAGCCAGTCATCCTGAGACACGTTCATCTTCTTCACGTTTTCCCTGTATTTACAAAACAGATAGCGGGGGTTTTAAACCCCCACTAAGCCAGACCTGCAATAATAGTGATTAGCATATAGTCAAAAAGAAAAAGGGCGCGATGGGTGGTTTCTATTTGTTTGAAGGTCACGATCTCAATGGTACTGGTTTGAATGTCCAATTGTTCCATATGTGTAAAGCCCTAAATCAAGGTTTCTGAAACCCTAACATGCGTTCATGGTGGATTATTGTACAGGCAACCATTCTTCAATTGGGTGATACCATTAGCTTCAGAGTAGTCATGTTAGTATAAATCAACAATAAAAATGAATGGATAATGTCTAGAAATCAAAACACGATTATGAACATTTTATGAACAAATGCAAAGTGGTTCTACCAATTCCTTGAGTATGGAGACTGGAAAGGTATTGAGACACGTTCAGGAAGGTCCCAGCAAGCGTTTGGAATATTTTTTGAGCTTTGAATCACACTGCAACTATGAAAACAGTTTTTGATATTTTGTGAAAAAAGTGCAACCTTGTTCTATGAGTTTCTGCGCAGCTTGCTTGTGTTCTTTTCATTAGGTTTTGATTGTGCCTATATGTGTGAGGAATTAGGTCAGAAAGACCAAGCCCAAAGCCTTTGCATTGATGATTTTGAATATTTGATCTTCCATATCTTTTTCCAATCTTTTTCAATCCTTTTTCATGCCAATCCTTGCCAATCATATTGAATCTTTCCTTATTGAATGGTGCACGAAATATTGAGTGAATTCTATGCACAAAAAGATTTGAAAAGTATGATTTAGTATTTTTCTCATAATTAATTTCAATTAAATGAATTAATAAGATTAAAAATTCAATTAATTAATTAAAAATAAGAAAATAACTCCCTTTAAAGTCAATGGGTCGTGCATGGCCTTTGGGTGATGATTCATGGAAGAAATTGAGACCCATTAGCAATTTTGATGCATTTGAAGCAAAGTTGACTTTTCAAAATTCCCAAAAATTTCCCAACTTCCACAAGGCATATCTTGCTCAAGTTTTAAGCTTTGATCATGTTCTTGGACATTTTGGAAAGGTATTGAAGTCCTCTAACCAATGCCTTTGGTCCCATGTCATTTTGATTTACCAATCTCAAGTTATGGTCTTTGACTTAAAGTACCTTTTTGTTGACTTTTGAAAATGACCTATAATGTTGAGATTGATATCTTTTTGTGAGAGCATTTCTTGGACTTGAAGTGTGAAGAGGAGTTGTAGGAAATGTCATTATCTTAAAAATGAGCTTTGGATGGAATTTTTATGATAAACCATGTGGAAGTTATGCCCTGGTCAATTTGCAGTTGACTTTTTCAGCTGTCCAAAAATAGAAACTTTTGCATCTTGGGACTTTTTGAGCCATGCCTTGAGAATCATGATCAAGAATTGATCAAATGATGTTTGTGGCTTCAAAATAAGATGTTGATTAAAAATTTGGACTTTTGACTGTCAAATGACCATTTTGCCCCTGCAGTTGACTGTGAAGCAATTAGGGTTTTTGACTGTGCAACTTGATGCTATGAGTCTTGAAACTTGGCATGTGGATGCTTGACAATGTTTATAGGCATGTGGGACTTGATTGGACCCTTGGAAACTTCAATTTCTTTTCCAGAACCAAAACCCTAATTTTTGACTGTTAGGAGGCAATTGGACTGTGCAACCCTTGAGATTTTGAACCTTGATCTTGGCAAATCTTGAAGAATATGGGAGGGCAAATTTTGGGGTACAACAAATGCCATGTTAGGATGCAAGATATTATAGGTCATTTTTAAAGAAGAATTTGAAATATTTCTAAGTATGGAAAGTCAACTATTTTTCTCCAACTTTGACTCCATGTAATTTTCAGCTCAAGCCTCCAATTGATTCCATTCTTTTTCCATTGCAAAGTTTGTTACCTCGTCTTTCCAAAGCATCAAGAATCATGCCTTAAGACTCCATGAGGTAGAAATGCCATTGTTTCAAAAGTGGTAACTTGGAATTGAAGTTTCCATGCAAGTCAGAATTTGAATTTCATGTTACAACCTCTAAACCTCAAATTAGCACGCGTTTTGGGTCTAAACATGATTAGCCAACTTTCCCAAGTGGATTAGTGCATCAAAACGCAAGAATTGGATGAGTTTTGGTGAAGTTTGGATCACACTTCACTCATGCATCAGGTTTGCACGAATTCCCTCCAAAACGCATCATTCACTCTTCCTTTTGATCCTATTTGCTTCTCCTATAAATACATGTACTATCCCATTCATTTTCTCAAACTTAGATAGCCAGAATCACCCTGCCAAACTTACTCCACAACTAAGAATTCAACTACTTTGAATCCTATTTTCAAGCCTTTTACAATCCATTTTCTTCATCAATTCACCTTCCTTGATCTTCCCTGAAGCTAACCATATAATCACATTAAAGAATCGTGCCCTATATTGCTCCATAGAAGTCCAGTTTCAGAGTTGTGCAACTCAACTTCAATAGGTAGATTCCTTCATTAATTATTCAAAACTTTGGTACCATTGTGTTGTTATCATTGCCCTGGTTCTAATCGTAACACTTACTTTTATCTGGAAGCACGTTTTGACCATGAATTTTCAAATCCCTTTTCAAAACTTTCTTTCCAAATTGCTTGAGTTACAATTTATATAAAAATGGCGTGAGGGTATGGTTGTCTTCGTCTTGAAGAGACGAAGCGAATGGCATAGGTCTGAGCTTCTGATTTCACAGTTTGAGAGACCTGCAATTCGTGAGGGCTGGAGGTTGAAGATGACCAACGTGTCACCTTCTAACCAATGAAAGCGTGCCATTTGTTTTTTTCAAAAATCTGATTTATTAATGATTCTGTACATTATTCATTAAAGACCATGATATGCACAACGCGCCAGATCCTTTGGATTTGATTACTAACGCGTTTTGACTCTCATCCAATGGTCTACATCTTTTCCTTTTATTTTCTTTTTCTGATTTTTATATTTTAATTGTTTTAAATTACAAAAAATCATAGAAAATTCATTTTTAGTCCAAAAAATCCAAAAAAATTATGAAAAATATTTTTGATTATTCTCTTTCTGATTTTTATTTTTTCACAATTTAATTTTGTGCTTTGGTATTTTTTATGAATTTTACACTTATTTGATTTATTTAAAATGTTTAAAAATACTTTTACACATTTTTAAATTCTGAAAAAATTATGGAATGATTAAATGATATTGTGACAAATATTGGTGACCTTATTTTATTTTTGTTTCTAACTTTACTATTTTTTACTATTTTCTTTTATTTTACCCATTTATTTTAATTTTTAAAAATAGTTTCTGACCTTTAAAAATTCCCCAAAAAAATTGTATAATTACTTGACCTATTTTCTGATTTTTCTATGGTGTTATCTTTCATTTCTTGATTAATTTGAATATAATTTACTTTTTCCTCATTATTTTCCTTTTTTTAAAATATTTTTAAACCCTTTAATGCATATATTAAATATATTATTATTTTGTGAATATTTCCTGGCTGTCTTGAGTTGATTTTTTTGATCATGACTTTATTAACATCATTGGATCCATGGTGTTGAGTTTAACTCCACAAAAGATGGATGAATGATTTTAATAATAGTTTGATTAAATATTAATTCAAATGTGGTTTTTCTTTTTTTACCCTAATCCTTTTTCATCTCATCCCCTTCTCATTGCACTAAGTGTTGTTGGAGCATGATCTCTATATCATGTCTCAAAATAAATGGTGCATAGATTGCTATTGACCAGCCTCAAAATAGGTGCGACTTCTATATAAGTCCACTTACGAATGCTTAACATAGCGCTAAATTTTGTTCCGATTCGAATAAATGATCATTCGTGGCCCAAACTTATGATTGTCAGCCCAAGTATGTTAATTTGATCTCTTTGATCCAATAACCTTGAGATTCATTGTGTGGAGGCTTTGGTTCTACCAATCCTCTAATGGATCTACAACACCTTTGGTCAACGCGAATCACTTAAACATCGTTGATAGTTAAATGGTACTTGCGAGAATTCCAAATAGATGATATACTTGACAAAAAGCAAATGCAACTTGTTGTGTGGAGGCTTTGGTTCTACCAATCCTCTAATGAGTTCCAAATGCATGTTTCAAGATGGTCATCCAACTAACCACTAATTATTGACTTGTTTATTTCTTTGCTTTATTTCTTTTTATGCTTTATGTACCATTTGCTTTTAGCATTTTACATTTCATGTCATATTTATCTTTGATCATTTGAGCATTTATTATTCTTGTCATTTTTACTTTGCTCACTTGAGCTTTTCTTTTCTTTTTCTTAAGATACTTAATAATCAACTTAAACCCTAAAAAACTCTTAATGGTACTTGGACTATTTGGTTACTATCCTTGGCATTATGGAGCAATGGACTTTTCTTGGACTTAGGATTAGAAACCTTGGCCTATCTTGGAGACCTTGTGATCTTATCTGATTATTTTGTTTGGAGCTCTTGAGGTTTACCTCAAGAAATTGGGTTGCTTGTTTGTTTTTGTGTGCAGGTTTTTGTGATTACATTCTCTGTTTGTAATGTGGAATTCACCCGTATACAAACGTTACTCTACCCAATTTTTGTGAAGACTTAATATATTCGAAGAGGTCTAGTATCTTTGCTTGCTTAGTTTCAATCCAAAGAATGGTAATTCTATCTTGACTCATAATGTCAAGTCTGTGGCTTCTTATTGGTTAGATGGTCCTTATCCTTAGCTTTTACCTTATGATTTAGGATAGTCTCTTCTTCTCCTCCCATCTTCTTTAATTTCAAAAATCTTCTCCCTCCTTTTGAAAACTATTCTTGTTTTGAAACTTAAACACTTTCATAATAAACTTGGACTTAGGTCCATGCATTTTCAAAACATTTTCATAAATAAACCTCAGCCAATTTAATAATACTTTGACATTTTTTTATGAGAAGACTAAAAGTCAACCAATCTCATTTCAAACCATTTTGCCACTTTGGCTTTTTACCCTTAAACTTTTTCTTAAAAGATTAGACTCTTGTCAATCCTTGTAGTGATGCAAACAACTATACTTCTACAATATATAGTGAAGATAGATATTTTTCACTTAGGTGTTGAGCGAGGCATTGTTGATTTTAATATCCAAGCCATATCCTCCACTTTAAGATGATGCAAATTCTCCTTTCTCATGATTGTGGGTGGTAAGTATGTTTTCCACACGGACAATGACGATGATGTCTTATCTCTTAAAATTAACCAACACACTTATGTTTCAAATATTTTAAAAGAGAAACCACGTGTACCCTGAACCCCTATTGCACGAAAGGTGGTACATAGGCACTAAAGGTTCGCAACCGCGGCGGGTGCAAAAATCATAAAAAATATATTTCTTTTCTCACCTCCACCATCCATTTTATATACAACACATTTTTATAGCCAAAATATACAGATTTTACAAAGAGGTTCCTACGGAGTATCGTAGATGCTTAGGGTGCTAATACCTTTCCTTTGCATAACCAACCCCCTTACCTTGAATCTTTCCCCTTTTTTTGGGTTATTTGCTCTTTTCCCATTCCTTTGGAAACAATAAAGCGCGGTGGCAATTTTTATTTTGATTTGTATAAAGTATAGTCAATCCAATGGCTTAGTCTTGAACATTTCTACCGCTACAGAAAAATGGCGACTTCACTGGGGAAAGATTGACCTCTTGCTGGTCCATCCCTAAGTGGGTTAAGCCTATCTTTGTTTATATCTATATATGTATTATTTTTGTTTATGTGTTATAATTTGTATATATGTTTGTCTGGATTTTTCCTGGTTTTCAGGGTGCTTGGTGATTACTCGTAAGTCCTATACCCGAACTTAGGCAAACTTTAAGATAGGACGGGCGGTATAGTCATGTTAACTTTGAGGGAGTAATCCCAAAAAAGGAGGCATGAGATCCCCCACTCAGTGGAGGCCCCTTTGATTGTAGTGTCGTTTACCGAGTAATCGAGAAGACGTACTGCTTTCGACCTGGGAGCCTGTTGAAACTGAGGACTGTAGAATACCAAACCCATCTTGGCCTTTTAGGTGTAGTGCGGAAGCTATGACGGAGTAATCCGGAAATAGTTGTCACGCGATACTACGCTCGGACGAGTCTTTCTTGAGAATATTACTAACTACCGAGTTAATCGGGAAGTTGGTAATATCTGAAGGAAGGATGTAGGCACTTGGAACTTCTAGAACCTTATTCGGCAGGTGATAATTCTTAGACCAACACCTTATGGATAGTACCTTCGACCTCATGCTCATGAAGTTGAACCTATGAACCCTATATGTGTGATCTTGTGTGTGATTGTTGCATCATGCATCCATGCACTCATAAGCATCTTTTGAAGAAAATAATATTTCAAGGGATTTACAGGTTGACTATTTGTGAATATCTCAGGTAATTTTAACCATGGATTCTGGAAAGAGAAAGACCGGGAAATACAGTTTCAAGGATCC
This sequence comes from Vicia faba, assembly GCA_948472305.1. Classification (NCBI taxonomy): domain Eukaryota; kingdom Viridiplantae; phylum Streptophyta; class Magnoliopsida; order Fabales; family Fabaceae; genus Vicia; species Vicia faba. The sequence goes on along the minus strand of OX451740.1, from coordinate 637,504,666 downwards.
CAAGATAGATGAGCTGATCAGTCTAATTCTAGAGATTGAGTGTCCTGCAGACTTTCGGAAGAAGTATGGATCCATTATTCCTCTCATGAAGCTGAAGATGAAGGAGGGTATTCGCTCGACCTTGGTCCAGTTCTATGATCCGGTGTATCACTTATTTACTTTTCCCGATTAACTGCTAATTCTTACACTGGAGGAGTATTCTCATCTATTGGATTTACCTGTTACCGATCGTGTTCCTTTTACTGGTTTGGAGGGTGAGCCGAAACCACATGAGATTACTGCTTTGATTCATTTGGGGAGTCTGAGGTGGAATCCCATATGAATACTAAAGGAGGGATTAGAGGATTACCAGCTCAGTTCTTATTGGAGAAAGCTCATTACTTTTTCAGAATGAAGAGTACGATTGCTTTCGAGGCCATCTTTGCTTTACTTGCTTATGGATTGTTCTTATTTCCTAATGTGGACAAGTTTGTCGATGTTAACGCTATCAGGATTTTCATGATTGGAAACCCGGTTCCTACACTATTGGGTGATTCTTATTACTCTGTTCATCTTCGGATTTCTTATCATGGAGGAATGATTATCTGTTGCAAGCATTTGTTGTACCGATGGTTTATCTCTCATATGCCTTAGTCTGATGCCTTTTGGGATGTCAAGAAGGAACCCTGTTGGGCTCCAAAGATCATGGCACTTACTCACTTAGATATTGATTGGTATCATCGAGCTTATCATGATATAGAGATTGTTGACAGTTGTGGTAGTTTCCCCAATGTACCTCTTCTTGGTACAAAGGAAGGAATTAACTATAACCCTGTTCTTGCACGGCGACAACTTGGATATCCAATGAGAGATAAACCGAACAATATTCATTTGAGTAGTTTCTTTCTGAAGGAGGGAGAAGACCACAAGGAAGCTAGGGAGCAGATTTCGAAGGCCTGGCGTCACATTCATAAGAAGAGTAGGAAGGATTTGGGGCCTAGGGGTGCTGTTTCTTTGGAGCCATATCTTCAGTGGGTCCGATCGAGAGCTATTCAGTTGAAAATGCTGTATAATCGGGAGACACCCATGCCTGATTTGTTTGTGAAGTCCTCTCCTCCTTTATTAGATGATCTAGAAGAGTTGCAACTTGCTTTGGTTAGGATGCAACATGAAAGGGATGTTTGGAAGAACAAGTTCCAGACTTTCGAGAGTTCCTACAAGGCAGACTTGAAGGAGAAAGATGATTTGATCGAGATCCTGGAAAGTCGAGCGGTTGAGTCTATGGAGAGGCAAGGGGATTTATTTTCTCCTAAGCCTCAAACAGGTGCTGATTACTCACTTCCTGCTTCAGATGATTGGAAGGAGGTCGCCATCAGACAGGTGGAAGAAACCCAGAGGTTGAGGGCTCAGATTGCCAGACTCACAGGGAAGCGCCAGCGTACAAATTGATCTCTATCGGTTTCTTTCTCTCAGGATTTTTAGATTGTATTCTTATCTTGTACTTGGGATCATTGAAACTTGTAATCCATTTTGGAGTTATTATAATAAAGAATTTTCAGTATTTCAAATGCGTTATTGTTTTAATGTTTGCAATATGTCTATAAATCTTAAATCCCTTGAAATATTAAAATGATAAAGAAAAAATAATCACATGCATTGCACAACATGCATCATATTGCACATATTTCTTGCATTTATTATGCATATCCAGGTGCCTTACCCAGCTACTTTACTTTGTTCAGCAAGCTGACTCATCACTACAACACTCGGGCTAACTTCAAAAAGAAGATGGACAATTTGGAACAGGAGAATTGTGAGCTACGCGAAGAAGTTTCTACTCTGTAGGTTAGCTTGGCCAATTTGACTACTCTGATGAAAGCTCTGGTGGCTGCTCAGAATCAGCCACCGAGTGTTCAACCTCAACCAACAAGGGCAAATGCGGAAGTTCATGCTGTTCCCGTATCTGCTGCTCCGACTATTGTTCAGAACCGTACACCTCAGGGTTATCCGTGGGGAATGCCAGAGAATTTTGCACCTGAAGGTTTTAATTTGGGCCCCCAAGATGCTCCAGTGGTTCCAAACGTTGTTACTCTAGCACCTCCTGTGGTGCATACCGTTCCTGCTGCACCTCCTTCGGTGAATTTGGTTCCATTTGAAGATGTGTGTCGTCCTTTCCCTCTGCCGAGTGAAGATTTGGGTCTTTATTACAGAATGGATGATTTCCAAGAGTAGTTTTATAGAATGCAAAGAGAGATGAAGACTTTTAGGGGAAAAGATTTATTTGGGCAGAACGTGAATGAGCTGTGTTTGGTCTCAAATGTTAAAGTGCCTGCTAAGTTCAAGGTCCCTGAGTTTGAGAAGCACAAGGGCAACACTTGCCCTCGTGCTCATTTGGTGATATATGTAAGGAGAATGTCAACCCACACTGATGATCAGCGTCTGCTGATTCACTTTTTCCAAGATAGTCTGACCGGCGCAGCGTTGAAATGGTACATGAGTTTAGACAGTGCCAACATCCATACCTTTAATGATTTGGGAGAAGCATTAATAAAACAATATAAGTACAATGTGGACATGGCACACGATCGTGACCAGCTTAGGGCCATGGTTCAGAAAGACAGATAATCGTTTAAAGTGTATGCGTAGAGATGGCGCGAAGTGGCTGCACAAGTGATTCCTCCCATGGAGGAAAAAGAAATGACTAAAATTTTTCTGAAGAAGCTAGGCGCTTTCTACTACGAAAGAATGGTAGCAAGTTCCCCAAGTGATTTTACAGAGATTGTAGGACTGGGTGTCCGCCTAGAAGAGGCAGTAAGAGAAGGCCGTTTGACAAAGGGTGAAGGATCCGAAGGTATGAAGAAGCCAGCTTATGGGTGTACAAAGAAGAAAGAGGGGGATACCAATGCTGTCATACAAGAGAGGAGAGTAAATGCTCCTAGAAGGAATTTTCAGCGTCACCAGCAAGTTGCTTCAGTGACTCTTGTTATGAATGCCGTTCCAACTACCGTTGCTTATCAAAGACAATCCCAGCAGGGGAACCAAGGGAATAGTCAGAGAAGGGAGAACTATGACCCTATTCCCATGAGTTATGCAGAGCTACTACCAGCATTGATTTAGAAGAAGTTGGTCCAGACACAACCACCTCCAGCAGTACCATCACCTTTACCTTGGTATTATAAAGCAGATCAGACGTGCACCTTTCATCAGGGAGCAACAGGGCATAGTGTTGAGAATTGTTATCCTTTAAGGACCGAAGTGTAAAGGTTGGTGAAGTATGGAATTTTATCTTTTAAAGACATGGGACCTAATGTGAAAGACAATCCTCTACCCAAGCACGGGGGAGTGAATGCTGTGAATATGGTGGCCGGTTGTCCCGGTGATTTCCGGATTTTTGACATTAATCTGGTCAGAGGGGATTTGGTAAAGATGCACATAGATCTATGTGAATTCAGTTATTATACGCATGACCACGCCGGTTGTGCTGTTTGCAGTACAAACATCCAGGGTTGTGAGAAGATAAAGGCTGTTTTACAGGAAATGATGGACGAAGGTTTATTCCATATAATCAGGCCTAGGGCAGAATATGAGGAGGAAGTAAATATGGTTTCTGGATGTCCGGGTGAATTCAGAATTTTTGAAGTAGAGCATTTGAATGAAGATCTCGTACAGTTGCATGCTACTTTCTGCCGTACTACTGGTCAGGTGGAACACCAATATGGCTCTTGCATAGTTTGCTGTCGAGACCCCCGAGGATGTTCTATTATGAGAGAGGGTGTTCAACTGCTATTAGACAATGGGACTATTAAGATCACAAGACAGAGAGATGATTATCACGAGATTGATATGGTTGAAGTTTGTTTGATGAAAGAGGAGTCAGAGAAAGAGTATGCCTCCGCGGGTGAGTATTTTTCTTCAGACGAAGATTTGTTTGCCGGAAATGACCTTTTGAGGGCTGATTGTGTTGAGGAAGGTGTAAAAGTAATTGTACCTTGTTTTGGTGCACCTGCTCATCTTGAGGTGGAGTACCATAGCAAACCAGCTGTTACCCCATTGGTAATTAGCCTGCCAGGACCTGTTCTCTATAAATCAGATAAGGCTGTGCCTTACAAATACAATGCTACAATCTTAGAAGATGGGGTGGAGGTTCCCATCCAGCCAATGCCAGATGTTGGGAATATAGCTGATAATAGTAGGGTGACCCGTAGTGGTCGTGTGTTTGCGCCGGTTATTCGAAGAGATGTTGTTGCTAGAAAGAAAATTGTTGAGAATGATGAGCCTAAGAAGGCTGTAGGAGAGACTAGTGGAGCCAAATTAGAGAAAGAAGTGGATGATATCCTGAAGGTAATTAAGATGAGAGACTACAAAATTGTAGATCAGCTATTGCAGACCCCTTCAAAGATATCCATCCTGGCATTACTGATGAATTCCTCCTCTCATAGGGAATCATTGATGAGAGTACTAGACCAAGCTTTTGTAGAGAATGACATGCCGTTTGATCAATTCAGCAGCGTAATTGGAAACATTACATCATGTAACAACTTGAGTTTCTGCGACGATGAGCTACCAGATGAAGGGAGGAATCACAACCTGGCCCTCCACATATCCATGAACTACAAGAATGACTCGCTATCTAATGTGCTAATTAATAATAGATCTGCGTTGAATGTTATACCAATAATTACTCTCATGAAGTTAAAGTATCAGGGAACACCTATGCGCCCGAGTGGCATCATTGTGAAGGATTTTGATGGGTCGAGGAAATCTTTCATTGGTGAGGTGGACTTACCCATCCACATAGGGCCACATTTGTTCTTGATTACTTTCTAGGTAATTGACATTATTCCCGCGTATAGTTGTTTGCTAGGACGTCCATGGATACACGACGCAGGGGCTGTGACTTCAACTCTGCATCAGAAGCTAAATTTTGTGCGTGAAGGCAAGGTAGTGATCATAAATGGAGAGTAGGCATTGTTGATATCCCATCTATCCTCTTTCAGTATTGTAGAAGCGGATGAGGCTGCTGTTGGAACCCAGTTCCAAGCCCTATCCATTAATAACATAAGGAAGAATGAGAATTCTATAATCTCACTGAAGGATGCGCATCAGGTTGTGCGCAATGGTCATAATGCAGTTTGGGGACGACTTATGGATCCACCCGTGAACAAAAACAGAGCTGGTTTAGGTTTCTCTTCGAGGAATGGAAAAAGATAAAGTTTGAAGTTAAAGTCTTCTGTAAACAATTATCATGATGTTTTCCGCAGCGGAGGCTACCTCCAGCCGATTGGTTCTGGAGTTAATGCTGTTGAAGAGGATGAAGCCGAGCAGGAAGTACCGAATTATGTGACGCATGGAGTCCGAGTTCAGAAATGGGTCACCATTGATGCCCAAGGTGGAAGTATTAATGTTGTAGGGCTTATCTGTTTTCTATAATTAATAAGATCATTAATAAAAGTTGTCTTTGCTTCCAAATTATGTCTTTTATTTTCTGCCTTTTTCTTAGGAAATGGTAAATAAAAAAAACCATTCAAAATAAATAATAACTGAGAATTAATCTGCATGATCACTTGTTATATGTGTTAGTTTCTAAAAGCAATCATAAATCACATGTGCAGATTAATTAAAAAACCCGTTGAATACAATGACCCTGCACCCTCTCCCAACTTTGATTGTCCTGTGTTTGGGGCTGAAGAAGAAGATTATGATGAGATTCCAGAAGAGGTCTCACGGTTGCTTGAACACGAGGAGAATACCATTCAGCCATATAAGGAGCCTTTGGAAGTGGTTAATTTGGGTTCAGAAGATCCAAAGGAGGTTAAGATTGGAGCATCGTTGCATACTGATGTGAAGAGCGGGTTGATTGAGCTGTTGAAAGAGTACGTGGATATTTTTGCTTGGTCTTATCAAGATATGCCTGGTCAAAATACAGACATTGTCGAACATCGTTTGCCATTGAAGCCAGAGTGTATGCCAGTTAAATAAAAGTTGAGAAGAACCCATCCAGATATGGCAGTAAAGATCAAGGAGGAGGTCCTAAAGCAGATTGATGCTGGTTTTCTTTTGACATCAGTGTATCCTCAATGGATTGCCAATATTGTCCCTGTACCGAAAAAAGATGGAAAAGTCCGCATGTGCGTAGATTAAAGAGATCTAAATGAAGTCTAGTCAATCCAATGGCTTAGTCTTGAACATTTCTACCGCTACAATCACCTGCCGAACAAGGTTCTAGAGGTTCCCACAGTCTACATCCTTTCTTCGGATATTACCAACTTCCCGATTAACTCGGTAACTAGTAATATTCTCAAGAAAGACTCGTCCGAGCATAGTATCGCGTGATAACTATTTCTGGATTACTCCGTCATAGCTTCCGCACTACACCTAAAAGGCCAAGATGGGTCTGGTATTCTAGGGTCCTCAGTTTCAGCAGGCTCCCAGGTCGAAAGCAATACGTCTTCCCGATTACTCGGTAAACGACACTACAGTCAAATGGGCCTCCACTGAGTGGGGGATCTCATGCCTCCTTTTTTGGGATTACTCCCTCAAAGTTAACATGACTATACCGCCCGTCCTATCTTAAAGTTTTCCCAAGTCCGGGTATAGGACTTATGAGTAATCACCAAGCACCCTGAAAACCAGGAAAATTCAAACAAACATATATATAAAATATAACACATAAACAACAATAACACATATACAGATATAAACAAAGATAGGCTTAACCCACTTAGGGATGGACCAGCAAGAGGTCAATCTATCCCCAGTGAAGTCGCCATTTTTCTGTAGCGGTAGAAATGTTCAAGACTAAGCCATTGGATTGACTAGACTTTATACAAATCAAAATAAAAATCTCTACCGCGCTTTATTGTTTCTGAAGGAATGGGAAAAAAGCAAATAACCCAAAAAGGGGGAAAGATTCAAGGTAAGGGGGTTGGTTATGCAAAGGGAAGGTATTAGCACCCTAAACATCTACGGGACTCCACAGGATCCTCTTTGTAAAAATCTGTATATTTTGGCTATAAAATGTGTTGTATAGAAATAGATGGTGGAGGTGAGAAGAGAAGTATTTTTTATGATTTTTGCACCCACCGCGGTTGTGAACCTTTAGTGCCTATGTACCACCTTTCGTGCAATAGGGGATCAGGGTACACGTAGTTCCTATTTTAAAATTTGAAACACAAGTGTGTTGGTTATTTTTATGAGATAAAACATCATCGTCATTGTCAGTGTGGAAAAACATACTTACTACCCACAATCATGAGAAAGGAGAATTTGCATCATCTCAAAGTGGAGGATATGGCTTGGATTTTAAAATCAACAATGCCTCACTCAACACCCAAGTGGAAAATATCTCACTTCACTACATATTATAGAAGTATAGTTGTTTGCATCACTACAAGGATTGATAAGAGTCTAACCTTTTGAGAAAAGTTTAAAGATAAAAGCAAAAGTGGCAAAATGGTTTGGAATGAGATTTATTGACTTTTAGTCTTCTCACAAAAAATGTCAAGGTATTATTAAATTGATTGAAGTTTATTTATGAAAATGTTTTGAAAATGCATGGACCTAAGTCCAAGTTTATTATGAAAGTGGTTTAAGTTTCAAAACAAGAAGGGTTTTAAAAAGGAGGGAGATGATTTTTGAAATTAAAGAAGATGGGAGGAGAAGAAGAGACTATCCTAAAGCATAAGGTAAAAGCTAAGGATAAGATTCATCTAACCAACAAGAAGCCAAAGCTTGAAATTATGAGCCAAGATATAATTCCCATTCTTTGGATTGAAACCAAGCAAGCAAAGATACTATACTGCTTGAGAGAACCAAACTTCAAGTGTATTAAGTCTTCACAAAAATTAGGCAGAGTAACGGTTGTATACGGGTGAATCCTAGATTACAAACAAAGTATGTAATCACAAAAACCTGCACACAAAAACAAACAAGCAACCCAATATCTTGAGGTAAACCTCAAGAACTCCAGACAAAATAATCAGATAAAGTCACAAAGTCTCCAAGATAGGCCAAGGTTTCTAATCCTAAGTCCAAGAAAAAGTCCCATGCTCCATCATGCCAAGGATAATAACCAAATAGTCCAAGTACCATTAAGAGTTTTTTAGGGTTTATGTTGATTATTGAGTATCTTAAGAAAATAAAAGAAAAGCTCAAGTGAGCAAAGTAAAAATGACAAGAAAATAAATGCTCAAATGAGCAAAGATGAAAATGGCATGAAATGAAAATGCTAAAAGTTAATAGTACATAAAGCATAAAAAGAATAAAAGCATAAGATAAAACAAGTCAATAATTAGTGGTTTGTTGGATGACCATCTTGAAAGTTACATTTGGAACTCATTAGAGGATTGGTAGAACCAAATCCTCCACACAACAAGTTGCATTTGCTTTTTGTCAAGTATATCATCCATTTGGAATTTTCACAAGTACCATTTAATGATCAACGATGTTTAAGTGATCCGCGTTGACTAAAGGTGTTGTAGATCCATTAGAGGATTGGTAGAACCAAAGCCTCCACACAATGAATCTCAAGGTTATTGGATCAAAGAGATCAAATTAACCTACTTGGGCTTGCAATCATAAGTTTGGGCCACGAATGATCATTTATTTGAATTGGGACAAAATTTAGCGCTATGTTAAGCAATCGTAAGTGAATTTATATTGAAGTCGCACCTATTTTGAGGCCGGTCAATAGAAATCTATGCACCATTTGTTTTGAGACATGATATAGAGATCATGCTCCAACAACATTTAGTGCAATAAGAAGGGGATGAGATGAAGAGGGATAGGGTAAAAAATGAATAAACCACTTTTGAATAAAAAATTTAATCAAACTATTATTAAAATCATTCATCCATTTTGGTGGAGTTGAACTCAACACCTAAGATCCATTGATGTTAATAAAGTCATGATAAAAAAATCAACTCAAGACAGCCAAAAAATAATCACAAAAATAATATTATATTTAATATATACATTAAAAGGTAAAAAATGTTTAAAAATAGAAAATAATGAGGAAAATATTAATTATGCTCAAATTAATCAAGAAATGAAAAATAAGGCCACAGAAAAATCAGAAATGGATCCAAATATTTTTATAAAAATTTTGGTAATTTTTAAAAGTCAGAAACTATTTTTAAACTATTTAAAATTGTTCAAACAAACATAAAATAGGTAAAAAATGGTAAACCTCAACATAAAATTCCATAAAATTTTCAAAAAGTAAAAAATATGCAAAATAATATTTATGAATTTTTTCAGAATTAAAAAATGTCAAAAAGTATTTTTTAAGTAATTAAAAGAAAGCAAATAATACAAAAATGTGAAAAAATGTGAAAAAATATTCATGAGATCAGAAATAATTCAGAGTATTTTTGTGAACTTTTTCATAATTTTTGAATAAAAAATAAAAGAGTTATGAATTTTTGAAAATTTAATCAAATAAAATATGAAATCAGAAAATAAAATAAAACCAAAAAGATGTGGACCATCAGATCATAGTCAAAACACGTTAGTAAGCTAATCCAATGGACCAGACGCGCTGTGCTTGATATGGACCTTATTGAAACACACATGTGATCAGAAAAAGGGAAACCAATGAAATTAAAACGTTTGACACACTATCATTGGCTGAGACGAGACATGTCATCGTCTTCAACCTCCAGACACCCTGCAATGGGGATTTTATGAGACCCTTCAAATGGAAAAATTAGGATCCCAGGCTAGCATCATTGAACTCGTCTCTTCAAGACGATTCTAACACAACCATCGCGCCAAATTTATATAAGATATGGAGAGAGATATGAATCAAAAACTCAGAAAATAGCGAGCACCTTCAATTTGAGATTTCTCTCTCAATTCTCAATGGATTTAAAAATTATAAGCAACATTAGAATCAGAAGAAGGAGTAGAATAGATTAGTGCTTGATTTGGATTCAAATGGTGGAGAATTCTACCTTTTCGAAGTTCAAGTAAGAAAGCTCTGAAACTGGACTTCTGTAGCTTGAATTATGGGTCGTTTTGATTGGTTTAAGTGCTGGAGAGTTTGTATGATGCTCAAGGATGATGAATGCGCAAAGAATTTTGGAAAAGGAAGCTTAAATTTCAGAAACTGAATTCAAAAAAAGTGGGTTCGTGTGAGGTTTTGGTAGGGTGTTCTTGGCTCTCTAAGCTTGGGAAAATGGATAGGGGATGACCCTCTATTTATAGGGAAGCGAATGGGAATGGAAATTTGAAGAAACAAGGATGTTTGGAGGGAAATTGAGTGAAGGTCGAGCACGAGTGAAGTGTGACTTCATTTCCATCAAAACTCATCCAAACCGTGCATTTTGGGGCGCTAATCACTTATGGAAAGTTTGCTAATCAAGTTTATGAAGATGTGAAAAACACAAGAAGGGGGGTTGAATTGAAAACTTGGATCAAAAACAGCTTAATCACACAATATTTTTATACTGGTTCGTTTGATCTCAAACTACTCCAGTCCACCCATCAAGGTGATTTCTCCTCTCTCCAATGAGGTCTTAATCCACTAATCTCAAAAGATTACAACTACTACTTTAACAAATGTTAAAGTCTTCTTGAGTACAACCAAAAACCGGTTAATCTCAAGGAAATCTTTCACAAATAACTGAACAAGAATGTGTTGTTGTTTACTAACAAAACAGTTTATCACAATTGTGATAATTACACAGGTTAAGCTTAGAATATAGAATAAATTTGCTAGAGCTTGAATATGCATGGTTTGGAATTCTCTGCAAATTGATGTGTGCGTACGTACGTGCTTCTTTGCAAGCAGACTTGTTTATATAGACAAAATAATGACGTTGTCCATAAAGCAAGTTTAATGTTAATAACACACTTTCCTTTTGTAGAAGATCTTGTCTAAAGAAAGTTGTTGGCATTAATTCTGTCTTGAATGTACAGTAACGCTTCAGAGTCTTATTTGCTTAACTGCTGATGACGCTTCAGAATATTGATGACTTTGTTTGATATGTCTTTGTTCAGAATCAGTGTTTGTTGTAATTAAGCGCAGGTTCTGGTCACTAATCTTCAGCGTATAATCTGTTGCTTCAGCATGTAATACTTTATAGCTTATTTTATGATGCTGATTCCATCAGAACTTCTGCATACGTAAAACATATTTTATGGTTCATATTTGTTCTTTGTATATCTATTTTGTATTTATTTATTCTTTGTATTTGTTATCATTAAAACTCTAACCAAGGTTTGTAGAATCAAACTATGTTCTAACAATCTCCCCCTTTTTGATGATGACAAAAACCATATTTTTGAATTAAAAATAAAGAATAAAAAGTATAGAATTAAGAAAAAAACTCCCCCTGAGTTGATTACTTCCCTTAAATTCCTTGAGTCTTTGAGCATTAGAATTTAACTGCGTCTTTCATCAGAGTTTTGTACCTGTTCAAGCTTTTCAAAAGAAATAAGTTAAGTAGTTCAGAATGTTTGAGACTTCTGTCTCAGTAATCCGTTATTGAAAATATCTTATTCTTTCTCCCCCTTTTTGCCAGTTATAAAAAAGAACATATAATCAGAGCTAAAAAGGATTTATATTAAAAAAGAAGCAATGATAAGAAGTTCAGAACAGTAGCAGTGTAGAACAAATATTACAGATAAACATATTTTAAAAATAAAAGAAAATCTAAGAGGGAGGAGGAAGGCGTGTGAACAAAGCTTCTAGCAAGCCCTTGATCTTGGTGTTGGTTTCCTCTTGTTTGCTCAAAATGCTCTTGATTTCCTTGTTTGTATCATCTTGTTTATCCAACCTTTCCTAAATAACAATATTTGCTCTCTTCAGTTCTTCCAGAGTTTTCCTTTCATAGGAGGGAGTTGGAGAATCTTCAGTAACTGTATGCTTCTCAGAGCATTCTGCAACTTGATCATTTTGAACCAATTCTTCTGCTGAGATCATCTCATTTGGAGCAGCAGTCAGAGTGAGACCTTCTGACTCTGGTTGAACTTTGTCTGATGGACGATGTTTTGACCAGGGAGCATTGTCCAGAGGGAGAATCTCTTCCTTGAGCAGTTTGCTCAGAACTTGGTCTTCAAATACTTTTAGCAGATTACTGAAATTCTGTTGAACATGTCCGTAGCTTTGTTCTTGCATCTTATGTGTTTCAGAACTTATCCATTTTCTGAAACTTGTCCAAAGATAATCTGAGGCAGCAGGATTGGTCATCTCAAGACTAGCTTGCTTCAAGGAGGTTATCCATTTCTGCATTTCTGTTTCAAACATCAACAAACTAGTACCAACATCTGGTGTGGGTTCAGATGGTTTTGGTTTTGGAATTGCCGTTTTATGAGTTATAGCAGCAAGACGTTAAAAAACAGTTAGATCAATGACAAGTTTAACGTTGTCATCTGGATTGCTCTTTGGTGAGGGAGTGGGAGAGTCTGGTATAATTATTGGAATGTCCAGGATGGTGAGGGGCATACAGATGGCCAGAGGTTCAGTGATTCCTGGAATAGGGATTATATCTAAATCTGAAGTAGGTTCTTTAGATTGTTTGGATTGAACATAGTAAGGTTCTGGTTCACAGGTCTCAGAAGGTTAAACTTCTGGTTGTGATTGTTCAGGTTGTGGAGATGGTGGATGAGGAATATCTGGTTGAGGAGATGGAGGTAGTGGTATTTCTGGTTGTAGAGAGAGAGGAATATCTGGTAGTGGAGCTTCTGTTGTGGTTTCGGAGTTTGGATTTTCTGGGATTAGAGGGTTTGGATTTTCTGATGTGGGAGTAGAAATATTTTGGTCAAAAGATTCAATATCTGACAGAACTTTTGCATGTTCTGGTTGAGTTGATTCAGTATTTGGATTGATAGGAAGGGAGTGAGTTTCTCTAAGACTTAGAGTTTCTGAGGGGTCAAACCTATGTCAAAATCATCAAACATTTGTGGGGTAGGAATTTCTGATTGGGTAGGTAAGGGTCCAGATGCTGATATAGATATTGATTCTAAAACATTAACAAAAGAAGGATTACCTTTCTTTTTAGCTGCTTTAGGAGTCCGCTGGGATGATCCTTCTGCTGCTGCCTTCATTTTCTTGTTCTTCTTCAACACAACTTCTGGTGCCGCCTGTTACAAGTCCTGAATATTTAACCCTGGTGCAGTGCCATCTGCCTTGCACGTATCCAAATATCTGACGATAATCTCATGCTTGGAATCAATCTCTGAGAACATAGGAAAATCATCCAGAGGAATTCTTCTGGAAGTAATGGTTGCAAAAGAAGTAACATTGGGTTCCTTCTTGATGTTCTAAATAATTTTCATCTTTTTCAGATTCTTTGCATTCAGTGGCTTCCCAGCAATTGCCTCTAGAGATCTAATTTCATGTGCTTCTGTTAGATGCTCTATCAGCCTATTCTCAGTCAGAATATCTGATATGATTCTTCCAAGGGGTATCCAATCCCTTTTGGTACGCTCATCTTCTCTAGTCTCCTTAACACTGGTCCTCAGATGCTTTAATAGCAAGTGAGCAAGATTTACCTTAGTCTTCTTGGAGATAAAGTAGATCAGAAATTGCTGATCAATGTTTATGTAATCAGGAGAGCTGGTTGGCTTCCTGTGGTTGATGCATCCCATAATTATCTTAGCCCATATTCTGTGATGATCCTTAAGTTCCCTTATCTTGCTGGAGGGAAGACCACGAGTGAAAATTTCCCTTGCAATTGAAGCAACACCAGCACATCTTTCAGCCATGTCTATACACCTTATGCCACCATCATTGTAACCTATCAGTCTTGCAATTAGGTCTTCAGTAATTACTATCTTCTTCCCCATTACATAAGAAGTGACTTGATGGTTGGAGGATGAAGCATGAATCCAGAATTCTTTTACAAGAATTGGAAACGTTGGACCTAGAAGACGGTCAAAATACCTGTTCCATCCTTGAGCATTTACCTCTTCAGAGAGATTGAGTCCATTTTCTTGAAGACTTTCAAAATCCACAATCAATTCTGAAAGAACTTCTAGGTTGTCAATGGGCGTGAGAAGAGTTCTGAATGGTTCTTCATATTGTTCCAAAGATTCAGTTCTCTGAGTACTGGTATTTGGGACGCTTGAGGAAGCCATGTTCACACAAGAAATTTGAGAAGAAAATGAAAGGGTTTTGAAAGTACGAACATAAAACAATTAGAGTGTATTGAGAGGGTAAAAGTGAAAGAGTGTAAAGAGTGAAACTTGTGTTTAAATAGATTTTTGAAAACATAATCTGCAAGAGAGATAAATAATTAGTAATGATTATAAGCATTAATGACAGTTGATTTTAGGGGATTCAGAAAGATATTGGAACGGTTACCCATGACATGTGTCTCAATGCACCCAATCAGCGCTTTTGACCTTTCCGAAAAGTGAACGTGTGTTCAGCCTCAGAAGGTAGCTGATGAATGGATGACAATTGTTTGCTTACGTGAACAACACACTTCTATCCTTGAAATGAAACGCTCAGATCTTCATGGATAGATTCTGATACAATCTGTACTTCTAAAATTCTGAAGGCAGGTTGATCAGCAGTTCACAGAAAATAACCAAAATTCTGAAGGTTAAGATATGTAAATAAAATAGTTTATTCTGGGCAAAGCTTCATGCTGAGATGTTTCAGAATGAAGTTAAACCTATCTTCAGAAAGAGGTTTTGTAAAGACATCAACCCATTGATGGTCAGTGTCAATGAATTTTAAATTAAGAATTCCTTTCTGAATATAGTCCCTAATAAAATGATGTTTTATTTCTATATGCTTAGCCCTAGAATTCAAAATAGGATTTTTACTAAGACAAATAACAGAAGTATTGTCACAGAGGATAGGGATGTTACTCTCAAATATATTGAAGTCCTCAAGTTGACTTTTCATCCAGAGCATTTATGTACTACATCCAACTGCTGCTATGTATTCAGCTTCTGCTGTGGATAGAGCTATTGTGGATTGTCTTTTGCTGGACCATGAGATCAGATTTTCTCCCAAAAACTGGCAGCTTCCAGAAGTGCTTTTACGTTCTACTCTGTCTCCAACAAAATCAGCATCACAATATCCTACTAAGCTGTAATCATTTGATTTTCTATAAAACAAACCCAGATTAGCAGTACCTTTCAGATACTTGAAAATTCGCATAACTGCTGTTAAGTGAGATTTTCTAAGATCTGATTGGAATCTAGCACAAATGCAAACACTGAATAGAATGTCAGGCCTTGAAGCCGTCAGATACATAAGAGAACCAATCATACCTCTATAGACCTTTTGTTATACCTTTTTTCTTACCTCTTCTTTTTCCAGAATGCACGTGGGATGCATTGGAATCCTTGAGGGCTTACATTCTGAGAGATCAAATTTCTTCAAAAGTTCTCTGACATATTTGCTCTGATGAATGTAAGTTCCTTCTGGAGTTTGATTTATTTGAATGCCCAGAAAGAATTTTAGTTCCCTCATTAGGCTCATCTCAAACTTTGCCTGCATACATTTAGCAAACTCTCTTCCTAGAGAGGGTTTAGTGGATCCAAATTGATGCCATCAACATAAATTTGACACACTAATATGTCATTCTTAACTGTCTTACAAAATAAGGTTGTGTCCACTTTCCCTCTAGTGAATTCCTTTTCTAACAGGAAGTTACTTAGTCTTTCATACCAAGCTCTGGGAGCTTGTTTCAGACCATAGAGTGACTTCTTTAGTTTGAAAACATATTCTGGATTTTTGGAACTTTAAAAACCAGGGGGTTGGTTCACATATACCTCTTCTTCTATATAGCCATTTAAGAAAGCACTTTTGACATCCATCTGATACAGAGTGATGCCTTTATTAACAACAAATGATATTAAAAGTCTGATAGATTCTAACTTGGCGACTGGAGCAAAGGTTTCTGTATAGTATATCCCCTCTTGCTGGCTATAACCTTGTGCTACCAGTCGTGCTTTGTTTCTGATGACTTCACCTTGTTCGTTCAGTTTGTTTATGAACACTAATTTTATACCAATGATGTTGAATCCTTTTGGTTTGCGAACCAGATCTCATACGTCATTTCTGGTGAATTGATTTAGCTCATCTTGCATTGCCAAAATCCAGTCATTGTCCAGAAGTGATTCATCAATTGTTGTTAGTTCAATTAGAGAAACTAATCCCATGAGGGATTCTTCAGAGTTTCTGAAAGTAGATCTTGTTCTGATTGGATCTTCCTTCCTTCCCAAAATTGTATCTTCTGGGTGATCAATGCTGCTTCTGGATGGTCTTTTCTGGAGTTGATCAACAGAAAGTGCTGGATTTCTTGTAGTGACTCTTTCTGATGTTGAGGGAGTGTCTCAGTTGAGAGCCTCTAATGAGTTATCTTCAGTACCTGTGAGTTCAACTTCCATACCTGCAAGGAATTCATTCTGCTTTGACTTTTGAGAGTCAAGCTTATCATCAAACCGAACGCTGGTTGACTCTTCAACAATCTGTGTTTCTGTATTGTATACTCTATACCCTCTTGAGCGTTCAGAGTATCCTAACATAATACACTTTTGTGCTTTAGAGTCAAACTTGTTCAGATGATTTTTTATATTCAAAATAAAACATGTACATCCAAATGGGTGAAAATAAGAAATGTTGGGCTTTCTGTTCTTCCATAATTCATATGGAGTCTTTTCCAGAATAGGTCTTATAGAGATTCTATTCTAAATATAACACGCTGTGTTTATTGCCTCTTCCCAGAAGATCTTAGCAACATTAGTCTCGTTGATCACGGTTCTGGCCATTTCTTGCAATGTTCTGTTCTTTCATTCTACAACTCCATTTTGCTGGGGAGTTCTAGGACAAGAGAAATCATGCAGCATGCCTTTTTCATTAAAGAATATTTCAAAATCTTTATTTTCAAATTCTCCACCATGATCACTTCTGACTTTGACGATTCTAAGATCCTTTTCATTCTGAACTTGGTTGCAGAAGGAAACAAACACAGAGTGTGACTCGTCCTTATGTCTTAAGAACTTTACCCATGTCCATCTGCTATAGTCATCTACGATTACTAACCCATACTTCTTGCCACTGACTGAAGCAGTTTTTACTGGTCCAAATAAGTCAATGTGCAGAAGTTCTAATGGATTATAGGTGGAAACAACATTTTTGGATTTGAAAGCAGGTTTTGCAAACTTGCCTTTCTGACATGCTTCACACATAGCATCTGAATTGAACTTCAAGTTAGGAAGTCCTCTGAACAGATTGAGTTTGTTAATCTGAGATATTCTTCTCATACTAACATGCCCCAATCTTCTGTGCCAGATCCATTGCTCGTTGTTGACAGATAGTAGACATTTTACATTCTGACTTTTCAGTTAAGAAAGTTTGATTTTATAAATGTTGTTTTTCCTCTTTTCATTAAATAGGATAGTCCCATCTTTCTGACTAACAACTTTGCATGAATTTTGATTGAAGACTATATCATAACCATTATCACTTAATTGACTTATGGATAACAGGTTATGCATTAATCCATCAACTAATAAAACATTACTTATAGAGGGAAGATTTCCATTACCTACTATTCCAGAGCCAATGATCTTTCCTCTTTGATTGCCTCTAAAGCCTACGTGGCCTCCAGGCTTAAGTTCCAGGCTTTGGAACATATGCCTTGTTCCCGTCATGTGTCGTGAGCAGCCAGAGTCCAGGTACCATGATTGGTGTCTTTGCTTTGCTGCTAAAGATATCGTCCACATGTATGATTTTATCCTTAGGTACCCAAATTTTCTTGGGTCCTGATTTGTTAGTTTTACCAAAATTCTGGTTGAATTTTGGTTTGACAGAATAATCACTACTTGTGTATTTTATGTCATGTGTGTGCCCATATATAAAGTGTGAATCAAGTGGAGTGCGTTTTATAACTAAGTCCATGGAATTTTTTGGTGTAGGTACCTTACCTTAATATCCTATCCCTTTTCTGCCATTTCTACTAACTCCATAGATCATTGAAGCCATCTTGCTTCTGTCTATGTTTTTAGCTAGAAACTTCTGAAAGCTGTGATCATACTCTTTGATGATCTCGTCAGCATTGCTGGGAGTTTCAGGGATTGTTTCCTTCTGAGAGTTTTGCAACTGGTTTTCTAATTTTGAAAATTTTTCTTTTAACTCAGAATTCTCCAATCTGAGACTCTCAGTCTTATCAGAGTCAGAAGCAAGATTGCTTTTCAGGTTCCTGAATTTGACTCTGATCTGTTGATATCTTTCCAGAATTTCATTAAGGCTTTCAGTAAGTTCAGCCTTAGTAAAGTTTATAGTAAAGTCAGAGAATACCTCTTCAGTGTCTGATTCTGAGTCTGAACCAGAAGCTTCACTGTCTTCTGATACGTTTGCCATGAGAGCTATGTTTTCTCTTTCATCATCTGATTCTGAGTCAGCTTAAGATGTATCAGAATTATCCCATGTAGCCATGAGGCTTTTCTTCTTTTCCTTGATAAACTTCTTTTTGGGCTTCTCCTTCTGAAGCTTTGGGCAGTCACTTTTGTAGTGCCCTAGCTCATTACATTCATAGAAGATGATGTCTTTGTTGTTTAGATTTCTGTATCCTGAAGAGCCTTCAGATCTTCTATGTCCAGAGGAGGATTCTGACCTTCTGTATCTGGATGAGGATTCATTCTGATTTTCTGATCTTCTGGGATTCCTGAACTTTCTTTGCCTCTGCTTCCACATTTTGTTCACTCTTCTGGAGAGGAGAGACAGTTCATCTTCTTCTGATGAGGATCCATCAGAGGTTTCTTCTACAGCCTGCAAAACTTTGGAGTCAGATTTTCTGTTAGATTTTAAAGCTAATGGCTTACCTTGCTTTTGAGGTTCGTCTTCTTCTAGCTCTATCTCGTGACTTCTAAGGGAGCTGACAAGTTCCTCCAGAGAGATTTTGTTGAGATCTTTGGCTAGCTTAAGCGCTGTGACCATTGGCCTCCACTATTTTGGCAAGCTTCTGATGATCTTCTTAACGTGATCAGCAGTGGAATACCCTTTGTCAAGAACTTTTAGACCAACAACAAGAATTTGAAATTTTGAAAACATAGTTTCTATTGATTCACTATCTTCCATCTTGGATGCCTCATACTTCTGAATGAGCACAAGGGCTTTGGTTTCTTTGACTTGAATATTGCCTTCATGCGTCATTCTCATAGAATCAAACATATTCTTGGCAGTTTCTCTGTTGGATATTTTCTCATATTCTGAATATGAGATGGCGCCGAGAAGAATTGTTCTGGCCTTGTGGTGATTTCTGAATTCACGCTTTTGCTGATCAGACATCATTTTCCTGTCTATCTTCTGACCATGTCCATCCACTGGATGCATGTATCCATCAGTCACCATGTCCCACAGATCAGCATCATGGGCCAGAAAGAAACTCTCAATTCTGTCTTTCCAGTAGTCAAAGTTCTCTCCATCAAAGACTGGAGGTTTGCCACTGAATCTGTCCCTGTCTTCATTGTTGTCATTGCTGATGTTCTGGCTTGGTCCTGCCATAGTGTTTTTTCTGATGCTGGATCTTGTACTGACACAATTAAGTGTTTAAGCTCAGAACCACGCGCTCTGATGCCAATTGAAGATGTGAAAAACACAAGAAGGGGGGGGGGGGGTGAATTGAAAACTTGGATCAAAAACAGCTTAATGACACAATATTTTTATCTTGGTTCGTTTGATCTTAAACTACTCCAGTCCACCCGTCAAGGTGATTTCGTCTCTCTCCAACGAGGTCTTAATCCACTAATCTCAAAAGATTACAATAGCTACTTTAACAACTGTTAAAGTCTTCTTGAGTACAACCACAAATCGGTTAATCTCAAGGAAATATTTCACAAATAATTGAACAAGAATGTGTTGTTGTTTTCTAACAAAACAGTTTATCACAACTGTGATAATTACATAGGTTAAGCTTAGAATATAGAATAAATTTGCTAGAGCTTGAATATGCGTGGTTTGGAATTTTTTTACAAATTGATGTGTGCGTACGTACGTGCTTCTTTGCAAGCAGACTTGTTTATATAGAAAAAATAATGACGTTTTCCATAAAGCAAGTTTAATGTTAATAACACACTTTACTTTTGTAGAAGATCTTGTCTGAAGAAAGCCGTTGGCATTAATTCTGTCTTGAATGTACAGTAACGCTTCAGAGTCTTCTTTGCTTAACTGCTGATGACGCTTCAGAAAATTGATGACTTGGTTTGATATGTCTTTGTTCAGAATCAGAGTTTGTTGTAATTAAGCGCATGTTCTGGTCACAAATCTTCAGCGTATAATCTGTTGCTTCAGCATGTAATACTTTATAGCTTATCTTCTGATGCTGATTCCATCAGAACTTCTGCATACATAAAACATATTTTTAAGGTGCATATTTGTTCTTTGTATATCTATTTTGTATTTATTTATTCTTTGTATTTGTTATCATCAAAACTCTAACCAAGGGTTGTAGAATCAAACTATGTTCTAACATTTTAAACCAAAAACACGCACAAAACTTGTGTTTAGAAGTCACATTATGGATTTCAAAATTCTGACTTTGTGAAAAATTCAATTTCAAGTTACCAAATTCAAATCCATGGCATTTCCAACTCAAGGGGTCTTAGGGCATAATTCTTGATGCTTTGGAAAGATGAGGTTACAAGCTTTGCAATGGAAAAATAATGGAATCAAATGGATGCTTGAGATGAAAGTTACATGGAGTCAATGTTGAAGAAAAAGAGTTGAGTTTCCATACTTAGAAATATTTCAAATTCTTCTTCAAAAATGACCTATAATATTTTGTATCCAAACATGGCCTTACACTTAGAATTTGCTCTTGACCCAAAAAGATGGAATGAAGTAGATCTCTTGAATGACATTTTGAAATTTGAACCACTCAAAATCTCCAAAAAATGAGCAAGTTATGACTTGTTGAAGTTGGCCAAATATCATGAAATGACCTATAATCTTTTGCATATTTAGGGAAACTTCCATCCATTTTCTCACTTTTCACATAAAAGAAGGCATAAAGTACACATCTTTAAGATCAACATGGAAAAAGAATGGATTCAAGGTGATAAAAATTGACCAAGTTATGACCATTTGAAGTCACATATAGAAAATGGTGGATTCATCTAGATGACTTGTAATCTTTCTTTTTCACCAAGTTCCTTCCACATGGAAACTGTAACACCCCAATTCTAACCTAAGAAATTATATAAATAAATCAGAGTTATAAAATTTCATTCATTCAAATGAACCGGGATGTCACAAATTCTTCTAACAAATTCGTTGCATTCATCATGGATATATAACACTTTTAATAAAACATCGGATGAACCATCAACATAGCATCTTTAATAAAATAATTCAACAACTACGCATCGGAATTCTCAATAACATCTTTAAATAAAATAGCAACTTCGAAACATCTCATATTTAATAATAATCAATTTAAAATTCAACAACTGAAAATCAACAATAAAAAATTGGCAAACGTTCATCCCCCCGAGTGTTACATATCAGAGCAATGACACCGACTCGAACTATTAAAGGTATACAACCTTCACTTGCAATTACCTGCACGTTACCAACATAAGGGCAACATTCAAACAGAAGAGGTGAGATATCTAACAATATAATAAAGCGCATGATAATTAATATATTAAATTAGATCAATAACATCACCACTTCTCATCGCATAATCAACAGTAATTACAACGTATATACACATTCACCAACATCAAAATACACTTCTTTATGAAATCATATAATGTGACTCAATACTATGCAAATGCATGTGGTACCACTGGAGCAGAACTCTCATCTCAAAAATCTGCCAATTAATAGAGGCATCAACAAGGCATAGCCTTCATCTCAAAATTTGCCAATCCAGGCCATCTCAACGAGCATAAGCTCCATCTCAAAAATGGAATGTATGCGACTCATCATGAAAGTAATAACAACACCGAAATTAACATCATTTCAAATCATCTCAAAACATCTCAATCAACATCTCGAAATAACAACATCTCAATCATCTCAAAACAACAACAACTCAATCATCTCAAAACAACAACATCTCAAATAACAACATCTCATAACATCAAAATAATTTATTAAACATCATTTACTATCACAAAATCATCGAACACAACTTCATCAATAACATATCACTAATACTCAATTCTATATTAATACTACGATAATCCATACTGTTATTCTGCTAATTTATATCGTCACTGTCACTAATCCTACTGTCATAATTCTAACACCAGCCTCTAAACATCTACTATTCATCATTCTGTCCAAAAATTAGCACAACGGTCATCTACGAGAATTAATTCTAAATCCTGCATTATCTGCTAGGATTACACTTCTTATCCATCATTTGATCACCTAGAATAAAGCTCATCGCGTTAGCTAATAAATGCTTCGAACGACATATCAAACAACATCCTAAAACCCAAGTTACAACAATTAAAAGCCAATTCTGTCAAAAACCAGACATTATGTATCGACACAAAACCTTGTGGATCGACTCATCCTGCTTCATCTATACACTATGAGTTGACACATCCTCCTTATGGATCGACTCATCCTGGCTCAAAGACAGCATGTATCGACACATGCACTTCACCGGTCGACTCATCCTGAGTCACACACATACATGCATCAATGAAAGCCCTTCTTGTATCGACCCATCTTCAGTCAATCAGCCTTCATGTATCGACACATCCAATTTGGGGTCGACACATCCTACCACAGTCTGCATAATTTCTGCATTTTCTACTGTAATTTCACTACAGGAATTATGTTACAGTCCTACAAACCTCATTATAAACATGATAGAACATCACCTAACATTATCCTATAATACTACATCGATTAAACAACATCATGGCATCGTTATTCATCTAAAATTCATCAAATCTTCATCATACATCATCATATAAATCTAATTCAAGAACAAAACAACAATCACCTCTAACACCACATATCAAACATCATGAATCCAATTATAAAGTCATAACCCCACCCTTACCTTGGATTGAAGGTCGCTCTATAATTTCCGGGTTGAATCTTCGTTCTTGCTGTTTTCCACTTTTTCCAGCAGCTTCACGTTCTCTTCCAAATCCTTATTTCTTCCTACTGCTTCCTTCTTCTATTCTAACAACACATAATAAAATAACCTAATATTCTATTATTCCTTAGTGGGCTCCAAACCTACACCCCCTTATTACTTCTACTCTCTCAAAATAAGCCCACATTAAATAATATTATACTTCTAATATTATTTCACCACATAATAATATATCTCTAATATTATTTCTCCACTTAATAAAATAAATCCAATTTAACTATAACACATCATCACAAATATTCCAAAAATAATTTAATTAAATAATTAATTAAATTACGGGAGTTACAGAAACTCCTTGGAACTTTTGAAGTGATTTGTTGATAACCCTTTGAAGAGAAGGATGTCTTTGGAATCACTCAAAAATACTAAAAGGTGAGCAAGATATGCTCCTTTGAAGTTAAAAACTCTAGCTTCTAGATCAAGAGAATGCTTTGAGGAACTTTGACAAGTTTGAACAAACTTCTTGTGCCAATATTCTTGATTTGTGAATAGAAGTTGTTGAGGATTAAGATGAGGACTCATAGCCACCAAAACCACTTCCATATCTTGAAATTTGAGAGAAATGTGATCTTGTGACCAATAGGAACAAGACCTTGTCCAATCATGACAACTTCTTCCCTCAAACCCTTGTACTTTTGAATCAATTTTGATAACTTTAAAATATGTTGAACCAAAGTAAGGCTTGTCATGCCATTTCTTCCAAAACAACTTCAATGGTCAGGTTTGAATTTCTCAAGATTTATTGACTAGGGCATGGAAATAAACTCATGAACCCATGAAGCAACTTGCTAAACCTCATTGCCTTTACCTACATTATTAACAAGTAAGACAAACCAACATTGCATTTTATTAATAAAAAAGAAAATAAAAGCAAAATATTCATGATCACAAAAGAAAAGAATTCAAGGTGCTTTGGGATCCCTCAAAGAGCAAAACTAAATGTAGGGGAACCAAGAATCCTAGTGTGATCTTGTTGTGAGTGAAACAACATGGTATGATGAAGGGATATTAGGGGCAAAAATTGGGGTACAACACTAACCCCTTTTGTTGCTTGGAGAAAAAAATCATTAATCCAAAGACCTTTTCCGGATCAGAATTGATCATTCTAGTCAAAGACAAACAAAACATATAGTTTTCAGCACGAATTAACTAAATATTTATGCTGATGTTTCTCCCAGTTTCTATCATCATCTCTCCAAATAGAATCCATAAGCCCATTTACAGATCAATACATCATTGAGTGCAAATTTCTGGGCACTCTAGTGTTCAATCATCTTTCACCTTCGAGTCACGAAAGGCGGATCCACCAATCTAACTTTTCAGGTTCAAGAAGATTGAACAAGAGACGCTATTGTACCCAAAAATTTTCCCTTTCATTTCTCAAGAATTTTCTCAGAAGATCTTTATTGATTCAAGACTGCACAAGGTTTGATCAGCTCAAGATACCTCCTCAAACACTGATGACTCAAAACTGGGGTTTGAGTTTGCACAAGTACAATTGGACTTTTAATGCCCCATATAGTTTCCATGGATCATATTGGGCTCTCAAGCATCAGTTCGAAGATGGAACTTCTGAATCCTCGAAAGGAGGAAGAGGAAACTATCAAAAGGGTAAAGCAGATAAAAAAAGGTGTGCAGTTGCAGATAACCATGTTGAATTCAAATTTTGGTTCAGGCAGTTCGAATCACATGACTGATCGAAATGAGTGGTTGGCAGATTTTGACAAGTCGAAGAAGAGAAAGCTTGCTTTAATCCCCTAATTTCGACTGGGCAATGGCTTTCTTTGAGCAACCTGCTTAGATCCACCTCTAAACCCTTCGACACACATAGTTTTGACAATATGAATTACAATTTAACACACCACCTAATTCATTGTGTTTAAACAATCTATATTCATCATGGTTCTTAGTCGTCTGGATACTTCGACCTGCACTCCCTTCATCATGATGTTTGCAATCTGATTCTCAGTTCTGCAGTGTTCCAAATTCATCTTCCCATCTGCTACCTGCTCTCGGAGATAATAGAACCTCATTTCTATGTGCTTGCTTTGACCATGTGCTATTGCCTTCTTCGCCAGATTAATAGCTGACATGTTGTCTATCTTCATGCTTGCTTCGATCCATAATCTTCAACTGGACAATGGCTTCCTTCGAGCAACCTGCTTCGATCCACCTATAAACCCTTCGACACACATAGTTTCGACATTATGAATTACAATTTAACAAAAAAACTTGCTGATAATAGTCCATTGCAAGAAGAAGGTACTGGCGACATAGTCTTTTAAAAGAGTAATGGATGAAAAGTTATGAATAAAGATGTGCTATATGTACCTGAAATAAAGTGCAACTTGCTAAGTGTTGGACAACTAGTCGAAAAAAGTTTCTCAGTTGTCACGAAAGATGGAGTTTTGAGATTGTTCGACACCAAGAACAATTTGGTCTTAAAATCTCCATTGTCGAAAAATAGGACATTTAAGACATTGATCAATTCGACAGAAGTTCAATGTTTGAAAACTGTTCGACCACAAGGATAGTTGGTTGTGGCATTTGAAGTTTGGACATTTGAACTTTCGACCACTTAATCAACTGATTACTCAAGATATGGTTTTCCAAGTCTTGAGATGCCTGAAAAAACTTTGTGAAGTTTGTTTAGTAGGAAAGCAATCCAGAAATTCATTCGTTTTGACTATGCCAATGAGATCATCTTGCATACTCAAAGTGGTACATTCAGATGAATGTGGTCCATTCGAAGATCATACAATTGGTGAAAACAAATATTCTTTTGTATATTGATGAGTTTGGTTGAAAGTTGTGGATCTATGTGACCAAAACGAAAAGATAGAGTATTCGACATATTTAAAAGATTCAAGATGCTTGTCAAAAACCAGAGTAAGAAAAAGATCAAAGTTCTACAGAGATTAAAGATCTTTGTAGAAGTAATCAAGTTGAAGAAATAATTTTGAAGAACATTGATCAAATCCATAGGCCATGATACATGATCTTGTGTTGCAGGCCTTCTAACTTGCAAATCTCACCATAATTTAATGCTTACACCTACTCTTGAGCTATTACCCTAGTGTTTGAGCCATTGTCCAAAAGATCTTTCCATCTATGGCATAAAGGTACCATTGATATTCTTGAAAAGCAAACTTTTTGGTACAAAATTTGTCTTGAGCCCATACCTTGCTTACTTCTGATTATACTCCACCATAAATCATGGAAAGTAACCCATCTATACCAACAACTTTGGTACTTCATCTTAGGATTATGGAAGACTTGACATAACTTGATATTTGCATTCCAACCAAACCATAATTTGTTATCTTGCAAATCTGATTACTTCAACTTCCCAAACCTTTTCTCTATAAATGGAGAGACCATTTGCAAGCTAAAGGGGCCAGATTCTTGTGTGTTGAAAAAAAACATCAAACACTTCCAAAGTCTCAAAAACTCAGAACCTACACACAAGTACAAAACTTGACACATCCTGACTTTACAACACAAAATCTCAATTCTCTTCGTGCGTTTTTTGGCCTTTCGATTCACTAAGCTTCCATATACCACATAGAAACTATCCCAACCCTTAAACCACTTATGTAACTCCTCCTTCCCCATCCACCATTTTCAAAATCCACCATTGCAATTTGACTTGTCCAGAGCAGTTGGGCAAGCTACAAGACATTCTAACAATTAGAATAGCTTCAGGGAGGTCCCTGCAAGCATAATCCATCATCGAACCATTTCTGGAAGTCATATAGAGGTCATTCGAATTTCACTTCAAGAGGTAAGATTTCTTAACTGTGATATCTTGATATAAGCATTTTCAGCACATACAAATAAAAGAAAAGATGTAGATATCATATTTAGGAAGCTGACCATGCTCTTAGTTTTGATTTTCATTGCTTGTGCTTAAGAATTTCAACTCTGACCAGTTAGGTTTTGATTTTGGTACCAAACAAAATTCGTGCTAACCTCTGATCCATAACTTTTAAAAGTTACATGGTTAGATTCGTATTAAAATTTTGAGCAGGTTTGATATTTACAATTTTTTATTTGGATGAGAAATGAAAGTTTTTGAAGGTTAACAACGGTGATGTGCATCTCTGCGCGTGCGAAGGAAGAAGATGAAGCCATGTTCAAATTTTCAGAAATGAGTTCATTTTATATTTATTGCAAGTTGTATAACTAACGGATGAAACAGGCCACCCTAGTGGTACAAGAAGCGAGCGCGTATTAGAAGATCCTGGGTTCGAGCCCCAGCGAGACCTTTTGCAGTTTTCACATTTTTTCCATTTCTTTCTTTTTGTTCGAATTAGGAAGCGCTTGGGCTCTATTGTTGGGCTTTGGACTATTATTTTTCAGCCATACCCCCCCCCCCCCTATTCATGTTTTAACTATGCATCCCATTAACTCTTTTTATTTTCTGACTACAAAAATATATATTAGGCCAGGCTTAACCAAAAATTGTTTTCACAAAAAAAACACCCCATTATGTTTTTTTCCACCCATCTGACTTTATTTCTTTATTTTAGTTTATTTTATTATATTCTTTTCTTTAAATATTATTACTATTATTAATATTATTATAAATATTATTTTTAGTAATAAAAAGAAAAAAGACAAAAAAACATTTTTTCTCTTCCTTTATACATCAAATTTATTTCCCTGTACATTTATTCATTCTTGTACATTTATTAAAATTCAATATGGTTGTAATAGATAATTAGGATTTAATTTCTTACAATCCCCATTTGTAAATTTGTATACCCCATCCCCCAAATGATGTAATAGCGTAGAACATTTATTTTCTGCAATTTATCGTTTTCATATAAGTGCTAGTAATTAGGGTTTGTATGGAAAGATAAAAACAATGCTTAAAGAACCCTAATTCAAGATAAACCAAGCATGACAAAATAAACACTTTCACACTTACACCTCTAGGGTTAAATCCACTTGTTGCCTTGAGAAAATGGTCATGATATGCATGTGAGACATCTTAGCGAAAACAATAAAAAATACAAGATCATAGTCCCTCAATGACGTTTTGAATGTTGCCTTACAAATGATCTTAGTCCCTTAAGGGAAATGCTAAGATATCTCACAACATTGCTATTCATGACTATACGATGACCCACACCCGTCCCTTTACATCCAAAGATAAGGCTTCTTACCAATCAATGGTAAGATAGCAATATCAAAAGAAGGAAGAAATGAACAAAAGACTTTTGAGTAGGTAGAACATTCTTAGTTGCTTCCTCACAATCCATCTTCAAAAACCAACATCTTTTCAAACACACTAAACACTTTCAAAAACATAAAATATTTTCAAAACTCCAACACTTTGTATGTATTCTTATAGAGACGAGAATCATTACAAAGTTTTCCTAAACAAAGGCGCTTTTCAAAAATACTTTCAAAATCCACCACAAACACATTTCAAACAAAGCAATTTCAAAAATGATCTAGCAAGCAACTAAGAGCCCATAGATAACTATGGATGAAAAGGGTGCTAACACATTTCCTTTTCATAACCTACCCCCCGAACTCAAGAAAATATCTCAAAGTCTTTCCTGTTCTTTTCACCATTTCCTTATTGGATAAAAGAAAATTCGGTGGCGACTCTTGCTATCTGCAACAATTGCGATAAAATTCAAAACACCCAAGTCAGTTCTCCCACTGTATTATAACATGCAATGTTAATTTCATACATATAAAAGTACTTAGATAGGCTAATCTCACTTATCATAGTCCTTGCCAATTCTTCCAAAACATTATTTTTACGCTCAACAACACCATTTTGTTGTGGAATCCTTGGACATGAAAAGTTATGAGCAATCCCATTTTCGTTGCAAAAGTTTTGAAATTGATGGTTAACAAAATCACCACGATGATCACTATGGAGAGTGATGATTTTCAAACCAAAAACATTTTGGACAAGCCTAGAAAAATTAAGGAAAGTTTCAAAAGTTTCATCTTTATGGGCCAAAAATAACGTCCAAGTAAATCTAGAATAGTCATAAATAATCACAAATCAGTAATAGTCGCCTCCTAAACTTATTGTCCATGAAGGGCCAAATAAGTTTAGATGGAGAAGCTCAAGAGGTTTTGATGTCCAAAAAACCTTTTTTATTTAAATGAGACTCTTGTTTGCTTTGCCATTTGGCAAGCATCACACAATTTGTTTTTAAAAAATTTCATTTTAGGTAGACCAATTACTAGATTCTTGGATGCTATTTTATTTATCAAGTCAAAATGCATGTGACTTAAGTGTCTATGCCATAATCAAGAATCTTCAACCTTCGCTATTAAACACTTAGTTCCATGCATCGACACATCATCTAGATCAAGCATATAGATTTTATCAATCCTAGAACCCTTAAACACAAGGTCCTTATTGGTTTTATGCTCAATTAAACAACTAAGAGCATCAAAAGTAATTATGTACCCTTTTCTCATAATTGGATAACACTAAGAAGGTTGTGTTTAAACCCTTTTACTAAAGCATATTTTCAATGGTAATTATGAAGGGATTTCCCACAATACCTTCTCCTAGTATGTTACCTCTTGTGTTGTCTCCATAGGTGAGGTGACCGTTTTCTTTCTCATATAACTTGATGAACATGGAAGCATCTCTCGTCATGTGTCTTAAACATATGCTATATAGAAACCATAATCTTTTTGCTGAAACAATACTTTCCTATAAACAATCAAATAGGCAATTTTAGGTCCCCAACTATTGGATCCTTTGGGTTAGTTGAGATGATTTTAGGAACCCATGTCATATTACCATGTGGAACTTGGAATTTCCTAATGTGACATTGAGGCCTAATGAGTCCCTTATTACAACAATAATGACAAATAGCTTTAGATGAAACACCTCTTCTATTTCTCCTAGTGACAAGAGTTTTTTTAAATAAAAATCGTTCCTGTAACACCCCACTTTCCCAATTATATAATTATAATAAAATATATAAAAATATATCAGAGTACACGAATGGGATGTTACATCTTCCAAACACTCATAAGATTTCAAATCATTTTATTACTTCATTTCTCATAAAATAATTATTTACATAGCAGAAATATCAGATATTCATTTTCATAACACTACGACTTAAATAATAACATTCTCCATAAAACTCCTGGTTCAACATAAATATAAAGGTAATATACGTAATGAATAAAACAACATAAAACATAGAAAATTCCCAAATCCTGTGTTATGTATCACAACGACTCCTAAGACTCGATCAGGCAATTCATACTCCAAGCACTATTCAGGTACCTGATTATCTGTACTCCGGAGGAGCACAAACACAACAACAAAAAGAGATGAGAATTACATTCAATAAATATATGGTGTAATATCACATGCTAAGGAGTAGTAATTCACACAAATCACATAATTCACAAAATACACATTTCACACAGTACTTTGCAACACATTCTTCTGTCATCTAACACAACATCAAATCAAGATGGTGCAATGCAATGCAATTGACAACAACTAAATGCATGTGGTACCAACAGGGCTTAATCCCTCATCATAATGCCAAATAGGGAAACAAAAAGTCATAAGCCCTCAACATAACGCCATTACAGGCCAACAACAGGGCATAAGCCCTCACCAATGTATGCATGCAACACCAACATGCAACAACGTGAGTATACAACTACATCGCATAAGCCTATAACGTCTTGCCAATAAAGGCTACCAACATAGAATAAGCCCTCACCATACATGAAACGATAGCAATAGCAAATAGTAACAACATACTTGCATACACCCAACAATACAAAATTATCGCGTCACACTTCATCAAATATTATAATAAAATTTCAACACCATAGTGCCTTAGTATCACAATCCACTACGCCTATTATCAATCCATCATGAACATTCAACAACAACAACATTACACAACATAACATCATAGTATCACAACATAGTGTCATATCATCACAACAACTAAACATGTTCTTAATTTATCATGTATATTCAACAACAACAATAACATTTACAATAACATAACATCATGGCATCACAATTACTAAGTATATTAGTAATTCATCATTTATATTCAATAACAACAACAACATAATATCAGTATACCCAAAAACAACATTCTTCATCACACATCATAACCAATACACCCAAAGTCCCATGTTTTGCTACAAATCTCCATTTCTATTAGCCTCTCCAAATCTTCCTACTTCATACTAGTCATTACAGACCCAAAGAATTACACTGCATGCAAAAACGGGAAATAAATAACGAAAATGGATAAATATGAACCTCAGCCTGTTCATACGCGTACGGCTTCTTCCCCTCCCATATCATACACGTATCAAACGCATAAGGCCAAAACAGCCATGTTCCATACGTGTATCATACGCATACCAGCAGAGACATTTTTCCTCTCAACTTACTCAGACAACTCATATACGCGTATGACACTTTCCCATACGTGTACCATACACGTACTAGTAGATGGTCACGCTGGTTCTGGGGACAAGGCACATACCATACGCATACATCCTCTGGGACGTCCCCTCATACGTGTACAACCAACTAGCGTGTCCTAGAAAACAGCTATCACACCAGAATAACTTATGTTCATTTCTCACATTTTCAGCCTCCCAAATTGGACCTAAAATAGTGTTTTTACACATAATAACTTATAGGTTTCATCTAATTTCATTAATCTATCATCCTATGACAATTTTCTACATCCAAATTCTCATTGTTCATCGTTTTCTTAAACTTATATTTTCTAGATCTGGGATTTTTATGGAACAACATCACAACAACAACAATTAAAAACAATAATCACAACATCAAAGGTTATCAACAAAAATCATTCATGGACATGAAATTATTCCCAATTATACATAGAATCACATAGGTATATCATCAATCAACAAAAGGAATCATAATACACCAGATCTACATAAAAACCTAATAGGGAAAGGGACCCTCACTACCCTATCATGTTATAATCACTATTTAAAGAACCCATTCCCCCCTTACCTTGTGTTGTACCCTAATTTCCCCTCCTAAGATCCCCTCATCATACCATATTTTTTTAATCACAACAAGATCACATTAGGGCTTTTGGTTCTTCTACCTATCTTTAGCTTTGCTCTTTGAGGAGTTACCAAGCACCTTAACTTGTTTTCTTTTGTGATCATTGATATTTTGCTTTGATTTTCTCTCTAATTAACAAAATCCAATATTGGTTTGTCTTACTTGATTAATAATGTAGGTAAAGGCAACGAGGTTTAGCAAGTTGCTTCATGGGTGCACGAGTTTATTTCCATGCCCTAGTCAATAGCTTGAGAAATTAAAACCTCACCATTGAATTTGTTTTGAAGTTGGTATGGAAGTGGTTTAGGTGGCCATGAGTCCTCATCATCATCCTCAACAATCTCTATTCACAAAGGAAGAATATTGGCACAAAAAGTTTGTTCAAACTTGGCAAAGTTCCACCAAGCATTCTCTTGATCTACAGGCTAGGGTTTTGGACTTCAAAGGGGCATATCTTGCTCATCTTTTGGTATTTTTGAGTGATTCCAAAAACATTCTTCTATTCAATGAGTTACCAACAAATCACTTCAAAGGTTCCAAGGATTTTTCATGTGGAAGGAACTTGGTGAAGAGGAAAGGTTACAAGTCATCCAGATGAATCCCCAATTTTTCATATGTGACTTCAAATGGTCATAACATGGTCAATGTTTATCACCTTGAGCCCATTCTTTTTCATGATGATCTTAAATATGTGTACTTCATGCCTTCTTTTATGTGAAAAGTAAAAAAATGAATGGAAGTTGCCTTAAGAGTGCAAAAGATTATAGGTCATTTCATGATTTTTGGCCAACTTCAACAAGTCATAACTTGCTCAATTTTTGGAGATTGTGAGTGGTTAAAATTTAAAAATGTCATTCAAGAGATATACTTCATTCCATATTTTTTGGTCAATAGAAAATTCTAAGTGGAAGGCCATGTTTGGATGCAAGAGATTATAGGTCATTTTTAAAGAAGAATTTGAAATATTTCTAAGTATGGAAAGTCAACTCTTTTTCTTCAACTTTGACTCCATGTAACTTTCATCTCAAGCATCCATTTGATTTCATTCTTTTTCCATTGCAAAGCTTGTTACCTCATCTTTACAAAGCATCAAGAATTTTTCCCTAAGACCCCTTGAGGTGGAAATGCCATTGGATTGAACTTGGTAACTTGGAACTTAAGTTTCTCCATAAGTCAGAATTTTAAATTCATGTTTTGGCCTTTAAACATCAAATTAGCATGCGTTTGTGATCTAAACATGTTTAACCAAGTTGCCAAGGTGGATTAGAGCCTTAAAACGCAAGAATTAGATGAGTTTTGATGCAAATCAGATCACACTTTGCTCGTGCATCAGGTTCACACGATTTCCCTCCAATTTGTATCATTCCACACGCATGAACATTCCATTTAATTCCCTATAAATAGAGGGTCATCCCCCATTCAATTTCCCAAGCTTAGATAACCAAAATCACCCTGCCAAACTTGCTTCACAACTCAAAATTCAGCTACTTTGAATCCTATTCTCAAGCCTTTTTCAATCCATTTTTTTCATCAATTCACCTTCCTTGATCTTCCGTGAAACTAACCATAATCACATTCAAGAATCGTGCCCTATATTGCTCCATAGAAGTCCAGTTTCAGAGCTCTGCAACTCAACTTCAATAGGTAGATTCCTTCATCAATTCTTCAAAACTTTGGTATCATTGTGTTGCTCTCATTGCCCTGGTTCTAGTCACAACACTTACTTTCATCTGGAAGCACGTTTTGACCATGAATTTTTAAATCCCTTTTCAAAACTTTCTTTCCAAATTGCTTGAGATACAGTTTATATAAATTTGGCTCGAGGGTGTGGTTGTCTTTTTCTTGAAGAGATGAAGTGAATGGCATAGGTCTGAGCTTCTGATTTGACAGTGTGAGAGACCTGCAATTCGTGAAGGCTGGAGGTTGAAGATAACCAACGTGCATCTTCTAACCAATGAAAGCGTGACATTTGTTATTTTCAAATTCTGATTTTATTAATGATTCTGTACATTATTCATTAAAGACCATGATATGCACAGCGCGCCAGATCCTTTGGATTTGATTACTAACGCGTTTTAACTCTCATCCAATAGTCCACATCTTTTTCTTTTATTTCCTTTTTCTGATTTTTATATTTTAATTGTTTTAAATTTCAAAAAATCATAGAAAATTCATTTTTAGTCCAAGAAATCTGAAAAAATTATGAAAAATATTTTTGATTATTCTCTTTCTGATTTTTATTTTTTCACAATTTAATTTTGTGTTTTGGTATTTTTTATGAATTTTACACTTATTTGATTTGTTTAAAATGTTTAAAAATACTTTTACACATTTTTAGATTCTGAAAGAATTATGGAATGATCTAATGATATTGTGACAAATATTGGTGACCTTATTTTATTTTTGTTTCTGACTTTACTATTTTTTACTATTTTTGTTTATTTTACCAATTTAATTTAATTTTTAAAAATAGTTTCTGACTTTTAAAAATTCCCAAATTTTTTGTAAAATTACTTGGCCGCTTTTCTGATTTTTCTATGGTCGTATTTTTCACTTCTTGATTAATTTGAATATAATTGATATTTTCCTCATTATTACCTTTTAAAAAAACATTTTAAAACCTTTTAATTTATATATTAAATATATATAGTTTTTGTGATTATTTTTTGGCTGTCTTGGGTTGATTTTTTGATCATGGCTTTATTAACGTCATTGGATCTTAGGTGTTGAGTTCAACTCCACCAAAATGGATGAATAATTTTAATAATAGTTTGATTAAATTTTTAATTCAAATGTGGTTTCTCTTTTTACCCTAATTCCTCTTCATCTCATCCCCTTCTCATTGCACTAAATGTTGTTAGAGCATGATCTCTATATCATGTCTAAAACAAATGGTGCATAGATTGCTATTGACCGGCCTCAAAATAGGTGCGACTTCTATATAAGTCCACTTACGATTGCTTAACATAGCACTAAATGTTGTCCCGATTCTAATAAATGATCATTTGTGGCCCAAACTTATGATTGCAAGCCCAAGTATGTTAATTTGATCTCGTTGATCCAATAACCTTGAGATTCATTGTGTGGAGGCTTTGGTTATACCAATCCTATAATGGATCTACAACACCTTTGGTCAACACGGATCACTTAAACATCGTTGATCATTAAATGGTACTTGTGAGAATTCCAAATGGATGATATACTTGACAAAAAGCAAATGCAACTTGTTGTGTGGAGGCTTTGGTTCTACCTATCCTCTAATGAGTTCCAAATGCAAGTTTCAAGATGGTCATCCAACTAACCACTAATTATTGACTTGTTTTATTTTATGCTTTTATTCTTTTATGCTTTATGCACTATTTATTTTTTAGCATTTTTCATTTCATGCCATTTTTCATCTTTGCGCATTTGAGCATTTATATTCTTGTCATTTTTACTTTGCTCACTTGAGCTTTTCTTTTTCTTTTCCTAAGATACTTAATAATCAACTTAAACCCTAAAAAACTCTTAATGGTACTTGGACTATTTGGTTACTATCCTTGGCATTATGGAGCTTGGGAATATTTCTTGGACTTAGGATTAGAAACCTTGGCCTATCTTGGAGACCTTGTGATCTTATCTAATTATTTTTTCTGGAGCTCTTGAGGTTTACCTCAAGACATTGGGTTTCTTGTTTGTTTTTGTGTGTAGGTTTTTATGATTACATCCTTTGTTTGTAATCTGAAATTCACCCGCATACAGCTGTTAATCTGCCCAATTTTTGTGAAGACTTAATACACTTGAAGAGGTCTAGTATCTTTGCTTGCTTGGTTTTAATCCAAAGAATGGGAATTCTATCTTAGTTCATCATGTCAAGTTTTGGCTTCTTGTTGGTTAGATGGTCCTTATCCTTACCTTTTACCTTATGCTTTAGGATAGCCTCTTCTTCTCCTCCCATCTTCTTTAATTTCAAAAATCTTCTCCCTCCTTTTGAAAACCCTTCTTGTTTTGAAACTTAAACACTTTTACAATAAACTTGGACTTATGTCCATGCATTTTCAAAAAATTTTTTATAAATAAACTTCAATCAATTTAATAATACTTTGACATTTTTTATGAGAAGACTAAAAGTCAACCAATCTCATTTCAAACCATTTTGCCACTTTGGCTTTTTATCTTTAAACTTTTCTTAAAAGATTAGAATCTTGCCAATCCTTGTAGTGATGCAAACAACTATACTTCTACAATATATAGTGAAGAGAGATATTTTCCACTTGGGTGTTGAGTGAGGCATTGTTGATTTTAAAATCCAAGCCATATCATCCACTTTGAGATGATGCAAATTCTCCTTTCTCATGATTGTGGGTAGTAAGTATGTTTTCCACACGGACAATGACAATGATGTCTTATCTTATAAAATTAACCAACACACTTGTGTTTCAAACTCTTAAAAGAGGAACTACGTGTACCCTGATCCCCTATTGCATGAAAGGTGGTACGTAGGAACTAAAGGTTCACAACCGCGGCGGGTGCAAAAATCATAAAAAATACTTCTCTTCTCACCTCCACCATCTATTTTATATACAACACATTTTTATAGCCAAAATATACAGATTTTACAAAGAGGTTCCTGCGGAGTACCTTAGATGTTTAGGGTGCTAATACCTTCCCTTTGCATAACCAACCCTCTTACCTTTAATCTTTCCCCATTTTTTGGGTTATTCGCTCTTTTCCCATTCCTTTGGAAATAATAAAGCATGGTGGCGATTTTTATTTTGATTTGTATAAAGTCTAGTCAATCCAATGGCTTAGTCTTGAACATTTCTTCCGCTACACCTTGGTTTGGAGCTTTGTTCCTTCAACAGTGGTTGGATTCTCCTTGTCACCCTTTTTCCCTAGCTTTTCTTCTCTTCTTTTCTCTTCTTTTCATGTGACAACAATTTCTCTCAATTCTGTTTCTATCGCTTCCCTCAAAATATGTTTTATTATCATCTAATAATAACCAATAATAATAAAGAGAATAATAATAATAGTAATAATAATAATCACCATAATATTATTAATAATATTATTAGTGGTAACTATACCATATATCTAATAATATTTTTATTAATAATAATAGTAATATTTCTTCATTCACCAATATTATCATTATTATATTATTATTCAAAGTTTACTCCAATTATCGAATTATACTAAGTTTTTACACCTCCTTAGTCAAACTAACATTGTTCTACAATTCCAATCATCAAATGACTAAATATTTTAATGGGGGCGTTACAACTCTTCCCCATTTAGAATATTTTCATCCTCGAAAATCACCGATGCAACATACTCCAGACACAACCTTCGCACTCAACTTTCCAATTCCCACGTCATATCTGTCAGTATCTTGAATACCACTCGTCAACATTCAACATCGTTAACCATTTAAATCCGACCACAACACTGTCACAAGGATATCACCCCAACTATAATTCTGACAACATTGACACACAACATTAGTACTCCGATGCTACGATTTATCAGTCGAACACTTAAATTAATACATCTATTGACACAGCAATAATGTGTGTAACACATAACTCTTCACCTATCACCTCTCTCC
Source organism: Vicia faba (assembly GCA_948472305.1). Classification (NCBI taxonomy): domain Eukaryota; kingdom Viridiplantae; phylum Streptophyta; class Magnoliopsida; order Fabales; family Fabaceae; genus Vicia; species Vicia faba. Next base: position 637,466,922 of record OX451740.1, on the reverse strand, counting down.
TGGAATGTCCAATGGTTTTGCATCATCCCATAAACTTCAAATTTTCAACCCTTGACTCCAAACAAATCACACACGTGTAACAAACTGCGTTACATCCCAATTCATCCATGCTACTCTGATCGTCTACTTTAAAGTCATTGTCCTCACTTAATTTCTACCAACTACCAGACCTACAAATCCATATCCAGTTCCTCATTCTCTTTAATATTCACCATAAAATCACTACTCACCTTTTATATCCTTAACCTCCCACTCTACGACGTTAGGTCGTATACAACTCACGTCTCTGAACTGTTTAATAAATTCCAACTTTTATAGTCATCAGTTTGGTTCACTTGAAATAGTGAATGAATATCCTTCGGATGGAACGCCAATCACTTCACACACCATCAAGCTGGTAAGACAAGTTCATCACATCAAACATGATCCCATCTACTATCAACAATAGATTGAAGGTGATCAGTTCCTCAATTTGTCAATAAGCAGCTGACATCCATGATGGGGCATAAACCATCATTACTAACTATAATAGTGTTTCTTTTGAACTTGCACTCAAAGTCACCTAATGCACCATAATCCAAATAATCTCCTTTGAGATTTACATGTGCCTACATAATTTCCTTCTCATTCGATCTTGTCGATGAGACACCATCGCCCAACACATTACATAGTCCACTTCTCACTCACTTATGATCCCACGATGATTTAAGAATATTCTAACTCAAGACCTGTTAGTATACCAAACACATCACAATTCATTCTGCTATATTCTAAGCCTTTATCGACATAGACGATTCTAACAACATTCTTAAATTCTTGGCTTTCCTTAAAATTTTACAACATCAAGAATCTATATATTTCCAACTTTTAACCTTATTCCAATCACAATCTCAATTATACCATCTCATCACTTAGCTGGTGTTGTAACCCCTTTTAAAATGAGAGTCTCCACCCTTAATTTTTATCTTTAAGAAGGGGATATAAATGATAACCCTAATTTGATCAAAGATTCTAATTTGTTTGACTCGTTTTTAGACAAAGGGAAGGTGTTAGGCACCCCTCAGCTACCTTGTTCACAAGGATACTAGGATTTATAATTGCAATTTTTAGGAAATAGGGTTTTAATTTTTATTAGGGGAACTCTCCACGATTTTAAGTCGTATGCCTACGTATCCTCTTATGAGGAATCATAGTCCCAATTCGTAGTTCATAGTTATTTGGTTAGTTTTTTTTATGGATTACGAAAATATCTCATATTCTTCTTGAACCAAGTCTGGGTATATGAATAGCAGAATTTGTAAATGAAGCTCACATTCGATTAAAGATATTTTCATAATCCTTTTTTGAAATAATATCTTGAGTTAATTAAGTTAGTAAAAAAAGTGGTTAGTATTTGATTGGTTAGATATTTTTGAATATACTATGCAATATCAGTAAAATATTTTTAATGCATAATAAAAAGAATTTTAATGCAATTTAAAGACGAGATAGTATTTTGAAAAACGAAATTTTGAATTAAAAATATAAAATCAACAATTTTAGAATTTATAAAAATAAATATATTAAAAGTTAAAATATTAAATAATAAATAAAATAAATAAATGAAATATAAAATATAAAATTAATTAAAAACGCAGGGGGTGTATTTTCAGTTTATAAGTAAAAGGTTGAGGGTGCAATTAACAGGGCCCTAAATCCAGATATTAGATTTAGGCCCAAAGCGCAGAGAGGTGTGAATTTGTACACAATAGTAAAATTGGGGGGTTGGTTCAGCAAGGGCCCAAGTTCAAATATTGAACTGGGATCAATAGTGTAGGGGGGTTTATTTTCTTAGCAAGGTAGTATGTTAGGGGTGGATTAGTAATGGGCTAGGCCCAAAACAAATGCTTACTCTGCTAGATTGGGTGTGAGCGATCCAGAGGTTTATGGTATGCTAGATGAATCTGTGATGCATGATCTTTATCAAATGGTTTCTAGAGATTAATCCTGGACCATTGATTCACAGTATGATCTAACAATGGATTGAATGAAGAGTTTACTAAGGGAGTATGTTAAGACACACATACGGAATGCATAGAGAATTATCTATTTCGCTTCATCCCATTTTCTCCTTCTCCGCCTCTCTCTCTATAATCCCCCATTCTCATTAAAACAAATTCTAGAGAGAGAGGTCTCTGACCTCTCTCTAGAATTCAGGCGATCGAAAATCGCCCCGCCGGCTGGAAATCGCTTCTGCCGGTGGTTCCACCCTTAGTCACTGTAGGAAACCTTGTACATCCCAGATCTCTGGTTAAAGCTCAATTGGGATCTTCATATGTTCATCTGCGCCGTCGTGAGAAAGCCCAAAATCATTGAATATCTTCAATCCAACCTTAAAACCCTAAGAACCCTAATCAAACCAAACATAGAAACCCCAAACCTTATGAACCTTAACCCTAAATTTGATGAACCCTAATAAACCTTAACCCCCTAAGAAATCCAGAAATCCAAAACCAAACATAAATCACAGATTCAAATAAAAAACAACCTAAGCTAAGTGAATCGGCTTACCTCCATTGCAGTGATTCTTCTTGTAAATTTCCTTCCGACTCTTTCGCGATTCTCCCTTCTAATCTTATTCTCCTTCTTTTCTGTTTGACAGGTATATGAGATGATGGTGCGTGACGGAGGTTTGAAGCACATGTCTAGGTTTTCATAAATTGAAACCCAGATCTCAGGGACACGACTGACTCGCGGATTCTGGTTCTCTATTATAACTTCTCTCCTCCAATTTTTGTTCTCCTTTTTCAATTAGTTTTGGTTTTATTTATAGGTTAGAATTTTAGACAGATTAGGAAGATATTTCTGATTATCGTTATATTTTAGTGATTAAATCAATTAGGGGTTTGCTTTAATCTGATTTTGTATAATTATTTTAGGGTTTGTAGATTTGAATGTATTTGGACGTTATCTTATGTAAATCCAAAATAAAACGATTTTCCAATCCAATCTTTAAGATTTGATTCAGATAATTTGTAAACATTTGATTTGGTTTTGTTTTTATGAAAGATTTGATCTATACAGTATCCGTTTCTCTTGGGTTTACTTAGTGAAGAATAGGGCGCCACGACTGTATCTTGAGAATTAGGGTTTCAAAGACCCTTGTTGACTTGGTCAAAATTAATCAAAATAATAATAATAAGAGATATTAAAATTAATAATATTAATAATAATAAATATTCACTAATATTATGAAAATAATATTTAAAGGAGATGGTTGACTCGGTCAACCTTGACAAACCATCGGGCTTTCAAACCCCCTTAATGGACGAAAATCCAAAAATACCAAATACACACCCTTTCCATTATTTGTTTCGAAATGGACCATAAAACCCTTAATGGGCCTAAAATGTTAATAGGCCAGCGAGCCAAGACTTATCTTAACAAACAAACCCCTCTCCTTTATTTAAATAAAAACCAAATTTTAATGGACTGGTGTAGAAACTGATATGGGCCTGTTTGAAAGTGAAAGAGAAATACACCCCCTTTTATAAACAAACCTTATAAAAATTAATGGGCCATCAGATCTTGATGGTCCATTTTGAAGCAATACACCCCTCTTATGCATTTAAAACCCCATTAGAATAAAGACCCGAAAGTACACCAATTGAAATAAGAGTATTTTTAAATATAGAAACGTAGTAATAATACTGAAATATAAATAAAATGACCACTGCAATTAATGGGGAAATTTTGGGGTATGACAACTGCCCCTAATTAATTACCTTTCGATCGAATAGTGAGAGAATATGAAGGTCTCGCATATTCGAATCAGAGGGTTATTAAATAATGGAAGACCCCAAAATTTTTCTGAAATATTATAAGGATACAATGTACAACGTTCCCACGAGTATAAAAAATAGGCAGAGACGTTGATGTATCATCTTACCGGAGTTTGAATAGAGGTTTTGATCTGACTTAGGTGTGACGATGTGGGTAACTCGTTAATGTAAAAGGTGAACGTAGATATTTTGCGTATTTACCGTAATCTAGGAGGTAAATAACAAGTTTTGAAAATTGACTTACTAATACTTCGTGACTAATATAGTAAGTTTGTAATGCACATTTTGCCTGTTCATCCTAGCCTAGAGGATGAACACAACAGAGTTTGATAATACATGCCGCATGGAGAGTGATGTAATGAACTATATCGCAGATTTCGTTATGTTTACTACAACCTAGAGAGTAACAAAAACGAGGATGAACCTGTGCATTTATCACGATCCAGAGGATAAATAAGACGAGGATATGCTTATGTATTCATCATGACATAGAGGATGATAATATAACCTTGAAATTTGCATACCTACCACAACCTAAAGGATAGATAATTGAAAAAGTTTGTGTGTTCATCACGACCTAGAGGATAAATGACACGAAGATAGACTTATGTATTCATTATGACCTAGAGAATGAATAATATAAATCCAATAATTTGCACATCTACCACAACCTAGAGGATAGATGATTTGAAAAGTTTATGCGTTTATCATAACCTAGAGGACAAACGACACGGGGATAGTCTTACGTATTTATCATGACCTAGAGGATAAATAATGTAGTCCCGAAAATTCGCATACCTACCACAACCTAGGGGATTGATACTTGAAAAGTGTTTTGGTTAATTGAATCTTAGATAACTAGACCAAAGATAAGATCTGAGTTTTACCGGTTGTGTCTATTCTTAACCAAGGTATTTGTTTATTTTATGGACCAAATAATCCAATGATGAGCCCCAAGAAAGTTCGTAGTTTTAACCAAAGATGTGTTCTAGAAATGCCATGCATAATGCCCTAAGATGATATGGAACCCAAAATGTATATGCACCGAGTATCTCGTATATACCCCCAAATGTAATGTTTGTGTATGCCCCAAATGTAATGTTTGTATATGCCCCAAATACTAGTTTTGAATTTTTTTGTGTGTTCTCTCCTTTTAAATAATTGGTTTTGTGTTACCAACTCTCCAATATTATATGTTACATCGTCGTGGTATTTTAAACTGATTTGAACAAAAAAAATAGTGTCAGTAAGATTTTGATATTTGTGTCGCAGGTGCAGGCGTGGACGTAGTTACGGATGTAGGCGTGTGTGATACGGTGGCCAGAACCGGGACTGTTTTTTAGGAATGCTGGTTTACGTTTTGCGTTTGTTTTCGCAAAATGTCGCGGTAAGTAAGAGTCGCCACCGACTTTTATTTTATCCAACAAGGAAAGGAAAAAAGCACAGAAAAATTCCTTTTTCGAGATATTTCTGAGTACGGGGGGTAGATTATAGAAAGGGAAGGTATTAGCACCCTTTCTATCCGTAGTTATCTACGGGCTCTTAGGTACTTAATCATCATTTTCAAAATTGTTTTCTTTGTGTTTGTGGGCTTTGAAAAGTTTGTTTTAACTTCGATTTAACTCTTGCTTCTGTCTTCAAGAGTGTAATGAAGTGTTTTTGAAAACTTGTTTGTAAAGGAGTGTAACTGTGAAAAAAAGTTTGTTTTGATTGAGCAAGTACTTAAGAACTAATCTACCTACTCAAAAAAGAATCGTTCTATGTTTATTTCCTTTAGACAGCGCTATCCCACTATTAGTGAGTAGGTAGCACCATCGTTGGAGTTTGAGGGTCAATTTGAGAGAGGAACATACAATCACTAAAGCAATGTTAGGACGTCTTAGTAGTAACCTTAATGTCTTAGATCATTTATCTGAGGCGACAATATCCGAGGCAACCTTTCCGAGGCAACTTTGATCTTTTAGACAATAGGACGACCTCTAAAACAACCTATACTCAATGACCGTTTTAACGAAGGCGACCAAGCGGGAGTGTACTCTAAGAGTGCGCATGTGCGAATGATTCAATTTCAGTTTATTTTATCTTTGCACATGTTTAGGGTGATCTAACTGTTTAAAATTAGTCATACATTCTTGTCATGCAAACCCTAATTATATCTAGCAGTTAAATATTTGCAGAAATTAAAGTGCGGAATTTAAACTAAGCTATTACAAGGCTTCGGGTATTTACATAGCCAAAAACAAACCCTTTGAAATTAAAAGCGGTAAAAATAAATAAATGTCCTAATTTAAATTATTACAAACCGGGAGCAGATACAATAATTGGGCAAAATAATAATAAAACGCGTGATTAAAAATTAGATCGACGAGAAAAATAGGGTTTTGACCCTTCTATCCTAATTAAAAAAGAAAAATGTTTTTTTTGTTATTTTTAATATTTTTTGAGAAGAGAAATTAGGTTTTTAAATTAAATGCCAAATTAATTAGTTATTAAATTAATTAATGAAAAATAATTACAAGACCTATTTTTTTTGTTATTTTAGGAAAAAATAAAATGCAATCAAGTTAGGAATAAAAACTAATTATTCTAATTAATTTTAATTATTTGCAAAAATAAATCAAAGTTGCCTAATTAATCAAACCTAATTAAATTAATTAATTTATTGCTAAAAATAATATTCTAATTTTAATTGGACATAAAAATATTTTTTGGTGATTTTTTGATAAAAGAAAAATAATTTTTTGTTAGTAAGTAAATAAATAAAATAATTAAATGAAATAAAATAAAATATAGAAAAATATAGAGTTTGGGCCTGAGAATGGGGTGTCAATAGCAATTTCCTGGGCCCATTAGTGATGATCCATGTTGACTTTTTTTGATCCTGTGTATTGTGTTTGACTTGGCCTATGGTGTTCCCTCCTAGATGGCCATCAGATTTGGCCATCCAGCCACTTGGCGTGCCAGATCTTGAGGTAGTATGATGGGTCCCCTGGCTTGCGCGTATATTGAATCACCTGAAAGAAAATAGGAAAAATAGCAAATGCTGGAGGCAGGGATCGAACCCCTGACCTCCAGCCTCTAAAGCCTTAAGCGCTCACGTGGCAACCACTAGGGCACTTTGTTTTTATTGTACATATGGTAAATAAATAATATAATATATGAAACCAAAATAGTAATGGGAATTTTGCGCGCAAATTCAAACAAGCCAATGGAGGCTGGCCACGTATTTGTCTTTCTCCCTGCACCGTGGCTAAAAGCTTGAGAACTTATACCTACGGACAATGTCCGTCGCTATAGCCATGCCAATTCTCAAAATCACGTACACGTGATATAAGTGACCACCAAGGCCATGGTTAGAACTGTCTCCTCCTTATGAACACAATGGTACCTTTTATCAAGGCCAATTTCACCTGTAAACAAAAGCCCTAATTCGAAGCTCTAAAACCTAACAATGGTGAAATCCAGTATATGCCATAAAAATGCAATTAAATAATACATAGAGTTAGCAAACATGATTGTGATCCAGAATGTATAATAATTTCAACCTAACAATGCATAAATCATGAGATTCGAATTCAAGAACAGGGGTATGTCGTGGACGACTTACAGAGTGATATGGGGCTGGAATGGACTTGTTCTTGATTGCTTTAGCTTCTAGAGAGTCCCAGGAAGCGATTGTGATAGGTAACGAGCCTTGAGGATGCCTCTAAGTGCCAATTCTATCTCACACTTTTTCTTGGTTTTTCTAGATTTTGTTCTTCCTCTCACGCCTGTCTCTCACCTCTTTTTAGGTTTGCCTCGTTCCTTATGTATGAGTGAATGCATTAGGGTTGCAAAACTGGTCCAAATCTCTCTTCTTCAATGATTTTTGATTTGATTTGATTTACTTTTAAGATCTTTCAAAACATGGATTAAATCAATCTTTTTGTTCACACTAGGCATTTACACGAGTTTGAATGATTGTACCTGTAATTTAAGACCTCAAACAATCATAAAATCTCGTGTTATCAATGTTTTGGATTTTATTTGATTTAAATTGAATTAATTCAAATAAAAATCAAAATAAATAATAAAAATAAGATATGGCAAGTGGCAAAGGCTAGAGTTCGTGGGCTAAGTTGCCAACTCAAAACAAGTGAAAAAGATTGAGCCCATTTGGCAAAAATTGAAGTTTTAGGGATAGTTGACTTTTGGCAATTTTGTAAAAAGGGTCAACTTCACCAATGCATAACTTCCTCAATTTTGAACCTTTGGAGGTGTCCTGTGACTTTTTAGAAAGCTTGAGATGTTCTGTAATCAACCCTTTTGGTCTCATCTCAATTTGTTATTCCATGCTCATGTATGAAGCTTTGACAAAAAAGGTGTTTTTGTTGACTTTTCAAAATGACCTATAATATCCAAATTCATAACTTCTGTTGAGTGAATATTTTGATCTTGGGAGCTGAAGATGAATTGTAGGGAATTGCATCCTCTTCAAAATGATATTTGGATGGGTCATTTCTCATAAAGTATGAGAAAGTTATGCTTGGTCAAAGTTGAGTTGACTTTTCCTATAAAACCCTAATTTAGCAACTTTTGAGTCTTGATGAACTATGAGCAATCCTTGATGAATCATGATCAATTCTTGATCAGATCATGAAATATCCTTCAAAATTAGAATGTTGATCAAAAATCTTGATGTTTGACTGTATGTGGGCCACAATTGACTTTTGCCATAACATAGTCGATTTTTGGGCCTTTGAGCAATTGACTGAGCAAACTTCCTATGCAAGGCTTGAAACTTGACATGGAAGGTCTTGAGAACATATTAGGACAATGTTGAGCATTTGGGACCACTTGGACTTAAGTATCTTGATGCAACATGAAATCCTAGTTTGGGGTAGACTGCCTTAGGAGGGAGCTTGTCTGGCCAACCCTTGGACTACCTTGAGATACTTGGAGATCTTTCTTGAAATGTTTTGAGAAATATGTGAGAGAAAATTTCGGGGTACAACAGCTGCCCCTGTTCAATCTTCTTAAACCTGAGGATGTAGATTGGCTTTCGTGCCTTTCGTGATCCGAAGGTGGAAGATGATTGAACACTAGAGTGCCCAGAAATTTGCACTCGCATGAAATGGTAATTGTCTTGTGATAACGAGAATGGGCTTACAGATGCCATTTGGAGATTGCTGACGGGAGATGGGATTAAAGATGCCATCCGAAGGAGTATCGATCGCATAAGGGATTCCTTAGCGAGAGCTTGTATACCTGTCGTTGAGGAAGATTCTGCTGGGGAAGTCTGATCTTTGTTGAGAGAAGAAGAATTTTAGGAGCTTCGGTCGTCCGTTATTCTGCTGGTGAGTCGTCTCTGTTGATATTTAGGAAATTTGATCATTCGTAATCAACTGAGGAATCATATCTGTTGATATTTAAGAACTTCGATCATCCGTACTCAACTGAGGAATCATTTCTGTTGAGGAAGCGAAAGTGAGCTGCGTATTTAGCCGTGTACAGGCTGCATCGCGACTTACTAGAGGAAGATGAAACCGATTGTGTTTGATAGGTCTGGGTCTTACAGTGTTGTGGACTACTGTCTGGAGATAAGAGAAAATAAACCTGGATAGTAGGGCTTATAAGAAGGAACCTGGGTAAGGTTGCTTTGTGAGAAGTTGGATAAAACTGCATCTGAACCGAGCAGGAACCTGAGTAAAGTTGCTTTGTGAGGAGTTTGGGTAAAACTGCATCTGATCTGAGAAGGAACCTAATTAAGTTTGCTCCAGGATGAGTCTAGGTGAAACTATATCGGGAAAGAGAAGGAACCTAGGTAAGGTTGCTCCAGGATGAGTCTAGGTGAAACTTCATTGGGAAAGGGAAGGAACCTAGGTAAGGTTGCTCCAGGATGAGTCTAGGTGAAACTACACCGGGAAAGAGAAGGGACCTAGGTAAGGTTGCTCCAGGATGAGTCTAGGTGAAACTGCATCGGGAAAGAGAAGGAACCTAGGTAAGGTTGCTCCAGGATGAGTCTAGGTGAAAATACATCGGGAAAGAGAAGGAACCTAGGTAAGGTTTCTCCAGGATGAGTCTAGGTGAAACTACATCAGGAAAGAGAAGGAACCTAGGTAAGGTTGCTCCAGGATGAGTCTAGGTGAAACTGCATCAGGAAAGAGAAGGAACCTAGGTAAGGTTGCTCTAGGATGAGTCTAGGTGAAACTACATCAGGAAAGAGAAGGAACCTAGGTAAGGGTGCTCCAGGATGAGTCTAGGTGAAACTACATCGGGAAAGAGAAGGAACCTAGGTAAGGTTGCTCTAGGATGAGTCTAGGTGAAACTACATCAGGAAATAGAAGGAACCTAGGTAAGGTTGCTCCAGGATGAGTCTAGGTGAAACTGCATCGAGAAAGAGAAGGAACCTAGGCAAGGTTACTCCAGGACAAGTCTAGGTGAAACTACATCTGAATTGGGAAGAAACCTAGGTAAGGCTGCTTCATGAGGAGTTTAGGTAAAACTGTATCTGAACCAGGAAGAAACCTAGGTAAGGTGCTTCATGAGGAGTTTAGGTAAAACTGCATCTGAACCGGGAAGAAACCTAGGTAAGGTGCATCATGAGGAGTTTAGGTAAAACTGCATCTGAACCAGGAAGAAACCTAGGTAAGGCTGCTTCAAGATGAGTCTGGGTAAAACTGCATCTTGTGATAAGTTAAGTTCGTGTAAAACTTCTGGAGGAACCTGGGTAAGGTTGCTTCGTGACGAACCCGTGTAAAGCTGTTTAGTTTCCGGAGTTAATCTTGAACTTGCATAAAGTTTGTTGATGATAACCATCTTTCCTGAAAAGGTACATGATTAATCGTATATGATGCATGACATGCATTGTATGATGATGTTCTCAAAATAAATGAAATTATGCTGTATGCAATATGTATGCGCACGTCATGATATATGGACATGAAATGCTATTGTGGTACGTCCGAGTTTGGGAAAATAAATCCCTGACTGTTGTTGGAGAATAAAGAGTTTCGCTCGCTGGAGATAACGACCAAAGATGGTTGGGAGAATAATCCTGGAGGAGAGAATAACTCCACTGGGGAATAGACTGACGAGGAAATGACTCTGTGGGGAGTACATACTCTGCTAGAAGATCTGCTGATAAATTCAGCTGGGGATGAATTACTGTTGCTAGTGATACTAAATCCTGTTGGGGATTGAATTTCTGTTTGTGAAAAGAATGAACTCCGCTGGGGATGATCTTTCAGTTGCGACTTCACTGGGGATAACCTTTTAGACTGTATTGGGGACAATCTTCCAGAGTCTACTGGGGATGATTCTCCAAAACTCCACTAGGGAAGATTTTCCAGACTCCGCTGGGGATAATTGTCTAGTGCTGATGATGGATAAACTCTTCTTGGGGAGAATATTGCCGACTCGTTCGTGGTTGCGAGCCTCAGCTGGGGAGAGTGGTGTCCTGTTTTGGACAGCTAACATCACTGTCTTTTTCTTACTCTGCAGGGAGTGAATATTACTGGGACGCGTGCTGAGGATATGACGATGGTTTTGCATCGAGACTTTTCTGCCCATGTATATCCGGCATCTTTGAGAGATTCCTTGAATCTTGACTTAACTTCCCCAGATGATGGAAAATGATCATGTCTGCCCCTTGGTTGGAAGTGCTTTTTTCCACTTAAGGTGACCCTTTTTATTGAAAAGGTTTTTGTTTGCTAGATATTCGTCGTGCGAATTTCTCTGTTGTCGAACAAATAGTCATATGCAAACAATGTTATTTTAAGAATGCAAAGCTTATGTCTGTCTTGAAATTTTTTTGAAAATTCATTTTTCAGTAAAACAGGCAAATTTTGTAAAATGTGATGTCAACTCAGGATGTACAGCAAGTCCAACAGGAGTCAGGATACCTTTCGTAACAGTATGCTTTCAAACTAACCCATGCTTCAGCTAGGACTTTTAAGGGTTATAACGTGGCCTGGTTCACGGTTCAAGAAACAAAGGATAAAGGCTCAAAATTTATTTGTACCCACCCGCTCTTCGTGATGTTCTTCGATCATAAACTTAGCTAATCGTGCATTAGATCCCGTTTGAGTCTTTGCTCTGATATTCTAGTGATGGTTCAGATACTGACAATTTATTTTGAACAGGAAGTCATTTTTGTTGAGAGTTTGTAGGACCTCTTTCTTTTTGATTTTATTATCCCTGTCTTTTGCCTGACCTGTTTCTTTTTGTGATTACAGTCAACGGGATGCCCCAGTTTTTCTTAAGTCTCCTTCATAGGTTTTGACTTATTTGGGCTTTTATTTTGAGAGATAATGACTGTCTGTCTTGACGATTATAGGGAACCATCACTGTCTCTTATTTTGGAAGGACTTCTTTGATGTCATTCATTGTGCACCTGTATTAACTGAGAAAACTACTCTGCCCCAGGTTATGATTAAGGGTTTTAATTTGTGTGAAAAGAAAAACTCCTACTTCTTTTGGCTCAAAAGGGGTTGACGAGGGATTATCTTCCTTATAACTCCACTGTTTAGGGTTTGAAACAACGCCTGTACATCGTCAGCGGGGTCTGTTCAAAAGCATACTGTAGAGATCATGGTATCGTTTTTGTCATCCTCCCTCTAAAGGCTCCGAATTTTTTAATCGAGAGTTAAACATCATAAAAAGGAAATATGAAGCAATTTAAGCATAGTGAAAACAATTAATTCAAAACAGACACGTGTAATGCATTAATGAAATAAAAATTTTGTCATGACAATAATTGTTTGAATAGGCAAAGAAAAATACAACTTCAGAATTCAAATGAACAAAAATGCTTTCAATCCTAGCCATGTTTTGGCAAGGGAGCAGTGATCACATTGGGGGTCTCAGGAGGGTCGAATTCGATCTCCTTGGCGTTAATCATACTCTGAATCTTGTATTTCAACGCCTAACAATCGTTAGTATCATTCCCCAGGCTACCAGAATGATAAGCACACCTTGCATCTGGGTTGTAGTTAGGAGAAGAAGTCTTAGGGTTCGGATGAGGGTTTATCACCGTAATCAGATTCATCTCCAACATGTGCTGCAATGCTTGTGACAATGGCATGTTGATTTGGGTGAACTCCCTTTTAAGTCTTTCCCCCTTGGTTGATTGTTTCGTTGTTGTGGTCGTTGTGCGCGTGCCAAATTAGAGATCAACACTGCCCCCACAGATTGGTGGTAGTCTGCCTTGCCATGCCTCTTCTGGCCGTGCACAGCATTGGCTTCCCTCTTTCCACCAAATGACTTCTTCTCTATACTCGAAGAGGTATCCTTATGGATCTTACCACTCAGGATCCCAGCTTCTACTCTTTCTCCAATTAGAATCAGTTCGGTGAAACCCACTGACGAGCTGCCGATCAAATGATTGAAATAGGGACTAGACAAAGTCCCAAGAAACATATCCACCAACTCCCTATCAGACAGAGGGGGTTGGACTCTTCCAGCAAGGTCTCTCCACTTTTGAGCGTAGTCCTTAAAGCCTTCGCCTGTACCGATAGACATACCCTGAAGTTGAGTATGCGTGGGAGCAAGGTCGGCATTATACTGGTATTACTTGTAAAAAGAAGCAGCAAGGTCCTCCCAGTTGCGGACGTTAGCTCCTTCCAGTTGAAAGAACCATTTAAGTTGGGTCCCTGACAGACTATCTTGAAAGAAATGAACCCAGAGATTTCTATCAGCAGTATAGGGTTGAATCTTTCTGACGTATGAGCGGAGGTGTAGCTTTGGGCAGGATACCCTGTCATACTGAGCAAAGACAAGAGCTTTAAACTTGTGAGGGATCACCACCCCATATGCCAATCCCAGATCTCCAAAGTCCAACCTAGGTATCTTCTGGATCTCCATCACGCTTAACCAGTCTTCAAGTTGCTTATACCTATCCTCAGCCAGAGGATACTGGTCTTCATCAAAGTCAGTGTCATGGTCAGAAACCACAGGGCTATGAGCCCTCCTTTCTTCTTGATTCTCTCCCCCTCCAGATGAGTGAGATAAATCAATATCCTGTCTCAATCTGTTCCCAAACCTGTGACCCATATTCAGGAGGACCGTCTTCTTCTTCTTCTTCTTCTTCTTCTTCTTCTTCTTCTTCTTCTTCTTCTTATCCTTCAAGATAAGAGTCTTCAGATCTTGTTGACCCTTGGCTAAGTTCAGGAACAACTCCTGGAATTGAGCATTATGAGCTTGAAGATCCTTAATAGCTTGATCAGTAGGTGTTTCAGAAGACATGATGGCTGAAATAAACAGCGGAGAAGATGAGAGACCTGTACTGGAAGACCTGTTATGCAATGATATGTATGTATGCAATGTTTTCAAAGATCTCGCGGGGTAAACAAGAAACTTGTTAGAATTTGAATTTTTGCAATTTTGATTGAAGAAACTTCGTGTTGTTAAGAGTCCTTCTTCAAGAGTCAAGCTCACCATATCGAGTGGGTCATAGCCCCTGACTCAAATCATCGTGCTTTGATCTCTAGATGACATTGGCTAGAGGAAAATAAATCCCTTTGCCCCTTGCTTGACGTTTTATTTACCATGACCTGCATCACAAACCCTTGAGATCCTTGAAATGGTTAAGGAAATGTTAAGGCATGATGTTATGATGTGTATGCTATGCGTTTAAGCAAAAGTGTGAGGTTCTGTAAGTAAACCCTGCAATAAATCCAAATTATTGGATAAGGACTGTAAACCAAACCTGCAAGGAGCTCATGTTGTCAGATAACCAGAATGTGCAATTAGTTCAAGTTTGAAAGCACACAAGTCACACCATAGCCCTTAAATTCACTACGCCAAAAAAGACTTACGAAAGCACTTTTTTTGGCCTTTAAAAGCGCTTTCTTAGGTGGCGCTGCTATAGGTTTTAGAAGCGTTTTTTGTTTAATGAAAAGCGCTTTCGTAGGTCTACCTAATACAACACTTTTTCTAAAAAGAGCTCTCTTAAGTAGGCTTTTGGCAGCGCTTTTTTATGAAGAAGCGCTTTCATAGGTCTACCTAAGGCAACGCTTTTTTCTAGAAAAGCGCTATCTTAGGTAGGCTTTTAGCAACGCTTTTTTCTGGAAAAGCGCTTTCATAGGTGGTCTTTTAGCAGCGCTTTTGCCTGGAAAAGCGTTGTCATATGTTTACCTTAGACAACGCTTTTTGTGAAAAAGCGCTTTCATAGGTTACCTAAGGCAGCGTTTTTCTTGAAAAAGCGCTTTCATAGGGTGTTTTTTTAGAGGTATAATTTATATAATTCATATACCTGCATTATTTACAGTATATTATTTATATAAACCAGTTGCCATAACCTGTAATTCATAAACCGCGATAATGCATTGTATACCATTGTAATCAAAAATATATATACACCATTTTTGTACCTTAAAATATATAAAAACCATTGTTATCAGCATTGTAACTCAAAATCAGTCTTACAAAATCAACCCTAACAACAACTAAACCAGTCCTAATGCATGAAAGAAACACGGTCAATTATGTATTAAGGTCCTGGTCCTGTGAGGTTTGAACATAATAACATTGTCAATATGGTATTCCATGTACACATGTAACGTATTCATAACACTTTTCACATAATAATGTATTCATACCTTATATGATTCTCTGCTTAATAAAATATTGACACAATTCCTCTTTGATTTCTTCCAACTGAAGTTTCGTGTAATATGCACATTTGTATTCATCGAAGTACTACATAACAAAACATAATATGCATGATTTAGTTAAAAGTAAAAAATTATATGAAATATCCGAGAAATAATAAAACAAATCCTAAGTTATAAATCCATACCGTGACTGGAATCTCTATTTGATTCAGTTGAAGGATTTCTTTGATAAACCGCATAACGAAGTATCCACAATCTATACCGTTTTGCTGTTGAGGACACTACATAGAAAAACAAATAAGAATATATAGTTGTACTGTTTTATCAAATAGCATAAATATTATAAGCAAAATAGTGGAAATTAATATACCTGCACTTTGATCCAATTAATGTTGTTTGATTTAGACCGTCGTACCCGAGCTTCTCTTTGACACCGAAATACTTGTATCGCTCTAACAAAATAAAAATATATATTTAGAACAATGTCACAGAAATAATTAAATATATAAATACACACAAATATTTAGAATAATCTCACTTACGTATCAATCATTAACTTCATATTCGGATAATTTGTCCAATCACTGTCAACCGAATTCAGATAATAGACCACTTCTTTTATAGGATCATAACAACCAACAACCAGTGACGTCTATAAATTAAAACAACAGTTTAAAAGAAAATTTTCTACGCAAAAATTACAAATATTAAAATGAACTTAGAATGAAAATCTAACCCTATAGGAATAGTATTATACACCCAAAGATATAAGCTTTCTGTACTTCCAGTTGCCATGAATCTTTCGACTAAGTGCTCTCTTACTGAATCTGATTCCCTACCAATTGTCGCTCCGCTGACATGGGAGGAAGACACGAAATGGAATCTGTTTGACAATTGATTCCCGCGCACCAATTTGTCATATAACAACCTTAAATAAAAACATAATTAATATTAGACTATATTCATTGAAATGTTTAAAATTTTTTCCAGCTAATTACATAATATAAAGATGGGGTTACTGGATGTATGCGTGCATAATACTGACGCCTAATTCTTTATGACGGAAAATCTCTTCCACATCCTCATGTCCAATTATTTCGGTGCAAGGAAAACCAAAGATACCTTGATCCATATCCATTTGACGAATACCACCATCCATCAAATCTGTTGTTCCCACTATTGTTTCAAGACACTGCCGGTATCGAGGGAAAAATCTAGTAGGAACCCTTTTCTTGGGTGGTACACCAATGATTTTCTGGCTCACTTGTTGTGACCCTTGAAAAGGTACCTAAAAATCATATAGGCTCAGTTAAATTATAAAATTATGCAGTTTTTTATTCAGATAATATAATTAACACTTTAAACGTACCTCTTTTTGTGATACATCAGACTCGTCGTGCTGCAAAATCCCTTTACCCTTAGATGCGGGTTTTGTAGGAGTCTATAATTACCGTGGAAATAATTGAGGTCAGAACTGACAGTTGAAGACTTAAAGATTCATAATGGTTTTCAACATACCTGATCATCTATGAAAATGAGGTCCGATGGCCATGCAACAAAAGATCCTATTGCATCTCGCAGCAATGTGGTCTCAGCAACAATGTCAGGCACCGGCAGCAACGCATCCATATCTAAAGCAATATCAACCGATACTTTCATGTGTCCATCCGGAAGCGGTCTATGGTGAAGTAAATCTCCCAAAGTGTTATGGACTTTTCCCTTGCCAACTAGTCGATAAGTCGGCGATGATAGGTATAGCTGGCAAGATGAAATGCCCTAAACCAATAATAACCGTTAGAAGTGACTAAAAATATTCTATAATAATAACTGATATATATTGAAAATTACCTCGGGAAATTTATGCTAACAGTTGATACTAGCTTTGTCACTAGTTTCTTTCAACTGTGAACTGCTCTTTTCCGCCATCTATCTCTCTTTATCCTTCTGCAATTCACGAACTTGAGCTTGTAAATCCTGCAATGTTTGCATCACTTCTGCGTTGCTAGGATTTCTTCTCCTTGGATGCTTATACAAAGAGGTTGGAGTCACACCATGACCTTTACCCCTCACCCGACCCGGATACTCAGCAATATTTAGTGCTCGACTAAGTACGCTCCTGGTATCCTGATCCTCACCTGGGGATACCGATTGCGACAAGGTCCCCTGTAATTCATTTACATATAAAAAATTATTAGTGGAGATAAAAAATTATTTAAATATTAATAAACATTTGATTTAATTAAAGACACAATCTTATACTTACACATTCATCATACACATGTTGAAGATCGGGATTAACAACTTGATCCTTGCCCACACGAGCTTCCTTCCACAACAAATGTGCTGGTAGTGATGTTGCATCACTTTTCGTCTCTTCTAACTACGCATTGACACAAGTCTTAAGATCATCAATTATAACACATTGAGAGAATTAATAAGATCGTGGAGTTTATATTTACTTACAATTTTTTCCTCTAAGCGAGCATATCCCAAACGCCCTTTTTTGTATGGATATGCGGGTTTTGACGCTCTCTCGCGATTGATGGCACTCACTTTCTTGAAATTCTCATCTCTTCTTTGGCCTAAAAAACCAACCCATTCTTCAGGTGTAATGAAGTTCTCATATTTCTTTGGACGTTCCGGATCCTCTTCAAGAAAATTTCCTTCATCATCTTTAAGATACTTGTTTGTTAAAAATGTTCTCCACCCCCTGTGTCTTTTTCCAGCCAAACCCATTATATACTTTTTACGGGTATCTTCAATGTTAAAAGACCTCTACAAAAAAACATATGCATAAAGTGTGTTAGTAAAAGCAATTTAAACACATATTATCGTCAAGATAAAGCAAATAACAAAAACCATATATGTACCTTTATCTCAGTCCAAACTTTCTCTTTACCCTCATCCAATTCTCCTCTTTTCCATCTAGGAGTGGTGATCGGAATGTGTATACGAACAACGTACCAATGTAGCTTGTCAACTTTGCAGCATTAGACCCAATTAGTTGGTCATTATCATTCCAATCTACATTATATGTTACTCATCTATCTCTATCACGAATGATTCCCCTCATAATAGTTATACCTCGTGTAATATCTTTTTCTGAAGTCTTTTCTGAAGTATTTTCTGGAGCATTTTCAGGAGCATTTGCATCTTTTGAGTTTTCTTGATTACTAGCCATTTGACTTGTAATAATGAAAAAAAATAAAAATGAAATGACAAATATAAAAATGAAATGACAAATAAAAATGAAATGACAAATAAAAATGAAATGACAAATAAAAATGAAATGACAAATAAAAATGAAATGACAAATAAAAATGAAATGACAAATTAAATTTTATTGAATGATATAGGCTATAATTATATATACTATTACCTTTTTCACTAAGGTCTCTTTCTTTTCTTGGTAGGAATGTGTTCTACTTGTCTCTTAACAACGCGGACAGTTGGATTGATCCAAATACCCTCATTATGATCATTTCTAATACATGATTCATTATCATTTTGATCAGTTATGGCTAAAGATTCAATGTCAACACCAATATCACTTTGATCTCCAATGCTTTCATCAATTACTTTTTTAGATAATAGCACTATAGACCATTTCGTACTTGTCGGATCATTGGCATAGAACACTTGTTTAGCTTGAGAGGCTAGAATGAAAGGCTCATCTTTGTACCCCACCCTATTAAGATCCACTTGCAAAAAACCTGACTTATCCATTCGTATGCCATTATTATTTTCAATCCACTTGCAACCAAATATAGGAATCTGAAACTTCTCATAATCAAACACCCAAATGCGCTCGATAACCCCAAAATATGACAGATTTGCAAATTTTGGGTTTAAGTCCTTCACACTTGATATATGCATTGCTTTAGCGATCAAGGTGACACCACTATTTTGCATAGTACTTTTGTCATCCTGTTCTTTGGTATAACATGTGTATCCATTAATTGCATATGCACTATAAGAAAACACAACTAAACTTGGACCGTATGCTAAACATCTCAATATTTCTGTTACTGAAGCAGGATCTGAACGATACTTTGAATAAATATGTTCCTTAAACTATGGTATGAAACTTCGATTGTGCTCTCGTACAATCCAATTCTCATTTCTATTCGAATTTAAACCTCGAAGAACACCCTTGTGCATTTCAACATACTGCTCAACTTCAAGCTCATTGTGCAGAACATACAAATGCACTTGATCCCGTTTGACCATTGATACTGTCACAACTTTATTTCCAATTAGCTTCTTACCTTCTTTTTTTTCAACAACATGAGATTTGGGGAGTCCAATTGATTGAACATTTGACAGATATTCAGTACAAAACTCAACCGCTTCTTCAACAATATATCGTTCAGCAATACAACCCTCTGGTCGACTTCGGTTTTTCATATACCCTTTTAATATTTTCATATAACGTTCAGTAGGGTACATCCATCTCATATAAGCTGGTCCGCACAGTTGTGTCTCTTTGACAAGATGAACGACAAGATGAACCATTATGTCAAAAAACGAGGTAGGGAAATACATTTCAAGATCACACAAAGTAACAACTATTTCTTTTTGCAATGTTGGTAAGATCTCAGGATCGATCACCTTGCTACAAATTGACTTGAAGAAAAAACACAGTTTAGTTATTGCGCTTCTTACTTTTTTCTGGAAGAATAGAATGTATACCTATCGGTAGAAAATGTTCCATTATAACATGGAAATCATGCGTCTTTAAACTCTTTAACTTGAGGTCTTGCATAGACACAAGTCTTCTAATATCTGATGAGTAGCCTTCTGGAACTTTAACCTCACTTAGGAACTTACACAATATTTTTTCTCCTTTCTGGATAGAGTGTAAACAGTAGGTGGTAGATATGTTCGTCTTCCTTTTTTCACGGGTCCCAATTCAGTTCTTATTCCCATCTTTACCATGTCCTCCCTTGCTTTAAGTCCATCCTTAGACTTCCCTTTTATATTGAGTAACGTACCAATAACACTGTCAAATACATATTTTTCAATATGCATAACATCGAGAAAATGTCTTACGTACAAAGATTTCAAATATGGCAATTCAAAAAAAATCGACCTCTTCTTCCACCCACCTGTGACAACTTTATGTGCAAAAGGATTGCCAAACTGAATACTCACATCTTTCACCTTTTCAAATATTTGATCACCTGTCATCCAGGTGGAGCTCTACGTTGTTCGGTATCTCCGTTGAACGCTTTTCTCCATCCACGATATTGATGTTTAGAATTTAAGAATCTACGATGACCGAGAAAGACATTCTTCTGACAAAGTTTCAATCGCATCGTATCGGTTCCATCTTCACAGATAGGACACGCTTTTTCACCTTTAATGCTATACCCGGATAGATTTCCGTAGGCTGGAAAATCGTTAATTGTTCCAAACAACATCGCCCTCAAGTTGAAACTTTCTTTCCTATACCCATCATAAACCTCCACACCGTTATCCCACAAAATCTTCAAATCTTCGATTAAAGGTTCCAAATATACGTCTATGCCATTTTGCTGGTTGTTTAGGACCAGAAATTAACATAGATAACATCATGTACTTACGCTTCATACATAGCCACGGAGGTAGGTTATAAATCATAAGAATCACAGGCCGTGTGCTATGAGAGATACTTTGAATACCGTGTGGGTTCATTCCATCAGTAGACAATGCCAAGCGAAGGTTTCTTTCTTCTTTTCCAAATTCAGGACAATCATTATCAATTTTCATCCACTGTGGTGAATCTGCCGGATGTTGAAACTTTCCATCAATAATTCTTTCATCTGCATGCCAAGTTAAGTGTCTTGAATCGGTTTCATTACGATACATCCGTCTAAATCTCGAAATTATAGGAAAATACCATAAGACTTTTGTCGGAGACAACTTTTTCTTATATCGAGGGGCACCGCATTTAGGACACTCATTTAACGATGCATACTCGTTTCGAAACAAAACGCAATCTTTTGGACAGGCATGTATCTTGTCATAGCTCATGCCAATAGAGTACAACATCTTTTTGGCCTCATACGTTCGATTGGGGAGAACATTATCCTCTGGTAGCATATCTTTCATAAGGGCTAATAACTCTGTGAAACTTTTATCCGACCATCCATTGCCCGATTTTAAGTTGTACAACTTTAATACCACAAACAATCTTGTGAATTTTGTACAACCATTATACAACGGTTTCTCTGCATCATTTACCAACCTCTCGAACTTGTTGGGACAATCATTAAGATCTTCTTCAAGCGCTTCTGCAATCTCTTCAACTCGATCATAATCGTATGTATCTGTGCCATTGTCGTTTGAAGCATAGGTCCTATTATCCCCTGATTCATCATTCCCGTCACTTTTCTCACCATGCATATTCCAACATGTATAACTTCTATCAATTCCATACCATATTAAATGCGATGCCAACTGAACCGCGTCAACCCGATTCCCATAACGGCAACACAAACAAGGACATGCCATTCGACTGGGGTCTTCAGCATGCGCAACACAAACTTAATGAATTCCGATACCCTGCTATCGTACTCTTTCGACAATCAATTGGAATACATCCATGTCTTATCCATGGTTTACGGTGTCTGAGTCAATCTGAGCTAAATGATAAATTCGAAAACAAAACCAATACTCAAAACTTGCACTTGCTCTTGCACAACCATGTAACAAAACCAATACTCAATTTTTTTCACTAAATTCATTTTATTCTATCAACTACTTTAGTACACAAGTATAATACATTCCTACCAAGAAAAGAGATGAGTAGAACACATAAACAAGAAACCATCATTGCTCAAAATCAATCATAAAAAGCACACGAAAAAAACAATATATTAATAGAGTTAACAATATGGCTACCTTTATTAAATATTTTGTTACGCTCTCTATTATTTCTCTCTTAGCTTGTTTTACCAATGCACAACTTGTTAATGTAAGTCTATATAATTAATTAAGCATTTTTTTCTGGTTCACAATAATATCATAGTATTATTTCAATGCCTCTAAAGAAGTCATGTTCTCTGTACATGAAAGAACCAATAAAACACAACAAACCAAACACCCATGACATAATTAAACATAAACAAAGACACTATCCATTATGTGTGACACTCTCGATTATTTCTCTCTTAGCATGTTACTATCCATTATTTCTCTCTTAGCATGTTACTTCTATGCACAACTTCTTAATAACTTCTATGACAGTAGAAACCATGCTTGCTCAAAATCATTAACCAAACAAAAGCACACGAAAACCAGACAAACACATACGAGATGAGGAAAAAAATGAAACCTGATACGAATTGCAGTTGGCCGGAGAAGTGGAGCTTCGTTGACCGCCGTAGAAGCTCTGGTTTAGGGTTTTTTCGTGAAGAAAATCTGACTGAGAATAGAAAAGTGATACGAATTATGTTTTGATATTTATTATAAAACTACCTACAAAAGTTCTTTTAAAAGCGCTTTCTAAAGGTCATCTATAACAACGCTTTTACATCAAAAATCGCTTTCGTAGCATATCCTATAGCAGCGCTTTTAAAAGCGCTTTCTAAAGGCCAGCTTTAGTAGCGCTTTGGAAAAGCACTTTCTAAGGCTGACCTTTAGCAGCGCTTTTGAAAAGCGCTTTCTTAAGGTACCCTCTGAAAGGCTAGCTTTAGCAGCGCTTCCCAAAAAGCGCTTTCTAAGGGTGACCTTTAGAAGCGCTTTTGAAAAGCGCTTTCTTAAGGCACCCTTTGAAAGCGCTTTTTTAAGCGATTTTTTTTTTAAAACCTACAGCAGCGCTTTTTTCCAAAAGCGCTTTCTTTTATGTGCTGCTAAATTTTTTTTTGGCGTAGTGATTTCAGGCTGGCATGGAGTTTAGGTACTACCCTCTTGCAGTTTAGTTGGTTCAACCTGTCCTAGTAATAGTAACCGGGTTCTAGAGGATCTCAATATCACTGACCATCCTCGATCAGTCATAATTCCAGTTTAGCAACCTTTTCTTGTGGGCGGAATCACCGCGAGAGTATGGTCTCAATGAGTGTAGCATACTGCTACTTTTCTATGGCCAAGTTGGTCAATTATAGGTTCTAAGGTCAGTTGGTGCTTAATGACCCCTTAGCAGCCCCATATTCTCCTAGTTCCTCCACAAGGGATATCGGTACAAACTAAAGTATCACACCAACGTAACTACTGCTTCAACCGTATCGGTCTACGCCGTACAGTTCCCTCACAGTCTATTGCTAGTTACCTAAAAGGTATCCCCAGATTCGGGTTAGGATCTATAGTAACTCCAATTAAAACCCACAAAAATAAAGCAAACAGATCAAACAATTGAAAACAATATGAACTAATCCTAAGGTATACCCCACTTATTATCTTCCCCAGCAGAGTCGCCAGTTCTGTGATACGGTGGCCAGAACCGGGACTGTTTTTTAGGAATATTGGTTTATGTTTTGCGTTTGTTTTTGCAAAATGTCGCGGTAAGCAAGAGTCACCACCGACTTTTATTTTATCCAACAAGGAAAGGAAAAAAGCACAAAAAAATTCCTTTTTCGAGATATTTCTGAGTACGGGGGGTGGATTATAGAAAGGGAAGGTATTATCACCCTTTCTATCCGTATTTATCTACGGGCTCTTAGGTACTTGCTCATCATTTTCAAAATTGTTTTCTTTGTGTTTGTGGACTTTTAATTTTTTTTGTAAAGGAGTGTAAGTGTGAAAAAAGTTTGTTTTGATTGAGCAAGTACTTAAGAACTAATCTACCTACTCGAAAAAGGAATCGTTATATGCTTGTTTCCTTTAGACAGCGCTATCCCACTATTAGTGAGTAGGTAGCACCGTCGTTGGAGTTTGAGGGTCAATTCGAGAGAGGGACATACAGTCACTAAAGCAATGTTAGGACGTCTTAGTAGTAACCCTAATGTCTTAGATCATTTATCCAAGGCGACAATATCCGAGGCAACTTTGATCTTTTAGACAAGAGGACGACCTCTAAAACAACCTATACTCAATGACCGTTTTAACGAAGACGACCAAGCGGGAGTGTACCCTAAGAGTGCGCATGTGCGAATGATTCAGTTTCAGTTTATTTTATCTTTGCACATGTTTAGGGTGATCTAATTGTTTAAAATTAGTCATACATTCTTGTCATGCAAACCCTAATTATATCTAGCAGTTAAATATTTGCAGAAATTAAAGTGCGGAATTTAAACTAAGCTATTACAAGGCTTCAGGTATTTACATAGCCAAAAACAAACGCTTTGAATTAAAAGCGGTAAAAATAAATAAATGTCCTAATTTAAATTATTACAAACCGGGAGCAGATACAATAATTGGGCAAAATAATAATAAAACGCGTGATTAAAAATTAGATCGACGAGAAAAATAGGGTTTTGACCCTTCTATCCTAATTAAAAAAGAAAAATGTTTTTTTGTTGTTTTTAATATTTTTTGAGAAGATAAATTAGGTTTTTAAATTAAATGCCTGTTTAATTAGTTATTAAATTAATTAATGAAAAATAATTACAAGACCTATTTTTGTTTTTTTTGTTATTTTAGGAAAAAATTAAATGCAATCAAGTTAATAATAAAAACTAATTTTTCTAATTAATTTTAATTATTTGCAAAAATAAATCAAAGTTGTCTAATTAATCAAACCTAATTAAATTAATTAATTTATTGCTAAAAATAATATTCTAATTTTAATTGGACATAAATATATTTTTTGGTGATTTTTTGATAAAAGAAAAATAAGTTTTTGTTAGTAAGTAAATAAATAAAATAATTAAATGAAATAAAAATAAAATATAGAGAAAGATAGAGATTGGGCCTGAGAATGGGGTGTCAATAGCAATTTCCTGGGCCCATTAATGATGATCCATGTTGGCTTTTTTTGATCCTGTGTATTGTGCTTGACTTGGCCTATGGTGTTCCCTCCTGGATGGCCATCAGATTTGGCCATCCAGCCACTTGGCGTGCCAGATCTTGAGGGAGTATGATGGGTCCCCTGAATTGCGTGCATATTGAATCACCTGAAAGAAAATAGGAAAAATAGCAAATGCTGGAGGCAGGGATCGAACCCCTGACCTCCAGCCTCTAAAGCCTTTAGCGCTCACGTGGCAACCACTGGGGCACTTTGTTTTTATTGTACATATGGTAAATAAATAATATAATATATGAAACCAAAACAGTAATGGGAATTTTATGCGCAAATTCAAACAAGCCAATGGAGACTGGCCACATATTTGTCTTCCTCCCTGCACCATGGCTAAAAGCTTGAGACCTTATACCCACGGACAATGTCCGTCGCTATAGCCATGCGAATTCTCAAAATCACGTACACGTGATATAAATGACCACCAAGGCCAATTTCACCTGTAAACAAAAGCCCTAATTCGAAGCTCTAAAACCTAACAATGGTGAAATTCTATATATGCCATAAAAACACAATTAAAGAATACATAGAGTTTGCAAACATGATTGTGATCCAAAATGTATAATTATTTCAACCTAACAATGCATAAATCGTGAGATTCGAATTCAAGAACAGGGGTATGTCATGGATGACTTACAGAGCGATATGGGGTTGGAATGGACTTGTTCTTGATTACTTTAGCTTCTAGAGAGTCCCAGGAAGCGATTGTGATAGGTAACGAGCCTTGAGGATGCCTCTAAGTGCCAATTTGATCTCACATTTTTTCTTGGTTTTTTCAGATTTTGTTCTTCCTCTCACACCTGTCTCTCACCTCTTTTTAGGTTTGGACTCATTCCTTATGTATGAGTGAATGCATTAGGGTTGCAAAACTGGTATAAATCTCTCTTCTTCAATGCTTTTTGATTTGATTTGATTTACTTTTAAGATCTTTCCAAACATGGCTTAAATCAATCTTTTTGTTCACACTAGACATTTACACGAGTTTGAATGATTGGTACCTATAATTTAAGACCTGAAACAATCATAAAATCTCTTGTTATCAATGTTTTGGATTTTATTTGATTTATTTTGATTTAAATTGAATTAATTCAAATAAAAATCAAAATAAGTAATAAAAATAAGATATGGACAAGTGGCAAAGGCTAGAGCTCATGGGATATGTTGCAAATTCAAAACAAGTGAAAAAGATTGAGCCCATTTGGCAAAAATTGAAGTTTTAGGGATAGTTGACTTTTGACAATTTTGCAAAAAGGGTCAACTTCACCAATGCATAACTTCCTCAATTTTGAACCTTTGGAGGTGTTCTTGGACTTTTTAGAAAGCTTGAGATTTTCTATAATCAACCCTTTTAGTATCATTTCAAGTTGATATTCCATGCTCATGTATGAAGCTTTGACAAAAAAGGTGTTTTTGTTGACTTTTCAAAATGACCTATAATGTCCAAATTCATAACTTCTTGTGAGTGCATATTTTGATCTTGGGAGCCGAAGATGGATTGCAGGGAATTGAATCCTCTTCAAAATGAGCTTTGGATGAGTCATTTCTCATAAAGTATGAGAAAGTTATGCTTGGTCAAATTTGAGTTGACTTTTCCTACAAAACCCTAATTTAGCAACTTCTGAGTCTTGATGAATTATGAGTAACCCTTGATGAATCATGATCAATTCTTGATCAAATGATGAAATATACTTCAAAATGAGAATGTCGATAAAAAATATTGAAGTTTGACTGTATGTGGGCCACAATTGACTTTTGCCATAACATAGTCGATTTTTGGGTCTTTTGAGCAATTGACTGAGCAAACTTCCTCTGCAAGGCTTGAAACTTGACATGGAAGGTCTTGAGAACACATTAGGACAATGTTGAGAATTTGGGACCATTTGGACTCAAGTATCTTGATGCAACATGAAACCCTAGTTCGGGGTAGACTGCCTTAGGAGGGAGCTTGTCTGGCCAACCCTTGGACTACCTTGAGCAACTTGGAGATCTTTCTTGAAATGTTTTGAGAAATATGGGAGGGAAAATTTTGGGGTACAACAGCGTGGATATGGCTATGATCGCAGGCATGGACATAGTCGTGGACTTTCTTTCAATTTTTTAACCAAAATGTTTTTTGATGTTTTATCAAATGCTTCTATTTTTTTGTCAAATTCCCAAAATGGTTTCGACGCAGTATTCACAAGAAATAATCATAGTATTTGCAAACAAGTTTGAAAAGAAAAAACACAACTGAAAGATTGAAAAAGTAAATGTTTTATTGATAAATATGCCTCTGAACAAGCGAGAGTACAAGATGCAATTCCTTGAAAGAGGTAATTACAGAAAGTTAAAAAACTGAAAAATGGTAATGAAAATGATAATTGCTACTGCTGTTTCTCCTATGTCTTTTTGATAGCTCCAATCTCCTTTTCTTATGAAGAGTACCAATCTACCAGTCATCAACTTCCCCTACCAATTGATGCGTATGAAACTGCACTTTATGCGCCTCTGAGCAATCCATGACTCGAAAGATTCTCTCAATCTCCTTAAGCTAAACTTATGCTCCATAAGGATCGAACCTACCCTTGAAAACAGGCATATGATTCCTCTAGAATGTCTCCAAAACACGTGATCCATCATCGTTCCTTCCAGCCATTTCTCAGCTTCACATAAATAACAGTCACACTGGTTAGACATTATCTCGACAATATTCCACTATCATACACTACAAACTCAATAACCTAGCTGAACAGACCGACCTACTATGATACCACTAATGTAACACCCTTATACTCCCCAAGGAATATTTACAATTATTCTAATAAATAAATCAGAGTATATCACCATTAAGGGTGTCACATATTCATATAAAACTTCACAACAATACATCCTGCTCTATAACACGGGTTTTCAAAATATTAAACAAGATACTCCAACATTTTATTATTCAAAATAATGCAGCGAAAATCATAACTTAAACATCTCATAATAAATACTTCATAAAATTTATTCATGATTTGTAACTCATACTTATAAATGAAAACAACTCGAGTACCATATAGGGTGACTCAACATCTTAAAAAAAACAAAGAACAAAAGTTCCAAAACATTTGATCCCAACCCCAATTTTACATATTAAAGCAAGACTCCCTTTATTCAACAAAAACAAATAGACGCACTCTATAGATATCCTCTAAGGCTTATACGGCTATTCTCGATCACCTGCGCGTTACCCATATGGAGGCAACATTCAAGCAAAAAGGGTGAGTAAATCATAATCATTATATAAGACATAAGGAATAGACATAGTAAATATGCACATAAGCAAGGCATCACAAATCATCATATCTTCATGTTATACTCACACCTTCACAACATCATCAATTCACAATAATGGGTTATCAACACACCATTTATGAACAATTATCATTTAATCACATCATTATGCAATGTCACATAAAATGTAATGCATCATCATAGACTCATGCATGTGGTACCAAAACTTCACTGATGACTCAGTCATCTTATCTACAAAGATCCCCACTATAGGATTGATCCCTACTTGGAAATGGAGCACTTCACTGTTGTACCCAATCCACACTATGGGATTATTGCTTTCACTGGACAATCATCCTATCATCTTTACTGGACCAAAGTCCTAACTTCACTGGACCGAAGTCCTAAAATATGCCATTAATTCATGATGCGAAACAACATAATAAACACGATCTTGGCTAGTCAACATGTATCATCATTCATGATTACATCATCATATCATCATCATAACATCATATCATCATATAAACATCTTAGTAAAACATCATATAATCATAACATCGTGTAATCATCATCATAATGAAACATCATCATAATATCATTATCATGTCATCATAATATCCAAACATCATCGTATAACACAACATATATTCATTCCATCATATTATATAAGGTATTACCCTAATGTCTCTTAATCATCCTCTATTCATCTTCTAATCATATTAATAAACAAGCAACTTCTTAATCCAACATGGGGAACTTAAATTTATTCTAAAGTAGATATTATGAATATACTTCCTATTCTTCATTTTACTCCACATAATTAAAGTTCATTGCGTTAGCTATCCAATGCTTTGAACGACATGTTAATCGGAGTTATAAAACTAAAGTTATGACTCTTTTAAGAAAATCCAACACAACTAATCAAAACTGGACATCATCACCTCACGACACACCTCTATCGCCTGACGACGCTCCCTTTTCCACCACCATCACCCGATGATTCTTGGAGTGACGCACTTTAGAAGTGTATCTCTTTTCTTCCCTTCGTCACTATCTATTTTTCCTGGCGACGCGTCTTCGCCTGTGGACACTACCTACGTCGCCTGGCGACGCTGCGTAAACATGGTTTTTCTGTTGCAATTTCCTGCACAAACCAGTCCAATTATCCTATGATTCCATCATATTACAGGTCCTAAAACATCATCTAATGATAGGGTTTCATCATCTATCAACATCCTATAACTTTGTACTCATTATACATCAATTATAAGTCATTATTCATCACCAGTTCATTAATTCCTCATCAAACAACACCAACTCCTCATCTATCAAAACCTAAGGCAATTCTACCATCATATAAACCTTAAATCAAATATAATAACAATGATAAAACTCCCCTTACCTTAAGATTATTTTTAGAGATCAATTCCTCTTCGTGCTCTACTGGGATTCCTATGCTCTTCTTGCCTCTTGTGCCCTAGACTTCTTTTCTCCATAGCGTTTGTTCGAATTCCATGATCGCACATAATGATCCTATAAAATCTAAAACCATCTCATTATACCAATATTTTCCTCTTAGACCCCTAATAATGAGCTTCCCATCATGCACTCACTTATCCTTCACTAATGACCACAATGCCCTTATTTTCTCTACATCACATATTATTCTATTTATCTTAATTAAAATAATTCTAAATAATTACTTTAGTTGTTCTAAAAATACACAATTGGTCAATATCACCTAATTCTCTCTATACTACTCATAGTAACCCATCACACACCATATTCATCAAATCATCACGTTCAAACGTCATGTTTACCTCAACTGTCATGGTACACTTCATATTCATCATAATTTCACAAATTACCATAAAGGCTCTCATATAATCATCAAAACATAAAACACTTCACATTAAATCATGTAATCATGCTAAATTAATTAATTAAATAATTAATCTAGAATCCAGGGTGTTACAAAACACATCATGCAAGTTCGAAAGCTCTGGTGGCAACACCACCTTGTACGCAATTGTTCCAATCCTCTCCATGATCTGATATGGACCAATAAACTTAGGATCTAGCTTTTTTGATTTCAATGCTCGACCCACACCGGTCACAGGATTGACCCGTAATAACACATGGTCATCCTTGTTAAATTCTAAATCTTTTCTTCTCTTATCATGATAACTTTTTTGCCTACTCTGTGATTCTTGCATCTTCTCTCTAGTCACCTTGATTTTCTCAATGGTCCGTTGTACAATTTATGGGCCAAGCATTTTGCTTTCACCCGACTCGTACCAACATAGAGGCACCCTCCACCTCCTACCATACAAAGCTTTGAAAGGTGCCATCCCAGTACTAGAATGATACCTATTATAATAAGTGATCTCAATCAATGACAAATGATTATCCCAAGAACCACCTTGTTCAAGTATGCAAGCTCTCAACAAATATTCCAAGAACCACCTTTCTGTCTGTCCATCCGTCAGTGGATGATAAGCATAATTAAACTTTATATTAGTGCCCAACGCTTCTTACAAACTATTCCAAAACCCAGAAGTAAATCTCAGATCTATATTCGACACTATGCTCAAAGGAATACCGTACAACTTCACTATTTCTCTAATATAAATTTCTACCAGCTTCGATAATGGAAAACTAATATTAATCGGTATAAAGTGTGCCAATTTCGTCAGCCTATCCATGATCCCCCAAATAGTATTGAAACCTTGTGCGGTATTCCGTAACCCGGTTACAAAGTCTATCGAGATACTATCCCACTTCCATTCTGGAATCTCTAAAGGTTGCATCAAACCCTAAGGCCTCTGATGTTCAACTTTTGACTTTTAGGAAGTCAAACAAGCATACACAAAATGAGCCAAATCCTTCTTTATACCCGACCACTGGAACAATTTCTTAAGGTCTTGATACATTTTCACCGCACCCAGATGAATACTCAAGCTACTCCGGTGAATCTCTTCTAAAATCATTTTCTTTAACTCATAATTATCAGGTACACAAATTCTGCCTCGAAATCTCAACACGCCGAAGTCATCCAATTTAAAGTCACTATTGACATTCAATTCTCCTGTAGGCATTAAATCTACCAACTTCAAATCAAGTTTCTGATTCTCCCTAACTTTGTTGAGGAAATCATTATTAATTTTCAACACACCCAACATCACACTATACGGAGTTACTTTGCACACCATACTTATGTCTCGAAAATGTTCGATTAACTCTAACTCCTTACTCATCAATGATGACATATGAATCGTCTTCCGACTCAAAGCATCTTATACAACATTAGATTTACCAGGATGGTAACTTAAGCTGAAGTAGTAGTCTTTCAAGAATTACAACCATCTCCTCTGCCGCATATTCAGCTCTTTTAGGTCAAACAAATATTTTAGACACTTATGGTCATTGAACACCTCAAACCTCAAACCGTACATATAGTACCTCCAGATCTCCAGCATAAAATCCACCGTCGCAAACTCAAGATCATGATTAAGATAATTCCTTTCATGCACGTTCAATTTTCGTGAGGCGTAGGCCACAACCTTACCATCTTGCATCAAAAATCCTCCTAATCCCATCTGTGACGTGTAACGCCCAGAAATTCATAAAATTATTTAAATGAATTATTGAGGATTTAAATTGTTGGAATTTAGTCGAAGAAGGAATTATCAGAATAATTATTAGGAGCATTATTGGATTGTTAGAATTGATAATCGAATAATTAGTCAATTTAGTCAAGTGAAATTAATATTGGATTTAATGTTGATTTTAGTATAATGTTATTTTATTAGTTGGGTCAAGTGGGGTGTGTGAAATAGCAAGATTAGGAATAGAATTAACAGGCCCATTAAAGTTACTAGTAGACCTATTATTATATTAGGTTATAATATATAGAGGTTAGCAACCAAAAGTAAAACAATTATCACATAGCAGTAGAAGAAGCAAGGGTTTGGAGGCACCAAGTGGGAGGCAAGCAAATTTAGAGAACTCGCCATCAAACTAGTTGCAGTTTCAACCGGAGAATTCGACCAACTGAAAAACCAAAAGGTGAGGGTGGGGTTCGGATTTTATAACCGGGAATATGATGTTTGATATGTAGGTTAAAGGATTGCTGTTTTT
Organism: Vicia faba; assembly: GCA_948472305.1. Lineage (NCBI taxonomy): Eukaryota > Viridiplantae > Streptophyta > Magnoliopsida > Fabales > Fabaceae > Vicia > Vicia faba. The sequence continues at coordinate 637,434,172 of OX451740.1, read as the reverse complement.
GTTCTTGAATTGGATGATATATGATGAAGATTTGATGCATTTGAATGAATAATGATGTTATGATATCGTTTGATCGATGTAGTATTATAGGTTAATTTTAGGTGATGATTTATTAGGTTTGTAATGAGGTTTGTAGGACTGTAATTAGGTTCCCGTAGTAAAATATAGAGAAAACTCGTAGAATTTATGCAGGAGGTATCAGTATGTGTCGACCTCAAGCTGCATGTGTCGATACATGAAGGATATTTGACTCAGGATGATTCAATGCATGCAGGGCTTATGTCGATGCATGTTAAGTATAAGACTCAGTATGAGTCGACGCGAAGAGAGGATGTGTCGATGCATGATGAGTACAAGACTCAGGATGAGTCGACACGAAGAGTGCATGTGTCGATACATGCTGTATTGAAAACCAGAATGAGTCGATCCATAAGAGGGGATGTGTCGACTCATAGCATGCAGATGAAGCAGGATATGTCGACCCATAGTGTTTTGTGTCGATACATAAGGTCTGATTTTTGACATAATTGACTTTTAATTGCTGTAACTTGAGTTTTAGGATGCTGTTTGAGATGTCGTTCGAAACGTTGATTAGCTAACGCGATGAATATTATTCTAGATGATTTAAATGATGGATAAGAAGTGTAATCTCAGTAACCGATTTAGGATTTAGAAATTAATTTTGTTGTTGGTCGTTGTGCTGATTTTTGGATAGAATGATGAATAGTAGATGTTTAGAGGCTGCTGTTAGAAATATGACAGTAGGATTAGTGACAATAACGATATAAATTAGCAGAATAACAGGATGGGTTACTGTACTATTATTATACAGTTGAGTATTAGTGAGATTTTATTGATGAAGTTGTGTTCGATGATTTTTGTGATAATAAATGGTGTTTAATAAATTATTTTGATGTTATGATATGTTGTTAATTGAGATGTTTGAGATGATTGAATATGTGAAGTGTTAGGCTTATTTCCAGTGATGCAGGGATGTAGATGAATGCCTCGAAATAAAGTTTGTGGTGAATGATATATCTGTGATGTTGTATGTTACATGAGTCTCATACATTTGCATTTTGTGAAGGCCTGTATTGGAGGATTTATGAAGTAGGCTTATGCCTTATGCCTCTATTAATTGGAAATTAGTGAAGAGGGCTGAAACCCTGTTGGTACCACATGCATATGCATAGTTGTGTCGCATTCGAATTACATTTTGAATCACCAATGATAATTGTGAATGTTTATTGATTGTTGTGTGATGTTGAGAAGCAGTGAAGTTTATAATGCTCTTGTCTAATATATTAATTATCATAATCTTATTTATATTATTCGATGTGTCACCCCTTTATTTGTTTCGCCGTTTCCTTTATACTGGTAACGTGCAGGTAACGAGGAGTAGAGACTTAGTAGCTTGTTGGTGTTGTCGCTATGATACATAGCACTCGGGGGGGGGGGGGGGGGGGGGGATGAACGCTTATTTAATTTTATGAAGTTTTAAGTTTAATTCAAATTGTTGTTTTAAGAAGTTGTTTTCTTTGAATTAAGTTGTTTAAAAGATGCTATGTTTCCCTTGAAGTTTTAAAGTTATGAATCCGCTGCATATTTATGGAATCAAGTTGAAATACTTTTGAAGACTAATAAATTGTTATAAGTTCTTTGGATCAGTATGTGCTATGTATCTATTATGATAGGTTTTTATGTTGTTAGTTTTTGGAATGAGAATGTAATGCCCCATGTTTGCGGAAATTTTGGCATTCTGATTTTAATATAACTGTGGGGTAGATTTGGGGTGTTACATTAGTGGTATTAGAGCAGGTCGGTCGGTCCGACCAAAGTTGTTGAGTATTTAACAATCGAGTATTATTGATTTTTTTTACCATTGTTTGTGTTGGCGTTGGTGGAAACTCCAACGGGCAATGAGGACAGAGGTTCGTGTTTCATCAATAGAACTTCGTTAGTTATTATTGTTGCTGTTGGATGAGTTGAAATAGAATTGCACGTGTGCGTTAGATTTTAAGTTTAGTAAGTTGTGATTATATCAAAAGGCTAGAGGTGGAGGCGAAGTTAAGGGAAGTGGTGTCGGATGAATTTTCGAGGACGAAAATATTCTAAGTGGGGGAGAGTTGTAACGCCCGGAAATTCATTAAATTATTTAAATGAATTATTGAGGATTTAAATTGTTGGAATTTAGTCGAAGAAGGAATTATCGGAATAATTATTAGGAGCATTATTGGATTGTTAGAATTTATAATCAAATAATTAGTCAATTTAGTCAAGAGAAATTAATATTGCATTTAATGTTGATTTTAGTAGAATGTTATTTTATTAGTTGGGTCAAGTGAGGTGTGTGAAATAGCAAGATTAGGAATAGAATTAATAGGCCCATTAAAGTTACTAGTAGACCTATTATTATATTAGGTTATAATATATAGAAGTTAGAAACCAAAAGCAAAACAATTATCACGTAGCAGTAGAAGAAGCAAGGGTATGGAGGCACCAAGTGGGAGGCAAGCAAATTTAGAGAACTCGCCGTCAAACCAGTTGCAGTTTCAACCGGAGAATTCGACCGACCGAAAAACCAAAAGGTAAGGGTGGGGTTCAGATTTTATAACCGGGAATATGATGTTTGATATGTAAGTTAGAGGATTGCTGTTTTTGTTCTTGAATTGGATGATGTATGATGAAGATTTGATGCATTTCAATGAATAATGACATTATGATATCGTTTGATCGATGTAGTATTATAGGTTAATGTTAGGTGATGATTTATTAGGTTTTAATGAGGTTTGTAGGACTGCAATTAGCTTCCCGTAGTAAAATATAGAGAAAACTCGCAGAATTTATGCAGGAGGTATCAATATGTGTCGACCTCAAGCTGCATGTGTCGACACATGAAGGATATTTGACTCAGGATGAGTCGATGCATGCAGGGCTTGCGTCGATGCATGTTAAGTATAAGACTCAGGATGATTCGACGTGAAGAGAGGATGTGTCGATGCATGATGAGTACAAGACTCAGGATGAGTCGACACGAAGAGTGCATGTGTCGATACATGCTGTATTGAAAACCAGAATGAGTCGATCCATAAGAGGGGATGTGTCGACTCATAGCATGAAGATAAATCAGGATGTGTCAACCCATTGTGTTTTGTGTCGATACATAAGGTCTGATTTTTGACAGAATTGACTTTTAATTGCTGTAACTTGAGTTTTAGGATGCTGTTTGAGATGCCGTTTGAAGCGTTGATTAGATAACGCGATGAATATTATTCTAGATGATTTAAATGATGGATAAGAAGTGTAATCCCAGTAACCAATTTAGGATTTAGAAATTAATTCTGTTGTTGGTTGTTGTGCTGATTTTTGGACAGAATGATGAATAGTAGATGTTTAGAGGCTGCTGTTAGAAATATGACTGTAGGATTAGTGACAGTAACGATAAAATTAGCAGAATAACAGGATGGGTTACTGTACTATTATTATACAGTTGAGTATTAGTTAGATTTTATTGATGAAGTTGTCTTCGATGATTTTTGTGATAATAAATGATGTTTAATAAATTATTTTGATGTTATGAGATGTTGTTAATTGAGATGTTTGAGATGATTGAATATGTGAAGTGTTATGCTTATTGCCAGTGATGCAGGGATGTAGGCGAATTCCTCGAAATGAAGTTTGTGGTGAATGATATAGCTCTGATGTTGTATGTTACATGAGTCTCATACATTTGCATTTTGTGAAGGCCTGTATTGGCGGATTTGTGAAGTAGGCTTATGCCTTGTGCCTCTATTAATTGGCAATTAGTGAAGAGGGCTGAAGCCCTGTTGGTACCATATGCATATGCACAATTGTGTCGCATTCGAATTGCATTTTGAATCGCCAATGATAATTGTGAATGTTTATTGATTGTTGTGTGATGTTGAGAAGCGGTGAAGTTTATAATGCTCTTGTCTAATATATTAATTATCATAATCTTATTTATATTATTCGATGTCTCACCCCTTTATTTGTTTCGCCGTTGCCTTTATACTGGTAACATGCAGGTAACGAGGAGTAGAGACTTAGTAGCTTGTTGGTGTCGTCGCTCTGATACGTGGCACTCAGGGGGGGGGGGGGATGAACGCTTATTTAATTTTATGATGTTTTAAGTTTAATTCAAGTTGTTGTTTTAAGAAGTTGTTTTCTTTGAATTAAGTTGTTTAAAAGATGCTATGTTTCCCTTGAAGTTTTAAAGTTATGAATCCGCTGCATATTTATGGAATCAAGTTGAAATACTTTTGAAGACTAATAAATTGTTATAAGTTCTTTGGATCAGTATGTGCTATGTATCTATTATGATAGGTTTTTATGTTGTTAGATTTTGGAAAAATAATGTAATTCCCCATGTTTGCGGAAATTTTGGCACTCTGATTTTAATATAACTGTGGGGTAGATTTGGGGTGTTACAGGACGCATCACAATATACCACAAATGGTTCATGCAGATTTGATAGAACTAACACCGGCACTGTAGTCAGACTCTTCTTTAGTTCTCTGAAACTCTCTTCACACCAGATATCCCACATAAAGGTTTTCCCTTTCTAGTCAACTGAGTCAAGGGAAGAGAAAAGTTAGAAAACCCTTCAATGAATCTATAGTATTAACCTGCTAAACCCAAGAAACTTCAAATTTTCATCACTGTTTTTGGTGGTTCCCACTAAAGTACAACACTTACTTTTGATGGAACCACTACAATGCCATCACTAAAAATTACATGCCCGAGAAAACTCACTCCCCTTAACAAGAATTCACACTTCGAAGCTTCATGAATAACTTTTTATCCTTCAACACTTGCAACACAATTTTTAGATGTCCCACATGCTCATCTTCGGACTTGGAGTAAATCAGAATATCGTTAATAAAGAATACCATAAATTGATCTAAGTAATCATTAAAAATATGATTCATGTACTCTATGAATACGACTGGCACATTAAATACTTCAAAAGACATCACTTCATATTTATAATGTCCATATCGTATCTTGAATGCCGTTTTCGAATTATCATCATCTTTCACTTGAATCTAGTGATAACCCGACCTCAAATCAATCTCACTGAATACCCGAGCTCCTCTAAGTTGATCCATCAAGTCGTCAATCCTCGGTAGTAGATACTTATTTTTGATATTCACTTTGTTCAACTGACGATAATCAATGCACAAACGCATGCTATTGTGCTTCTTCTTCACCAACAACACTGGGGCTCCCCATGGTGACACACTAGGCCTAATAAATTTCTTATCCAGTAGCTCTCCTAGCTGAGATTTCAATTCTGCCAACTCTGACAGTTGGTGCTAATGTGACCCTGTTCTCCACAGTTATAACAAGTAGGTATATTGACCCTACAATCTGCCACAACATGACCTGGTCTTCCACACTTGAAACATTTCTTCACATCAGATTGACATTCACTAGCACGATGACCAATTCTACCGCACCACTAACACTTGAGCAGATTGGAAGGAACACCTTATCCCCTATTTTTCCTCTTGTTATCATAAGCCCTATATTTTCCCTTATTAGCTGGAGCGCTGTAAGGTTTTCCGCAATTCATATTTGGTTTTTCCCTCCTCTCATTCAGACTTTTGTAGTGAGCCGAATGAGCCCTATTGTCCTCTTCATAAATCTAACAATTGTTCACCAATTATAGAAAATTACGACTCTGTTTGTACCCTATAGCCAGCTTGATCTCTAGTCACAACCCATTCTCAAAGTTGATACATTTACAGAACTCAGTTGTTGCAGCACTGTGTTGCAACTGGTTTTTAATACAGAGTCGCCACTCTTAATTTTTATCCTAAGGAAGGGATTATAAAGGATAACCCTAAAAAAGTTTGAGATTCTAGGTTTTTTGACTCAGTTCTAGATGAAGGGAAGGTGTTAGGCACCCCCCCCCCCCATCTACCTTGTTCACAAGGATACTAGGGTTAGAAGCGTAATTTTTAGGAAATAAGGATTTAATAATTTATTAAGGGAAAAAGGGTATTAATTTTAATTAGGGGGACTCACCATGATTTCCATGGTATGCCTACGTATCCTCTTATGAGGAATCAGAGTCCAAATTCGTAGTTCGTGGGGTTTGTGGTTTTTATGCATTACGAAGATATTTTAATTCTCCCCGTACTTAGTCCGAGTGTGTGAATAGCAGTGATTTTAGACCCAGTGTGCAGTTAATTAAAATACGTTTCGTAATCCTTTTCGAAAATTAATTATTGAATTATTTTAATTTATGAAAAAAACTTGAGGTTGGTTAAGTGTTTTTTATGTATTAATTCTAAAAAAGGTATCTTATTTAAAATGCATGATTAAAAGATAATTTAATGCAAATAAAATAAATACTATTTTTTATAGGTTGGAAAATAATATAATTTGATTTATGATAATAATAAATATAATAAATTTATAAATATATAAAAGTATAAAATATGAAATAAGATCAAATAATAATAATAAACAGATAAATTAAAAGAAAAAGTAGGGGGTGAGACTTTGGTTAAGGTGGTAAAACAGAGAGGTGTTAATGGCATGGCTTGAATCTAGATATTGAATTCAGGCCCAAAAGGCAGGGGGTACGTTTTTTATCCATGCAGTAAAATAAGGGGGTGCTGGGAGTATGGGTCCAAGTCCATATATTGGAATTGGCTTGTTTGACCAGAGGGGTGTGAAAACATGCGTATGAGTAAATCACAATTGAAAGGGGGCTTGGATAGTTAATGGACCATGCCCATAGGGTTTGAGCCCACTTGGATTCTATACGTGCGATCATATGGTAAAGTGCTAGGGGCGCGCTTTTAGTTCATTTGATTGAGACCGTGTGGCTTATGATAGTTATTGTGAGCGACATGCACTGGATCTTAATGCATAATATATTTTCTGTTTACTAAATAATTCTTCATTTTGTTATTCATCTTTCTCTCCCCGCATCTCTACCCTCCCTCTTCTTCTCCTCTCAACCCTAAACAGAGCCCTAACTCATCTCAAGCGGCAGCGACACTACCTTTCTCTCTTCCTCTCCGATGCCACAACCATAATAATATAACCCATGAGCCCCCGAATCCCCAAATCAACATAACAACAAAAGTTCTTGAGCTAAGAAGTATACCTCGTCGAGGTTTTTTCTCTTAGTTTTGGTCTATCTTTGCTAACCCTTTCCTTGTTCTGATTTCTGCAGGTGACAAGGTGGTGTTTGTGCCGCGGCGGCTGAGAATATGTTGATGAAAGTGGCACAACAACTGGATCTAGGGTTTCAAATATTGAAACCCTAGTCCACACAGAGCGGTATGTGAAGTTCACGGTGGCGAGGTCTTCTTTGTTTTTCTTCTCTTAATTTTCTTCCCCCTTGATTTTTTTACTCTGTAACAGTCCTTTCCTCTAATTTTTTTGTCCCTTTTAATGTTCTAGGAATTAGGATTATATAGAAAATTAGGTTAAGATGGATTATGAAATAAAATTATGTTTGTTGCTTATTCTTGATTGATTTAGGGAAATCCATATTGTAAGTTGATTTGCATTGTAAATGTGTTTCTATAAAAGTTTTGATTTGGTATGTTCTGGAAGATTAATGCCAAGTTTTATTTCTGTTTACGAATTGATCTTGTTTCTGTTCTTAAGTTATGTATTAACTTGTTAAGTAAATCGTATCAAACTGCTCCAATGCAACGTTTCGTTTTTGATTATGGATTTGAACAATATCTGCTTGCAAAACATGCGCCTTTTGGTTCAAATCATGCGTTATTTTTCTTTGATGACAAAAGTACACGCTTTCTTGATGATCTGGGCCTATTTTTTTGTTTTGGTTTCTCAACAAAACATTCTTTAATCGAATTGGGCCTGGTCTTGTAATGGATTTGGGCTGTAATAAAAAATCATTCTTGTTTAAAAAATAACAACTTCAATAATAAAACAAAACAATTTCCCACACAAAACCAAAAATTAAACAAGCCACATGTTTAACTTATTGTGCCTTTACTCCTAACAACAACCTTTTTAAGCCAACACACCTCTTTTTTTCTAAAAATTCTAAGATAGACCAAAACTTTAACTAACACACCCCCTTTCTAAATGGACCTTCCAAAAATGGTATGATCTATTAGACCTGATAATTTTAAACAAAAACCACCATATATTTTTAATGGACTCTTAAAACCTTAATGGGTCATAACCTGATGGGCCAAAAGATTTAATTTATTTGGGCCTTTAACAAAAAATTGTTTGTTTTATGGACCTCCTTGTTTTAATACTGGGCTTTCAATTAGACGTGACTCTATATGGGCCTTCCTGTTTTGCAACATACATCCTCTTTTCACTAATTGAAATGGACTTTTAAAAACTTAATGGGCCACAAGATATTGATGGTCCATTTTGGGTCAATACACCCTCTTCCATGTTTTACTCCCCCATAGAAATAAAAAACTATATAATATGATTTATTTAAATAGAACCCTAAATATAATATAAGGGTAGGGAAAATTTGGGATATGACAGCTGCCCATATTTAATTACCTTTCAATTCAATAGTGCGAGAATACGTAGGTCCCGCTCGTTTGATCGGAAGTTTAATAAATATAGGAAGACCCCAAGATTTGTCCGAGAGATTATAAGGATACTGTAATACGGTGGGAGAACTGACTTTTTGGTTTTGCATTTATCGCAAATGTTACGGATAGCAATAGTCGCCACCGATTTTTCTTTTATCCAATAAAGGAAAGGGTGAAAAGAAAAGGAAATACCTTTGAGAATTTTTCTGAGTTCAGGGGGTAGGTTATGAAAAGGGAAGGTGTTAGCACCCTTTTCATACGTAGTCATCTACGGGCTCTTAATCTCTAGCTCAGTTTTTGAAAATGCTTTGTGAATGTGTTTAAAAATATTTTGAAAATTCCTAAGTGCGGAAAACTTTATAATGATTCTCGTATCGTTGAGAATGTATTCAAAGTGTTTGTTTTGAAAATTATTTAGAAAATAAGTGTTCTGTGTGAAAAATGTTTTTATTGTGAGCAAGCGACTACGAGCTATCTACCTACTCAAAGATCTTTCGTGTTATTTTCCTATTCCTTAGATAGTTCTATCCTACCATTAGTTAGTAGGAAGCCCTATTATTAGATATTAGAGGGACAAGAGCGGATCATCATACAGACATAAAGGCAACTTGTAGGACGCTTTTAGCAATTTATCGTAAGGGGATAAGATCATTTACAGAGGCAGCATCGAAGGGTCATCGAGGGACTATGATCTTTTAACCGATGGTCTTTTCTAAAGTGTTCCATGTTCGAGGGACATGACTTTATTTTCCGAAGGAAACAAGGGACGTTATCCTAGAGGTGCGTGTGTGAAAAGTGATTTGTTTTCAGTTAATTTGTCTTGATTAGGATTATCTAGCAGGTGATTTAAATCTTGCCATACATGACTAATTACTATACAGTTGTATATACAAACATATATACAACCATAGGTGCAGAAAGTAATGTGCGGGGAAATAAATCTATGCTATTACATTCTATGAGAAGTTAAATAATAAGGAAAAAAGCAGGGAAAAAAACTAAGCTATTACAAAATCAACCGTGCGACCTATACATTTGTTTTCTAGAATTTAAATAGCAAAGAGAAAAGAAATTAGAAGAATGTATTTAAAACCTAAATAAAATTTCGAAGTGTTAGGAAAATATTTTTTTATGTTTTTATTTATGAAAAATAATTAAAGTGATAATAATAATTAATTCTAATTCTAAGTAATTTACAAATTAATTATGAAATAAAAACAAATTTAAATTAACTAAAACAATTTTTTTTGTTCAAAAATTAAATTAATTAAAAAAACCTAAATCTATTTTTTATGATTTTTTATAGTCTTTTGATTTTAATTAAAATAAAGTAATTAAATTAATTAAGCAAAAGAAAAAAAATAATAAAAACAAGAAAATTGAAAAGTTGGAAACGAATCCGATGGTGGGGTTCTTTTCTCTTGAATGTGCCTGTAAAGAGAGATATGATGCAAACATATTTTCATGCCTTAAAATGGCATATAGAGATTCATGCATCAAAGCTTGCATGTGGTACGTCAAACTCGTCCCAAATCATATTCTGAATACATTTGAGCTCATCAAACACATTAGTAATGCATGGAATTTAAGAATGAATTCAAGGAAAAAAACGCAAACGGTGGAGTTTAAAGCATGAGTTCCAGGCACCAAATCTGTTGGTTCTTGGGTTGGATGTGTTTCTGAGGACTTCAGGAAGAGGTTTGGACACTTCGTTTGACTTGAGAGTGGCTGGATCGTGTGATATGAATTTGCACTTTTCTTGAGAATATTGAGAGATTTTTGAAGTGGTTCTTGAGGCAGATTTTTGTGTCCTTTGCACTTGATTATTGCATATATTAATATAGGAATGAAATGGAACAAGAACAAGACAAGAATCTTGTACCATTATGTCACAATTCATTATAAAAAAACACATTGAAATCTCTCCAAAATTGTTTTAAAAACATTCCAAACTTGAAGATTCTTGTTCCCAATATGTTTTCACGATTTTTGCATGTTTGCTATGTGTCTTGGACCTTTTAGAAGATATCCAAATGAAGCCCACACGCCCTTTGGTCCATTAACTCGTATTTATTTGATTTATTTTGAATTAATTCGAATAAAATCAAAATAAATAAATTAAAAAATAAAAGTAATTTATAAATGGACTTAGAGGTCCTCTAACATGTTATAAACATGTTTAAACCTCAAAAGTTAGGCCCATTAGTCCAAAGATTAAAGATTGCTCAAATGAAGTTTCATGCATTTTCTCAAAAATTGCCCAATTTTCACCAATCATAACTCTCTAAGTTTTCATTATTTTAAGGTGATCTATGACTTTTTGGAAAGGTCAAGAAGTCCTATCCAATTTCTATTTTTATCATTTTTTCATTTGGATACTTTATCTTGATGTAAGTTTCCTTGACAAAAAGTGTCTTTTTGTTGACTTTTGATATGACCTATAATGTATGGGCTCATATCTCTCAAATGAAGCACGTTTTGGACTTGAGCATTCATATACAAAGTTATAGAGAATTTAATTTCCTTAAAAATGGGCTTTGGTTGGGGAAAAGTTGATGAAGCATGTGAATGTTATGCTTGGTCAAAGTTCAGTTGACTTCTCATAAGGAAACCCTAATTTGACAACTTTTGACTTTTGATGATTTGAGGGCTTTCCTTGAGGAATCATGATAAACCCTTGATCAAATGATGAATATCACTTCAAAGTATTGATATTGACCAAAAATCTTGAAGTTTGACTGTAAGTTGACCATGGTTGAATTTTTTACCCAATACAGTTGACTTTCAATCATCTGAGCTATTGATTGAGCAAACTTATGATGCAAGGCTTGAAACTTGACATGAGCATTGTTGAAGACCTATGGAGAATCATGGAATCCACTTGAAACGTTTGAAAACCAATCTTCCTTGAGAAACTGAAAACCCTAGTTGTAGACCCATTGCTTAGGAGAAGGTTTGAAAGTCAACCCTTGAGATTCTTGAGCATTTTGAGAACCCTTAAAAGAATTTATTGAAGAAAATGGGAGGGTAAATTTTGGGGTACAACAGCTTCCCCTGTTCATTCTTCTTAAACCTGAAGAGTTAGATTGTCATGTCCGCCACTCGTGACTTGAAGGTAGAAGATGACTGAACACTTAAGTTCCCATAAATTTGCACTCGCATATGCACCAAGTAACGCTATTGGTCGATTATACTGGGAATGGCCTTAAAGATTCCATTTGCAGAGGTGATAGAGAGTAATCAGAGATGGGCTTATAGATGCCATCCAAAATAACCGTTGATAGAAATTAGACTAGGTCTACACCCGACTTTGTCTTGGAAGATGTATTTGGAGTAAGTATACGCCCGACTTGGTCCAAAAGGATAATCAAAATAATTTTGCGCTAAATTTATTATGAACCAGAAGATGTCTACGCCCGACTTCAGCTGAAAGAAGTATTGGAAGGAGTCTACGCCCTACTTTTCCAAAAGGAGCTTCAGAAAGAATCTACGCTTAATTTCATCTGAATGATGTACTAGAAGATGTCTACGCCCGACTTTAACTAGAACAGGTGTTGGAAAGAGTCTACACCCCGACTTTTTCGAAGGAATATTAGAATAAATCTATGCTCGATTTAATCTATGTGATATACTAGAAGATTCCTACGCCCGACTTTAACTAGAACAGGTGTTGGAAAGAGTCTACGCCCGACTTTTCTGAAGGATTATCATAATAAATCTACGCTCCATTTAATCTGAGCCAGAAGATGTCTATGCCCGACTTCAACTAGAAGAAGATGTTGGAAGGAGTCTATGCCCGACTTTTCCAAAGGAGCTTCATAAGGAATCTACACTTGATTTTGTCTGAACCAGAAGATGTCTACGCCCGACTTCAACTTGAATAAGTATTGGAATGAGTCTTCAAAGGAAATGTTTTTCAAAATTCAGTCTTTGAAGGAAATGCTTGTCAGATTAAATCTCTGAGGGAAATGCCTTTCATAATAAATTTCTGAGGTAAGTGCTTTTCGAAATTCAGTCTCTGAGGAAGATGATCATCGAAATTTAGTCTCTGAGGAAATGCTTGTCGGAATTAAGTCTCTGAAGAAATGCTTGTCGAAATTCAGTCTCTGAAGAAATGCTTGTTGGAATTCAGTCTCCGAGGAAATGCTTGTTGGAATTCAGTCTCCGAGGAAATGCTTGTCGGAATTCAGTATCTGAGGAAATGCTTATCGAAATTCAGTCTCCGAGGAAATGCTTGTCAGAATTTAGTCTCCGTGGAACTTCTTGTCGGAATTCAGTCTCCGAGGAAATGCTTGTCAAAATTCATTCTCTGAGGAAATGCTTGTCGGAATTCAGTCTCCGAGGAAATGCTTGTCAAAATTTAGTCTCAGAAGAAATGCTTATCGGAATTCAGTCTTCGAGGAAATGCTTATCGGAATTCAGTCTCCAAGGAAATGCTTGTCGGAATTCAGTCTCTGAGGAAATGCTTGTCGGAATTCAGTCTAAGAGGAAATGCTTGTCCGAATTCAGTCTCCGAGGAAATGTTTTTTAGGAGATGTTTTTCTGAGTAAATCTTTGAAGGAAGTCATTTGGTCATGCAGATAGTCACCCCATCTTGTTTCGGGAATAAATCTTCGACCTGTTTGAAAATTGCTGATGATATTTGTCTTGTTTGTAGATTTTACCTGAAAAGACAAAGTTAGTCTTTATGCAATGTCATGACGTATGTAATGCATTGCGTAATGATGTTATCAAAATAAATAAGAGTGTGCTATATGAATTTCTATGCATATGATATGATATTTTGTAAATGATGTATGAGATGTAAGATGTCGCTGACAGCGACAGTAGTTTCGTGTAACATCTTTGGCCAGGGAAAATAAATCTCTGACTATTGCTGGGGATGAAGAGTATGAATCTTTAATCTTGTTTAGAATGTTGATTCCAGGGATTCTTGCTTGTTGTTTGAGGAAAATCCACTAGGGAATACTGATTTCTGCTTGGGGATAAGAGCTCAGGAACATTGGTCGTTCGTTGCTCTACTAGGGAATTTAATTCTTATATACCCTGACTAGGGATAAAAGATATGGATAACCTTTCAAGGTATTGTCTGACCGAGTTTTTGATATGGATGCTGACTCGTCTGGGAGAATAAGGTTGAATGATATTTGGTCCAGTTTCATATTCTGTAACAAATCTCTGAGGATAGTAGCCTGGACTGTCCTTTGCTGGAGAGAGGAGTTTTTCAGGTGATTTGCAGAAGCTAAAGGAATAGACTCAAGCTTGAGAGGCTGAATTCCGTTGGGGAAATAAACCCTGTTGGGGAAATAAACCCTAAACATGCTGGAGAAACACTTTGCTAAGGAAATAATCACTGTTGGAGGAATGAAATATGTTGAGGTTTTACAGTTTTGGAGGAATAAGCTCAGCTGTGGAAGAGAATTTTCATAAACTGTACTGATGCCGTAATCTCCGATGGAGATTAGGACTCCGTAGGTTTGTAATATTTTAGGGGAAAAGATCATATTCCTTTATTTGCTAGGGTGATGTGCTTGTGAGTATGATCATGTTAACAGCTGGAAGATGCCTCAATTTATGTCTTGAAGGCATATTAGACTTGCAGGGAATGTATCTCTGTTGAAGATGAGCTTGTGCAGATAGCTCTATAAAGGTAATTCCGTGGAAAATGCTCTGTGGGGATTTATGGATGACTTGAACATTATCTCAACTTCTAGAGCCCTCGGTAAATGCTGATCATGGTGATAAGTCTTCTACTGATAGGCAAGGGATGAGATAACGGGACATAGTCGCACACTTTAATCTCTAACATTTTCCTGGACCGTCTTTTCAGATTTTCAGCCCACCGGGATACCCTTTTTTCCCAAGCCTCCTTTTTAGGTTTTCAACTTGCTGGGTGTAAAATTTTTATATATATCCCTAACTTTTGCTCGAACCTTTTTGGTTCTCCGGGATGCCCTTATTCTTGCTTAGGCCTGTCAACCTAGCAGGTCTCTTTTAAGTGTAGTATTTTTCGACTATGTTCGTGTTCACAGGGTGTGGAGAATTGTCACTGTCCATAGTAGTAAGTGTTGTAACACTTCCAGAAAATGTTTGCTTGGTCATACGTGACCCTTTGCTGGAATTCATGTTTAATGCCCCAAGTGATTTAGATGGAGATATGCCTCTGGCTATTCAGCACTTTTGAGAGATTCCTTGAATCTTGACTTGACTGCCACAGATCAGTTAGACACCATGTCATGCCCCTTGATTATGGAAGGTTTGTTTATTGGAAGCGTCTTTTCATTTGAAGTGATTCTGTTTATTGAGAGGATTTCCGTTCATTGAATATTCGTCGTGCGAATTTCTCCGCTGCCAAACAAATAGTCATATTCAAAATGCAAAGCTTATGTCTGTCTTGAAGTTTTGAAAATGCATTTTTGGTAAAAAAATTTTTTTGTAAGAATGTGAATTTAACTAAGGATTTATAGTAAGCCTTACAAGAGTCAGGATACCTTTTGTAACAATATGCTTTCGAGCTAATCCATGCTCCAACTAGGACTTTTTTAAGGGTTGTAACGTGGCCTGGTTCACGGTTTAAGAAACAAAGGAAAAAGGCTCAAAATTTATTTGTACCCACCCGTTCTCCATGATGTTTGAAATTCTGGCTGCAGATACTCAATGTCACGTTCAATGTTATGACACCGTATCTGACTTTCTATAAGACAGTAAATACAAAAACAGTAAAGAACACAGTCAATTGTTTACCCAGTTCAGTGTGCAACAACACCTACTCTGGGGGCTACCAAGCCAGGGAGGAAATCCACTATAAGAGATATTAATTCAGGAACAAACCAACCAGTTTATCTCCTTCACTTAAGACCTACCCAATGCAACTTCAATCTAAGTACAACTTAAACCTGAGTTCCTACTCACTCCCCCTCAATCACAACAGTGATACTTAAAACAATTTGACTAATGAATTGATGAAGACACTCTTCAAAACATACACTTGATTATGCTTCACAGCTTTTTAATCAAGCAACACAAATACTCTTGCTTCACAGCTTTGAGTGATACACAAATCTAACTTGACTTTGCTTCAAAGCTTTAGTCAAGAGACACAAAAACACTCTTGCTTCAAAGCTTTGAGTGGTACACAACCCTTACAATTAAAACCTATTCCAAGTCACTTATCACAATGATACTTGCTTGGATTACAATAGTTAAAACTATATAGCTTCTAAATGATCTTCTGTCAAAAAGGGATGTCCTCCAAAACAGTAGCTCTGTTGAATATATAGCAGCTGCATCTTCAGTTAGGGTTTCCACAAAAAGCTAGGGTTAATTCCGTTTGACCTTAAGACTAGGTAACAGGACTTTAACAACCAGGTTAGGGTTGAGCTAGGTTAACCCCAAGTCCACGATATTTTCTGTTCTGGAAAGACTGAGTCATTTTCCTGAAAAAACTCAGAATTACCCAAACTGCATAACTGTTAGTTCAGAACAGGATGTCTTAACATTTGTTATGACATCTGAAAACATGTCTACTGATTTAGGTAAATGTGATCTTTTTGCAAAATGCTCAGATACACACTTATAAACAGCAGCCCCTGTATGACAATATTTTTCTGCAAAGGTACCTAATGAATCAGTACCTAATAAACTAGAATGTTATGACATCAGTCATGACATTCACACACACACACACACACACACACACACACACACACACACACACACCTGGTTTTACCAAAAATGCATGCCAATAACTAAACAACTACAAACTCCCCCTTTGGCAGATTTTTGGCTAAAGACCCTAAGCAATCAGAGATAGATAGCAGCAGAAAAAAAGAGTGCAGAAAAATAGAATGTCTAATAAAGTCTACCAAAATATATCTCCCCCTCTTTAGCCACAAATGGGCCAAAGAAACATGTTCTTAAAATTTATACAGTCATCCAGAAAAAGTAATAAGAACAGCAACTAAAATCTGAACACACTTCCAAACTCCACCAGGGAATAGCAACAACTCCACCAATCAGCAACTCCACCAACCTTTAAGCACTGTCATCAGACTCAGAGGAGCTAGTTTCTTCAGTATTGAGATGATCTTCAGCTTCTACACCCTCTTCCTGTCTGTTTCCTTCAGCTTCCTCCTTTTCTAACCTGGCAATTAGGTTTTCTAGGGTCTTTTTCCTAGCTTCCAGCTCTTTGCAGGTCTCTTTCAATACAGCTATAACATAAGATGTTTTGGACTGAGTCTTCACAGAAGATGTCTCAGCTGATGTTATGACAATATCAGGAGCATGAGATCCCTGAAACAGCTTGTAGTGTAACCCAAGAGCAGGAGCTCTTTTGTAAGCAGTATCTCTTGCCACCAGAATATCAGGGTATTGTGGAAGGATAATTCCACAAAGCAGGGAGGGAAAGGCAATTGGGCCTTTGACAGCATAACTACCAGCATGTTTTAAAGTTTGTTCAAAAATATACCTGCCATAGTCAAAAACAGTCTTGGTTCCCACAACATAAATAAATCTCCCCAATCTTGTGGAGATAGTTGATTTATGGTTTGTAGGGACCTAGTTGGCTGCACCAATCTTGTGCATGATGGCAAATTTCATGCTAAGTTTGCTGGCATTCAGCTTGCCTTTCAAGGGCCAACACTTCACTTGTCTTGCTGTGATGGTTTGACAAACTTCATTGTCAGTGACTTCCAGTTCAGGACAATCCTCATTTGATCTTCCAAGAAATTTGTTAATTTCTGATGGAGAGAAATTAACCCTTCTTCCTCTAACATAAACACTTTCAAAGTCAGCTGACCTTCCATCAGCACATTCATTAGACAAGTTAACTATGAAATCCTTGACCAGATTTTCATAACACTTGGTAAATTTTACCACTGTCTTCATTAGTCCAGCATTCTTAATCAGGTCCATGATGTCCTTGCACTCCATTGCATCATTGTTTAGCTCTCTTTCTAAAGCTATTCTCTTCAAGCAAACATACTTCCATCTGTTTGCATTGTCAGGATGGTGAAAAGAGATGTTGTCTGTTGGGACTTTAGGAACTCTAGCAATTTTGCTGGAGGGGAGTTTCCTTCTGATAGGAATTTCTTCAGCATCAATCTCAAACTCTGATTCCTCATCAGAATCAGAAGATTCAGGTTCTTTTCTCTTCTTTGAAATTGGTTGTCTACCAGTATACACCTGGGCTTTCACCTTCCCTTTGGACTGACCAGTTTTCACAGATTCTCCCCCAGCCTTGCCTTCGGCCTTGGATTTCTTAGCAGCAGGTTTATCTTTGGTCATACAATTTGCATCATTCTGATTACCCTTTCTTTTCATCATTCTCCTAGATATGCTAGGGTTTACATTGACAATCAGATCATTGTCTGAGTATTCCTCATCTACATCAATGATAGGTGGATCAACAGTCTTTTCTGAAGGGTTCTGAATGTTATCATTTTGTGTCACAACATTCTCAGAGACATCTACATTCTCAGAGACATCCACATTTGGGCTTGCTGATTCTTGATTTAATGGGACAGAAATCCCCGGTACAAATTGGTTTCCGCTTAGTATTCTTGTCACAAGCCTAGCAATTGCTTGATGAACTTGAGCTGATCCTTCCCTATTTGGAACAGAGGAAGAAGGATGAGAAGGATTACCAGAAGCAGTAGCTTGAGCTCTTCCTGCATGCCTAGTTCTCAGCTTTTTGACTTCGGTGGGGTCAGTTGCCATTTCTCTGAGAGGAGTGATCTCCAGGACATCAGAATCTATGCATGTGGTGATTGCTCAAGAATCTTGGTCAGATGATGAAGATGAAGTGGTCTCCTTGGTTGAAGATGATGTTTGAGACATTTTGATTGACTTAGAGCACCAGTAGCAATTTGAGAGAAAACTTTGGTTGAGAGAAAGGAATAGGTTGCAAAGACGAGAGAGGTAGGAGGCAAATGAGAGTCTATTCAACTTCTTAATAATTTTGAAAGAATTGGAAAGACATATGATTAACCTACTAAAAATAGACTCAACACAAATAACTCCTTCAACCCTTGTTTTAAGCAAAATTAATTGCTATAATTTTTCACGTTGGCAAATACCCATTTTGCCCCTCAAGTTTTCAAGTTGATTTCCAACAGGAGCCTTGGTAGAAGAATCAGCTAGCTGAAGCTTGATGACACCATGTTCCAGTTTAATTGTCTTCTTCTCTACAAGGTCAATGTGCTTGGTCCTGCTATGCTGAATAGGGTTCTTGGAAATATTGATTGTATTCAGATTGTCACAATACAATGTCACAACATCTTGTGAGACATTATACTCAGTGAGCATCTGTTTTGTCCAGATATTTTGAGAACAGCTACTACCAGCTGAAACTATTTCAGCACAGAGTTGGGAAGGCATTCTTTTGACATGAATCATAGCTATGGCAGATTCCTGTATGTTCCTATTTTTCTTTTTGTCAACTCCATTTTGATGATGAGTTATAGGAGAAGAGACATCATGACTCATTTTTTTTGGGAAACAGAATTTATTAAACTTGTTGTTTCCAAATTTTTTGTCATGATTACTTCTGGTTCTGACAACACATCCTTCTTCAAGATTGTTCACCACATCATAGACATGTCTCTTTTTACCAAGCCTTTCAATTTGAAGTTCACCACAAACCCTCCTTTTATCAATTTGCAGTCTTGGAATCCTTCTGACTGCTTCCATAGAGATAGTTCTTTTCATTCTTCTTAGATGAAGATGGCCAAGCTTATGGTGCCACAGTTTCATCTCTTTTTCTTCTTTGGTAATGGAACACATAGTGGAGTTATTAGTGTTCTCAGGCTGCCACAAGTAACAGTTATCTTTAGATCTGATTCCTTTCATTACCACTTCTAGTTTTTCATTAATTACTGGGCATTCAAATTTTGAGAAGATGACCTTGAATCCTAGATCACACAATTGACTGATACCAATGAGATTAGCAGTCAGGCCTTTTACCAATAGAACTTCATTTAGATTTGGAACTTCAGGGCAGTCCAACTTACCAACTCCTTTGATTTCACCTTTAGCACCATCTCCAAAGGTCACATAGCTAGTGGTGTGAGGTTTAACATGATTGAGAATGTTCTTTATTCCAATCATGTGCTTAGAGCACCCACTATCAAAGTACCAGTCTTCCTTTGCAGAGACCCTCAGGGAAGTGTAGGCTATCAGGGCAGTAGCCTTTTTCTTCCATTTAGGAGCATGTGGTACCTTTTTAGACTTAGGTTTGACACCTGAGTTCTGATTAGGGTATCCATGCAATCTGAAGCAGAAAGGCTTTATGTGGCCATATCTCCCACAATGATGACATCTTCATCTTTGGTAACTTTTCTTCATATGTCTCTGCTCCTGATGTTGAGAGTTGTGTTGAGACATCTGTTTTGACATTTGCATATCAGGTCTGATCTTCTTATCTGTACCAGATTTCTTTGCTTCCACAAATCCTAGTCCAGATTTATTTCCCATATTTTGTCCAACCTGAAGGATCTCTTCCAATTTGTCTGTTCCATTAGTCAGCATCTTGACAGATTTGGTCATTTGATTCAGTTGTGAGTTTAGCAATTGAAATTCCCCTTCTAGATGACTTATAGTTTCAAGGTTTGCCCTTTTTTCAGCCTCCAGCTTTATGATGAGTTTTAATTGTTTCTCATTCTGCACACAGACTTCAGTACTTCTGATACACAATTTCTTGTAAATATCAGCCAGTTCTTCAAATGTCACCTCTTCATCACTAGTGTCACTTTCAGAGGTACAAACACCAGTTAGAGCAGTAACTAGTTTGGCAGATTCTTCTTCAGAATTAATTTCTGAATCACAGTCAGACCAAGTAACAGTCATTCCTTTCTTTTGTTTCTTAAGAAAGGTAGGACATTCAGCTCGAATATGCCCATATCCTTCACAACCATGGCATTGAATTCCTCTGCCTTGATTTCCCTTCTCTTCTGACCTTGGTCTTCTGCTGGAACTGTCAATGTCAGAGGGAATGTTATGAACATTAGACCTTGACTTTGGATCTATTCTTTTGATGAGTTTGTTGAACTGTCTTCCAAGCATGGCTATAGCTTCTGAAATATTTTCTTCTTCATCCTCCTTGTTTTCAACATCAGTGTTGGATACAAGTGTTATGCTCTTGTTCTTCTTGTCACCATTTTCAGTGATCCCCATCTCAAAAGTCTGAAGAGACCCAATAAGTTCATCCACTTTCAACTTGCTGATGTCCTGGGCTTCTTCTATGGCAGTTACCTTCATTGCAAATCTTTTAGGCAAGGATCTGAGAATCTTTCTCACCAATTTTTCTTCTGACATCTTTTCTCCCAGTGCTCCTGAGGTGTTGGCAATCTCCAAGATGTTCATGTGAAACTCATGAATGGTTTCATCTTCCATCATTTTTAGATTCTCAAACTTGGTAAACAACATCTGAAGCCTTGACATTTTTACTTTGGAAGTGCCCTCATGGGTAGTTTTGAGAGTGTCCCAAACTTCCTTGGCCAGTTCATATTGATGTACTAGTCTGAAAATGTTTCTATCAATTCCATTGAACAAGGCATTTAAAGCTTTGGAATTTCCCAGGGCTAACTCATCTTCTTCTTTACTCCAATCTTCCTCAGGCTTCAGACTGATTGTCCCATCTTTCTCAGTTATGGTGGGATGGTTCCATCCTTTGTCAGCAGCTCTCCAAGCCTTTTTGTCCAGAGATTTTAAGAAGGCAATCATACGAGGTTTCCAGTAGTCATAATTAGTTCCATCCAGAATGGGTGGTCTATTTCCAAAAACTCCTTCTTTGTCCATAGTGCCAGAAAGTGATATCCCTATATCTCACCCAGTAATACAGGCAGGGTGCCTGCTCTGATGCCAATTGAAATTCTGGCTGCAGATACTCAATGTCACGTTCAATGTTATGACACTGTATCTAACTTTCTATAAGACAGTAAATACAAAAACAGTAAAGAACACAGTCAATTGTTTACCCAGTTCAGTGTGCAACAACACCTACTCTGGGGGCTACCAAGCCAGGGAGGAAATCCACTATAAGAGATATTAATTCAGGAATAAACCAACCAGTTTATCTCCTTCACTTAAGACCTACCCAATGCAACTTCAATCTAAGTACAACTTAAACCTGAGTTCCTACTCACTCCCCCTCAATCACAACAGTGATACTTAAAACAATTTGACTAATGAATTGATGAAGACACTCTTCAAAACATACACTTGATTATGCTTCACAGCTTTTTAATCAAGCAACACAAACACTCTTGCTTCACAGCTTTGAGTGATACACAAATCTAACTTGACTTTGCTTCAAAGCTTTAGTCAAGAGACACAAAAACACTCTTGCTTCAAAGCTTTGAGTGGTACACAACCCTTACAATTAAAACCTACTCCAAGTCACTTATCACAATGATACTTGCTTGGATTACAATAGTTAAAACTATACAACTTCTAAATGATCTTCTGTCAAAAAGGGATGTCCTCCAAAACAGCAGCTCTGTTGAATATATAGCAGCTGCATCTTCAGTTAGGGTTTCCACAAAAAGCTAGGGTTAATTCCGTTTGACCTTAAGACTAGGTCACAGGACTTTAACAACCAGGTTAGGGTTGAGCTAGGTTAACCCCAAGTCCACGAGATTTTCTGTTCTGGAAAGACTGAGTCATTTTCCTGAAAAAACTCAGAATTACCCAAACTACATAACTGTTAGTTCAGAACAGGATGTCTTAACATTTGTTATGACATCTGAAAACATGTCTACTGATTTAGGTAAATGTGATCTTTTTGCAAAATGCTCAGATACACACTTATAAACAGCAGCCCCTGTATGACAATATTTTTCTGCAAAGGTACCTAATGAATCAGTACCTAATAAACTAGAATGTTATGACATCAGTCATGACATTCACACACACACCTGGTTTTACCAAAAATGCATGCCAATAACTAAACAACTACAATGTTCTTCGGTCCTATACTCAGTTAATTGTGTGTTTGGATTCCCATTGAGTATGGAATTAGAGCACTGATATTCCGGTGATGGTTCAGATACTAGAAGTTTATTTGAGGAGGCAGTCATTTTTCAGTAATATTTTTTATTGAGGATTTGTAGCGACCTCTTTTTTGACTTTATTATCCCCAGTTTTTGCCTGAACTGTTTTGAGATTACAGTCAGCGGGATGCCCCAGTTTTTTCTTAAGTCTCCTTCATAGGTTTTGACTTAGCGAGTTTTTCTTTTGAAACATAATGACGGCCTATTTTAATGATTACGGTGAACCATCATCGTTTTTTGATTTAAAAGAGCACCTTCGACACTATTTATCATGTATGAAGGTAGAGCTTGTGTTTGAATGTGCATTTGAATTAACAGAGTAACTACCCTGCCCCAAGTTATGGTTACGGGTTTCAATTTGTGTGAAAAAGAAAATTCCTACTCCTTAGGCTCAAAGGGGTTGACTAGGGATTGTCTTCCTTATAACTCCACTATTTAGGATTTGAAACAATGCCTGTACATCGTCAGTAAGGTATGTTCAAAAGCATATTGTAGAGATTATGGTATTATTTTTGTCATCCTCTCTCTAAAGGCTTACAACTTTTAAGCGAGAGTTGAATATCACAAACAAGTAAAAGCATAGTTTAAATATAGTCAAAACGAATGGATTACTTCAAGAAAAACATACGCAATGCATTAATGAAACAAGAAAGTTTGATATAAAATAAATGTTCAAACAATCAAAAGAAATTACAATTTGAAAATTCAAATGAAATAGACGCTCTTAATATTGGCCATGATTTGGCATGGGAGCAGTGATCACATTGGAGGTCTCAGGAGGGTCGAACTCAATCTCCCTAGCATCAATCAAATTTTGGCTTTTAATTTTCAAATCCAAGTAGCTATTTGTGTCATGTCCGGGACTATTGGAATGATAAGTGCATCTCACAATAGGGTTGTACCGAGGAGAGGAGGTGTTGGGATTCTGAGGAGGACCCTTCAATGTTATCAGCTCTGCCTTCAACAGGTGTTGCAGTGCTTGAGACAATGACATGTTGATTTTAGTAAATTGTCTCCTAGGTGCATCCGGCCTACGCTGATTTCCTTGTTGTTGATGTTGCGTTGGTGCAGGATTGGAGATTAGCACAACTCCCACAAATTGGTTGCGGTTACTCTTAACACGACCCTTCTGGCTATAAATCGATTTGATTTCCTTCTTATCACTGAATGTCTTCTTCACAACACTTGAAGATGCAACCACTGGAATCTTTCCACTCTTGATACCACCTTCGACATGTTCACCAATTAGAATCAACTCAATAAAACCAGATGAGGAGCTTCCAATCAGATGGTTAAAGAATGGACATGACAGAGTGCCCATGAACATATCAACCAGCTCCTTATTTGACAGAGGAGGTTGAACTCTTCCAGCTAAATCCCTCCATTTTTATGCATATTCCTTGAACCCTTCACTCGAACCCGCAGACATGTTTTACAATTGCACGTGAGTCAGTGCAAGGTCAACATTATATTGATACTGCTTGTAGAAAGAAGCAACCAAGTCTTCCCACATGTGAATGTTGGTTTCTTCCAGCTGATAGAACCATTCAAGTTGAGTGCCGGACAAGCTTTCTTGAAAGAAATGGACCCATAACTTCCTGTCAGCAGTATGGGGTTGGATTTTTTGAACATGCGACCTTAGATGAAGTTTGGGATGACCACCCCCGGGATCAGACCTAGCTCTCCAAAATACAATCCAGGCACTTTATGGATTTCCATAGCTTTGAGATAGTCTTCCAACTGTTTGTACTTGTCATATGCGGGAGGGTACTGTTCACCGAAGTAGTCTTCATCTTCATGAATATTCTCATAACCCTGGTTACTTCTTCCTTCAAGCTTGATGCTTCTACCATCCTCTTCTTTGTTGTTGTCTTCTTCAGAGGAAACATCATCCACTTGAACCAGTTGAGCAAGACCTTTGAATCTTCTCCCCATATTGAGGATAGCAGCCAAATTTTTAGTCTTTTTTTTGGCGACAAGCGCCATCAGATATTTTTGTCCCTGTGCCAGATTCATAAAAGTCTATTCAAATTGTGCATGCTGAGCTTGAAGGTCCTTAATAGTCTGTTCGAGGGCCATCTTTGAAGAAGTGAAAAACACAAGAGGGGGTGGGGGGTTGAATTGAAACTTAAAAATCAAAAGCAATAGACTCAATATTTTTATCCTGGTTCGCTTGATCTCAAACTACTCCAGTCCACCCACCAAGGTGATTTCGCCTCTCTCCAACAAGGACTTAATTAACTAATTAAACAGATTACAAATCTACTTTGACATCTGCCAAAGTCTTCTTGAGTATAACCACAACCCGGTTTATCTCAAGGAAAAATATCTTAATCAAAGAAAAATTTACTGTGTACCATTTTTTTTTCGTTACAAAAATTGTATCACTACTGTGATGTATTACACAATTTGAATATAAGATGAATATGAATATTTGTAGCTTTTTGAGATTGTATGGAGCAGTTGTGAGGAAATCGTTAATGATTTACCCTTTGAGCTTGTTTATATAGGCATGGAAATCTGTCCAAATTGAAACGTGATAATGGACACTTAATAAACTTTCCATACTTAGAAGATTCTTGTCTGAATGAAGCTGTTGCATATGATACTGCCTTTAATGGAAAAGTAACGGTTCATAACTTAGGAATCTCGCATGCTACTTTACTTCAGAACTTTGCTAACTCAGAGACATGAGGATATGTTGGCGCGTTAGACTTCTGTTCAAAATCATAATATCTTTTACTTTAGTGCAGATTCTGATCATCATTCTTCAGAACATTCTGATTACTCAGCTTGAAAGCTTCTGTGGCTTAACTTCTGATGCCATTTTAGTCAAAACTTTTGTACAACATAAAACACAAATTTAGAGTGCATATTTGTTCTTTGTGTTTGTTATCATCAAAACTCTTATAAGGGTTGTAGAATTAAACTATGTTCTAACAATCTTTACTGAAATAAACAACAAGAAGATGAGAAGACCTGTATTGGAAAACTTGTTATGTAATGATGCTTGATATGTAGATGCAATGTTTTCAAGGATCTCACAGGGTAAACAAATAAAATTTTAGAATCTAACTGTAGCTTTGATTGAAGAACTTCATATCGTTGAATGTCCTTCTATCAGAATCAAGCTCACCATGTCGAGTGGGTCCTAACCTTTGAATCAAGATAATGTACTTCGTCCCTTGAAGGTATTTAGTTAGAGGAAAATAAATCCCCTTGCCCCTTTCTATATGTCAGTTCATGATACTTTGGAGGCATTTTGTTAGATGAAAATAAATCCTCTTGCCCCTTGCTAGCCGTCGATTCATGATAACCTGCATCACAGGCCCTTGAGATCCTTGAAATGGTTATTGAAAATGATATGTTATGATGTCATGATGTTATGATGTCATGTTCGAACAATTAATCATACACAAAAAAACACACAAGGCCTTAGGTTTAAGCTTGCATGGAGTTAGTAGGTAAGTACCCTCTTGAGTTTTAGTTGGCTCAACCTGTCTTAAGAAAAGTGATCGGGTTCTAGGAGCCTCAATATCAATGATCTTTCTCCCAAGAATTATTTCAGCACAAGCATCTGATTTGCGATTGAAATATCCTGAGAGTCTGATCTCAATGAGTGTAGCATCAAGTATCAACCAACTTCAGTCTGCACCAAATCTAGCTATCTCACTACTTTCTAATGGCTAAGTTGTGTCAACTAAGGTTCTACGGTCAGTTAGTGCTTTATGACACCATGCAGCAGCCCAACATTCTCTTTGACTTAACTCAAGGGACACCAGCACCAACCAATGTGTCACACTAACGTAGCCATCGCTTCAACCCTATCGGTATACGCTGTACACTTTTCACGATCTATTGCTAATTACCTAAAAATGCCCCAGATCCGAGTATATGATCTTGACAACAAAAAAACCCCGAGCAAAACCCCAAAAAGTAAAGCATTTTAAATGTGATCTAACTCTTAAGGTAACCCCACTTTTAGGAATCCTCAACGGAGTCGTCAGTTCTGTAATACAGTGGGAGAACTGAATTTTTGGTTTTGAGTTTTATCACAAATAGCAAGAGTCGCCACCTACTTTTATTTTATCCAAAAAGGAAAGGTGAAAATAACAGGAAATGCATTTGAGAATTTTTCTGAGTTTGGGGCAACTCTTGGATAAAAGAAAAGTCGGTGTCGACTCTTGCTATCCGCAACAATTGCGATCAACATCAAAACAACCAAGTCAGTTCTCCCACCGTATTACAGAGCTGGAGACTCTGCTGGGAAATTACTTAAAATGGGGTTACCTTAGGGCTAGATCACCTTTACTTGCTTTCCTTGTTTAACTTGCTTGCTTTACAATATGGTTCCCTGTTTGGGTTTGTTTTGATCCTCTACCCGGATCTGGGGCACCTTTTAGGTAAGTAGCAATAGATTGTGGAAACTGTGCAGGGTATACCAACATGGTTGAAGCAATAGCTACGTTAGTGTGAAACATTTGTTGGTACCGGTAGCCCTTGAGTAGTCAAGGAGAATACGGGGCCGATGTGTGGTGTCATGAAGCACTAACTGACCTTAGAACCTTAATTGAACAAATTTGCCATTAGGAAGTAGTGAGATCGCCGACTTTGGTGCAATCCGAAGTTGGTTGATACTCGATGCTACACTCATTGAGATCTGACTTTTGGGATATTTTGGTTTCCAATAAAGAGGCTTGCGCTAAAATAATGCCCAATAAAGAAAGATCAATGATATTGAGATCCCCTAGAACCCGCTTACTTTCTAGGACTGGTTAAGCCAACTAAACTTCAAGAGGGTACTTACCTACAAACTGCAGGAAAGCCTAAACCTAAAGACTTGTCTGCTTTGTGTGTATATGATTATTTGTACATAAAGACTTACTTTCTTTGCATACGTGTACATAACTTCATAAACATTATGGAATCATACCATAGCATTTTCAATAACCATTTCAAGGATCTCAAGGGCCTATGATGTAGGGTCATGTTGAACCAGACGTCTATCAAGGGGCAAGAGGATTTATTCTCCTCTAACCAAACATCGTCAAAGACCAAAGCATGGTAACTTGAGTCAAGGGCTATGGCCCACTTGGCATGGTGAGCTTGGTTCTCTTGGAAGGACATCCACCGATACGAAGTTCACCAATCAAAGTTGTGACCAAAGTTCAACTTCTAACATCTTCTTGTGTTTACCCCGCGAGATCCTTGAAAACATGCATCCACATACCATGAATCATATCATGACAGGTTTTCCCTACACAGGTTTCTCATCTGCTTACTATTTATTTAAGTAGAGATGGCTCTAGAGAAAATAGTTAAAGATCTCCAAGATCAAAATGCCCAGTTCCAACAGATGCTCGTGAACTTAGCCAAGGGGAAGGAAAATCTGAAAACGCTCTTCACCAAAGAGAGTAAGAAGAAGGTTGTCACACTCAACACAGGAAGAAGGTTCAAAGGGCCTGTCCATCTAGCTCAAAAAGAAGATACTTCTTCTGAGGAAGAAGACAATCAGGAATAGGAAGCCAGAAGCACTAGAGCTAACCAAGCTACTGACAATGAAGACTACCTTGAGGAGCAGTATCCACCGGCATATGAAATATACAAACTGCTTGAAGATAGATTAAAGGCTGTAGAGATCCAAGCTGTGCTTGGCTTGGACCTTGGAAACTTGGGTTTGGTTCCTGGCATGGACATTCCATACAAGTTCTAGATCCATGATTTTTCCAATTATGATGGGGTCTCTTGTCCGAAACTCCATCTAAGATCTTACGTGCGTAAGATTCAGCCACACACTACTGATCAGAAGCTATGGGTCCATTTCTTCCAAGAGAGTCTAGCTGGGACTTAACTAGATTGGTTCTATCAATTGGAAGGTTCTCGCATCCACACCTGGGAGGATCTAGCTGCTGCTTCCTACAAGAAGTATCAATACAATGTTGATCTTTCACCAACTCGTGTGCAGCTACATAATATGACTATGGGTTCCCACGAGGGCTTCAAAGAATATGCCCAAAAATGGAGAGACCTGGCTGGCAGGGTGCAACCACCCTTAACGGACAGGGAGCTGATTGACATCTTTATGGGAACTTTGACAGGACCATTCTTTAACCATTTGATCGGAAGCTCTTCAGCTGGGTTCACCGAACTAATACTGACAGGCGAAAGAGTAGAAGCTGGCATCAAAAGCAATAAAATCCAAAGGGGTGCATCTTCAAGTGCAGGGAAGTAGCCTTTCAATGGGAAGAAAGAGTCTGATGCTGCATACAATCAAAAAGGTTGTAACCAGAGTAACCACGACCAACACGTAGGGGCAATCCTGATCTCCAATCTTGCATCGGCGCATCTACGTCAACTGGGGAATAAGCATAAGGAGGTCACTCATGAAAGAAAAATCACCAAGATCAACATGCCACTGGCTCAAGCATTACAACACATGTTGAACGCAAAGCTGATTACGTTAAAGGCTCCTCTCCAGAATCCCAATACTTCTGCTCCTACTTATCATCCCAATGAAAGGTATGCATACCATTCTGATAGTCATGGACATGACATGACTATCTGTTCGGCTCGAAAGAACAAGATTCAAGACATGATTGATGCCAAGGATATTGAATTTGATCCACCTGCTACTCCCAACGTGATCACTGCTCCCATTCCAAATCATTGAGAGCGTCCAATTCATTTTGAATTTTGAATTGTAATTTCTTTTGTTTGTTCAAACACGTATCTGTATGTCAGACTTTGGTTACTTTCATTAATGCATTGCATATATTTGTCTTGAATTAATCCATTCGTTTAAACTATGCTTTTTACTCCCTTTATGATATTCAACTCTTGTTTTAAAGGTTGCAAGCCTTTAGAGAGAGGATGACGAAAACAATGCCATAATCTTACACAATATGCTTTTGGACAGACCTTGCTGACGATGTACAAGCGTTTTTTCAATTCCTAAACACTGGAGTTATAAGGAAGATAATCCCTAGTCAACCCCTTTGAGCAAAAGAAGTAGGAGTTTTCTTTTTCACACAAATTGAAATCTTTAATTAAAACCTAGGGTAGGGTTAGTTTCTCAATTAATTCCAAAGTGCGGGTTCAGTCGCAAGCTTTCACTTTGTGCATAATAAGTGACACCAAAAACATTCCTCTAGAATCAAAAGACGGTGACGGTTCCCTATAAAATAGGCAGTCATTATTTCTCAAAAGGAAAAAACCACTAAGTCAAAATCTACGAAGGAGAATGGGGCATCTCGTTGACTGTGATCTCAAAATAGTCAGGTAAAACCAGGGATAATGAATCAAAAGAGGTCACTAAAAATCCTCGACAACATGAAAAATGTTTCAAAAATGACTGCCTTCCAACAAAATTAACTTGTCTGAACCATCACCAAAATGTCATTTCAGACTCAATTGGAATTCAAATGCATAATTAACTGAGTTTAGGGATGAAGAACATCATGAAGAGCGGGCGGGTACAAATAAACTTTGAGCCTTATCCTTTGTTTCTTAAGCCGTAAACTAAGCCAAGATACAACCCCTTAAAAGTCCTAATTGAAGTACGGGATAGTTCGAAAGCATACTGTTACAAAAGGTATCCTGACTCCTGTAAGGCTTACTGTAAATCCTGAGTTGAATCCATATTCTCACAAAACTCTTTTACTTGTTACAACTACATTTTCAAAACTTCAAGACAAACATAAACTTTACATTGTTTGAATACCGTTGTTTGCATATGGCTATTTGTTTGACAACAGAGAAGTCCGCACGGCGAATATCCAATGAACGGAAATTATCTCAAAGAACAGAATCACTTCAAATGGAAAAACACTTCCAATGACAAACTCTCTATAATCAAGGGGCATGACATGTTACTGTCCAACTCATCTGTGGCAGTCAAGTCGTGATTCCAAGAAATCTCTCAAGAAGTGCTGAATAACCAGGGGCAGGTCTGAATCTGAATCACTTGGGGCGTTGAACATGAATTCTAGTAAAGGGTTACGTACAGTCAAGCGCACATTTCCTGGAAGTACTACAAACACTTACGACTAGGGGCAGTGACAAATTCCCGCAAAGTCATCTCCATAGGGTTATCCCCACAGTATAATCTTCACAGATAAAGGTACAAACCCCTCAAGGCCAAATTCATGGATATTCCCACAAAGTTAGATCCAGGTAATTCTCAG
The DNA here is from genome assembly GCA_948472305.1 of Vicia faba. NCBI lineage: Eukaryota > Viridiplantae > Streptophyta > Magnoliopsida > Fabales > Fabaceae > Vicia > Vicia faba. The sequence continues at coordinate 637,403,362 of OX451740.1, read as the reverse complement.
TCAGAGTTTCAATTTCCGGAAAACTTTCTTCCCAGCTGAGTTGGTCTCAAGAAGAATCCTCAAATAGTTCTTCCAAGAGAAAACACCTCCCTAGTAGTTCATTAAATGTTATCTTCAAACAGGCTTTATTTCCCCAACAAGCTACATATTCTCCAGCTTGAGTTTTCCTCTCCGACTACTACAAATCAAGGGACCAAAACCCCTCTTCCCCAGCAGACTTTTCTACAGATCCCCAGTGAGTTTCTGCAAAGCCTGGAAGACAACCAGATAATAGTTAACTTCTTTATCCCCAACAAGTTGTTAATTTCCTTTCTTCCCATTAAGAGATAACTCCCCAGTAGACAAAGGACAACTAAGACTCCTGAACTCTTTTCCCCAAGCAGAAATCAACACTTTCCGTAGAGTTTTCCCTCAAACAAAGTCAATATTCCCCACAGAGTTCTCCTCAAACAACAAAATAGGAATCCCCAGCAGAAACATTCTAAAACAAGGTCTGAAGGTGTGCATAGTCTTCATCCACAATGGTAGTCTGAGTTTTAACTTCCTAAAATTCCCCAGTATTTGTCAAGGATTTATTTTCCAAGACAAAGATACACTTCAAAAACATTTCACATTCATGCATCATATTACATACATGATAAATGCATACAACATAATCTCATTTATTTGGAGAACATCATCAAGCCATGCATACATCTGCATGCAACTAACCCTCTTCCTTGCAGGGAAACGTCAATCAGAAAAAGTCCTCTTTGGCAAATACCACAACCATTTCTCAATAGGTTAGAGATTAATTCCTGAAACCAGTCAGGACAACTATCTCAACGACCAACAAAAACAAGTTCCATATTAATACCTAAAACAAGACAGGACAACTATCTTAAGACAACTGATTGTAGATTAATTCCTGAAACAAGCCAAGACAATTATCTACACGACCAGCTGAAGCAATCCTACATAGGCTCCTTCTCATACACTCTTCTAGAAATAGTTCAGATACGATCCAGAGACGGATATTATTCTGATACTTACTCCAGAGATTCTCTTCTAGAAACAGTTCAGATACGATCCAGAGATGGATATTATTCTGATACTTACTCCAGATATTCTCTTCTAGAAATAGTTCAGATACGATCCAGAGACGAATATTATTCTGATACTTACTCCAGAGATTCTCTTCTAGAAGCAGTTCAGATGCGATCTAGATACATCTGACATTTTGATACTTACTCTAGATTCTCTTCTAGAAACAGTTCAGATGCGATCCAGATACGAATGACATTCTGATACTTACTCCATATTCTCTTCTAGAAATAGTTCAAATGCGATCCAGATATGACGGACATTCTGATACTTACTCCATATTCTCTTCTAGAAATAGTTCAGATGCAATCCAGATACAGATGAAATTCGGATACTTACTCCCGACTTCCCCCAGAAACAATTCAGATACGATCCGGAGATGAATATTATTCTGATACTTAATCCAGATATCCTCTAGAAACGGTTCAGATACAATCCAAAGACGGAAATTATTCTGATACTTATTCCAGATTTTCCTCCTAAAAACGGTTCAGATACGATCCCAATATGGATGTCATTCTTATACTTATTCCAGATCCTTTCAAATACAGTCCAGATATGATCCAGATACGGATGTTATTCTGACACTCATTTAGCATATTTCTCAAATACAGTCCAGATACGATCCAGATGCGGATTGTAAGTAAAAAGTGCGCCTAAGAGGGGGTGAATTAAGTACTTTTAAATTTTTCTAGTTTTAGTGATGATGGATATTATTTTTCTGATTTATGGTGAGTTTATGAAAGAGTAAAGTGCAGAAAAATAAAGAGACACAAGCGATATATCCTGGTTCCCCTCACAGTCTGAGAGTACTCCAGTCCCCTTTCAACACGAAAGAGATTTCCTTATAGTTGGCAAACTTAAACAAGAACTACCAAAATCAAGAACAATCCTCTTGGACCAAGAACAATCCTCTTGGATTTTCACTATGTCAACAATGAGAACAATCCTCTCAAGGCGACCTTACTTGTTTCCATCAATCCTGGAAAAACAAGAGTACAAAAAAAACACTAATCTTATTTTCAACAATCCTAAAAAATAAGAAAGTGTACAACAATATTTTGATTGAGTGAGTTTGTAGAGCAATAATCACTTTGAGTGATTTTATCAATAACTTGATCTTCTCTTCCAATAACAATGATATACAATGACTCAAGACATAGATTGCTCAAAGTTTTTTTATACAAGATATGGAAATATGCAGAATTTTTTTTGAATGAAAGTGAAAACAGACTTGAGTTTAATATTTTAAAATTCAGAAAAATATTGATTGGAAGAGATTGTGTTTTATTTTGAAATTTTAGTATTTATATGTTCATAGAACCCCTTTGAAACTGCATAAGTTTCTGTAAATTAATCATGAACAATTGCCAAGATTAAATGAAAAGATTCCATGAAATGGTGTTATGAAAAGGTATGTTCAAAGTTGTTGTTTTTCAAAAACGTTCAGCAAGCAATCGGTTTCACCCTTGATGCAAATCGATTGCACGAGTTCTAACAGCTAGAAATTTCAAATACTTTTAGTGAGCAATCGATTGCACAAACATGCAAATCCACTTCACTTTAAAACATAAGCATTTTTAACCAGAGAGAAATTGATTGCACTCTTGTGTAAATCGATTGCACTAAGAAATAAAAGCAAAATAGCTGAAAATGTGAGTCATGCAATCGATTGCACCAACATGTAAATCGATTGCACAAATGTAAAAATGGATTTTTTGCTTAGAAAACTTGAGAAAAAGTATGGACAAGTTTTAAACACCTATTTTGATCATTGAGCATCTAAGACTTAAGTTCATAGCAAGATTGTTATTATACCTTGAAATTTTCCAAGAGCTTGAACCAAAGACTTTTATCCAATGATGTTTTAGCTTGATCAACATCTTTGCCTTCTTGCCATTATGATTTGTCTTCATCAAAACAAAGTTCATTGAGAGGATTAATATTACATTCTCCCCCTTTTTGATGATGACAAACAATCTTTCTTGAAGCTCTGTTATTTCCGGAAAGAGACTTCTCCCCCTAAGATGTATAACTCCCCCTTTGCATGAGAATCTTTGAAATCATTTGGGTTTGCTCATCTTGAAGGATTCTTTATACCTTAAAAGTTTAAGACAAGGAAATACACAAGCATAAAGTGTAACATCCTTCTCCCCCTTTGACATTATAAAAAAGAAGGGAAAGATGCATAAAAGATGGACAATATACATGTAATAATATTGAAAACTTCAACAATAATGTTCATTAAATAAAACATAGTCACAAGAGAGAACAAAGACATAATGATAAACACAATAAAAATAACAGTAAATGGAAAATAACATCGTGCAATCGATTTGCACTATAGTGCAATCAATTTGCAGTGAAACAGAATGGTCAGAGAATAAAAACATATAGTGAGCAATCGATTTACACAATGGTGCAATCGATTTGCATCAACCAAAAGTGACCAAAAACACATTTTTCTTGAATTTAAACAAATCTTAATATACATAACATCTTAAGGCAACATATAGACATGTATTTTTCCACATATAAACATGAACATCATTTTGAAAGAATTAATAAAGGATAGAATGTACCTTAGACGTCATGTTCATCCAAAATACCAAGTTCTCGTCGAATTTTGTAAAACGGTTCTCTTGCCAAAGGTTTTGTGAAGATATCGGCAAGTTGATTATGAGTATCTATAAATGTGACTTTGACATCTCCTTGAATTACATGATCACGAAGAAAATGATGTCGTATTTCGATGTGTTTGGTTCTTGAGTGCATTACCGGATTCTTTGTAATATTTATCGCACTTGTATTGTCGCACCGTAGAGGAATGCATTGTAGGTCGAGTCCGTAGTCACGAAGTTGTTGCTTGAGCCATAATATTTGTGCACAACTACTACCCGCTGCAATATATTCTACTTCGGCCGTGCTAAGAGCAACGCATGCTTGGTTCTTGCAAGCCCATGATACTAATGCATTTCCAAGGACGTGACAAGTACCACTTGTTATTTTTCTATCAGTTTTATAACCTGCATAATCCGCGTCAGAATAACCAACTAAATTGCAAACACTACCTTTAGGATACCATAATCCAACATTTGTTGTTCCTTTGAGATACTTCATGATCTGTTTTACTGCCATGAGATGTGATTCCTTTGGATTTTCTTGAAAGTGAGCACAGAGACACACACTAAGCATTATATCAAGACGACTTGCCTTCAAATACAATAAAGATCCAATCATACCTCGATATTTTGTAATATCAATAGAGACACCTGATTCATCTTGATCAACATATGTACCGGAACCCATTGGAGTAGTCATAGATTTACAATTATCGATGTCAGATCTTTTCAACAATTCCTTGCAATAATCGGATTGGTTGATGAAGATGCCATCATTTAATTGCTTGATTTGAAGTCCAGGAAAATAATTCATTTTTCCCATCATGGACATCTCAAATTCTCGTTGCATCATTGTTGAAAATTCTTCACATAGAGCATTTTTAAATTCTCCGCCATGATCACTTCTTATGGAGGCAATTGTTAGAGACTTCTCATTTTGAATTTGCTTAGCATACTTCTTGAAAGCCTTGAATGCATCATTTTTCTCCACTAAATAATATCCAAGTATATCGAGAAATTGTCAATAATAACCAAGGCATATACATTACCTCCGAAACTTCTTGTTCTTGATGGACCAAATAAATCCATATGCAACAATTGTAGTGGCCTTGTAGTAGATACCACATTCTTAGATTGGAAAGTTGATTTTGTTTGTTTCCCTTTTTGACATGCATCACAAAGTCTATCTTTGACAAAATTTCTCTTAGGCAACCCAATGACAAGATCATGCTTGATTAATTTATTCAAGTGTTCCATGTGAATATGAGCAATTCTTTTGTGCCAAAGCCATGAATCATTGTTGTTCGCCATGAGACATTTTACCTTCAGAGATGGATCATCAAGGGAAATCATAAATATATTATTAATTCTTTTACCTTTAAGTATAACCTCATGTGTGACTTCGTCTTATATCAAACATTCATCTTTGGTGAACTTGATCTTGAAGCCTTTGTCACAAAGCTGGATAATACTAAGAATATTATGCTTTAGTCCTTCAACATAAAGAACATCTTCAATGGATGTGAAAGGTGGAGCACCAACTTTGACTTTGCCAAGAATTCTTCCCTTATTGTTGTCTCCATAAGTGACAAAACCCTTGGCCTTTAGCACTAGATTTGAAAATTGGTTTATGTCTCCCGTCATATATTTTGAACAACCACTATCAAGATACCATAGATTGCATGTGGTCTTCAAGCATACCTACAAAATAAGTTAGGTTTTATTAGGTACCCAAGTTGCTTTGGGTCCTTCATAATTAGTACCTTTCTTTACCCACGCATAATGCCCACTTGCCACACTAAAGTTTCTAACATAGAAAGCATTAGGTGTGTGGCCTTTAATACCACAATAAAAACAAGTAGGTTAAAAGTTACTTCTATATCTAGAAGGATAAGATTTCTTCTTAGGAAATTTTTTATTTTTAGGATAATGATGAAACACTTTAGGTTTGTTCACTATCTCTTTGGATGATTGATCACTAGCCTTAACAAAGATAATTTTATTAGAACTTGGTTTTGAAAACTTTGAATATCCAAGTCCACTTTTATCATTGGAATATCTTTGTTGGCTAAGAACACCTTCCAATCCAATTTGACCTTTTTCATATCTCTCAATAACTCTTTTTAATTGGACAATTTGGAAAGAGAGTGATTCACAATTTTTACATACAAAATTTTGCTTTTGCTCACTAAATTTTTTTTTCATCTTTGAGATCTTTTTCCATAAATTCACATTTTCCTTCTAGAGATGAAATTTGTTTATTTTGAGAAGAAATAGTTTTGTACAAAATTTTACATCCATTCAATAGTTCATCTATAGCACCTTGTGCATCATTATCAAAAGGAGAAAATTCATTACTAACCTCGTTATCTTCATCATCGGAATGGTGTGAGGCCATCAATGCTAGATTTGCACTTTCATCACTATCGGAATCGGGCGAAGAACTTATCTCATTATCCTCCCATTCAACATAGGCCATTTTGTTCTTAAATTCCCTTTTGCCTTTGTAGCCACCTTTCTTGGAGAGTTTTGGACAATCCGGCTTTATATGACCTTGCTTACCGCATTCATAACATGTGACTTCTTGTGTTGATGTGGAAGCTTCCTTTTTCTTGAATTGTTTCTTTCTTTTTGCATGAGAAAAGGATTTGTCATTTCTACCAAAGATTTTACCAAGCCTTTTAACAAGAAGCATGAAATTTTCATCTTCTTCCGGATTGCCTTCCTTTTCAACTTCCTTGGAATCAATCTTTAAAGCAATATTCTTGGATTTCTTCTCTTGATTCTCATGCTTTTCAAGTCTTCCGAGTTCTGTTTCATATTCTTGGAGTTTTCAAAACAAAGTTGTTGTTGTACCCCAAAATTTTCCCTCTCATGTTTTTCCAAGATTTTCTCTTGCATGGGTGGTTACAAACATTTGACTAAAGAAAAGGAATTTTTTTGAATGATGGTTAAATGCCCTTCGATTGGCATCTGCAAAAGATCCTTCGATTGAAGTGTCCTTCAATTGACATGTCAACAAGATGTATTCGATTAGAATTGGATAAGGTACTTCGATTGGAACCTAGAAAAAGGTCTTTCAATTGGCATGCCAAAGGGTCTTTTGATGGGCATATTAAACAAGGCAGCTTCGATGGGCATCTTAAGTAAGGTTATCTTACGCTTGGGGAATACAAAGTGTCTTTCGACAGGCATGTCAACCAAGTGATGCTTCAATGGCATATCAATAGGGTGACATTTCAATTTTCCAAGTTAGAGAAAATGAGATCGAAAAGAGAAAGAACTGAGAGGTTTCCAGAAGCTCTGATGATGGGCCTTTCAAATTCATGCAGATTGGAGACAAAATCGAAGGAGCTCTGATAAGGACAACTCTGAGCCTGTTGAATTCCTGCAGACTGTGGTTCAAATGAAGGAACTCTGATGCTAAGAATATGAGCAATTCGAATCAAGTTCAAAGCCATCGAAGAGAGCAAAGCTTGAGACTTAATCAAAGGAGCCTTAATAACTAAGTTGGTACAATCCGAATTAGAATTCAGAGCCTTCGAAGGAAACAAATATTTTGATGAGGGAAGTTCTGGGCAATTCGAATCAGGACTTAGAATCATCACAAGAACAAGGGCTGATCGAAGGGGCTCTGAAGAGGGAAACTCTGATTATTTTCAAATTCGAACAAGGCACAAATTGACATGTCCAAGTTCATTTAGAATCTCAGAATGGCATGAAATATCTCAAATGGAGATATTTTAATTTATTTGATTCTGTTTTCAAAGCGCTGTTAATGGTTGGTCTTTAATACCATGATTCCTTGTCTCCTCCACCATCTATCTATAAATACAAGATGTCAAACACAAATCCAGGGGGACTCACAGGCAAACATACTGCATCACACAGATCACGTTGCCACATTGCTCAAAGAAATCTCAAAAGTGTCCCAATCGAAGCACCTTTTTTATGCAGGCACCTTTAGCCCAAACGAATACTAGATTCGTGTTCCTGAGCCATCTAGGAGTCCACACCAACTCCTAAGCCAATGTTTCCACACCCAAAGCTGCAAATCGAAGCATACCGACCATAGGTATAATTATAAAGTTCAATTTCTAATATAAGCGCATTTATTCATTCTAATGTGTTTGTGTGTGTTTGTAATGAAGCATTAGACATGTTACAATCCTCACAGACCTGCCATTGTTAGGGCACGTGAATTTGGTTCCTTTGAATCTCAGGATTCTTAGTGTTTCAGGACAAGACGAACCCAGATTCGAATTAAGGAGAGTTTCGAATTAAGGAGAGTTTCAAATTAGTGAGTGGTTCGAGCTAGGGGGTAAGTTTCCTCCCTGGATCTCTAACGTTTGTTCATTTTGCAGGAATACCGTTTAGGGCTTCGAAGCAGTAAGATTCGAACTAGGTGACACATGAACCTTCTGCCATTTTTAAACTTGGATTCGAATCTCAGAATTTTTGGTATTGCAGGATGAAATAACTTCAGATTCCTTCGATTGGAGAGGGAATCGAAGGACCTGGGTTCGATGCCCAGGTCATACGTTTTGTGTTTTTTCTAACAAACTTGCTTGCAGATCCAATATCCCAAATCGAAAGGGTTTATCATGTACCATCATTAGGCACCTTCGATCAGCCTTTTCACTTGGATTAAAAGGAAGCCTTAGGCCTTTCGATCCAGGCTTACATCCTGCAGATTACTCTTTTCCTTTTTACTGCTTTTTCCATTTAGTTTATCCTTTTCATTACTTGGGTTTTAATAAAAAATCAAAAATCACAAAAAAGGATTAGGTTTTAGTTTTTACTATTAATATTAATTTTGTCAATTAATTAATTAATTATTTTAATACTTTCTTAAAAAAAAACTAAAATTGAATAGACTTAGGATTTTTAAGTTAATTTCTTATCATAACAAAAACAACAAAAAGAATTTTATTTAATAGTTCTTAGGTTTTTTAGAAGTAATATTTATTTCGCGCGGGTTATTTTTGTTCTTGTATTTTATATAAATAATGTAACTGATAATGGGATGTAGTAGTCTAGATTTAAAATTCTGCATTTTATTTTCTTGCACTTATAATGTATCTCTCCTAAAGCCGTGTAATAACTTAGGATTTATTTTTCTGCATTTTATTTTCTAGACATTTATTGCTTTATTATTTTACTATATTATTGTTAATAAATAGGTTTGCATGGAAAGACTGTAAATTAAAACGTTAGCTAACCTAACAAAAAGACAAAATAATGGAATCTCAACACACTCGCACATGCGCACCTTTAGGGTACCCCCACTTAATTTGCCTTCGAAAACGGTCACAATTCTCGAAATGTGAGAATATTTAATGGCTGTCCTTTAGTTCAAGAGATCACAAGTCCCTCGATGACCCTTTCGATACCGTCTCGGTTAAAAAGTGATCTTAGAACTTTAGGAAAATTACTAAAAGTTCTTGTCCAGTTGCCTTAGTGACTGCAAACGTCCCTTCGATAGTCCCTCAACATCCAACGATAGGGATACCTACTCACTAATAGTAGGATAGCATTGTCTAAAGGATAGGAGGAAAAGAACGACCCTTTTTGAGTATAAAAGTAGATAGTTGTTAGATGTTTGCTCAAAAAACATTTTTCACTCACACAAATACTATTTTCAAAAGCAATTTTCAAAACATTTGCTTTGTTAACACTCTGAGGACTGATACAAGAGTTAAACATAAAGCAAATTGTCGCACTAAGGCATTTCTAAAACATTTTCAAACACACAAAGCACAAAGGTATTTTAAAATGAGCAAACCTCTAAGAGCCCGTAGATAACTACGGATGGAAAGGGTGCTAACACCTTCCCTTTCTATAATCTACCCCATGCTCAGAAAAATATCAAAAATGTCTTTTTCTGTTCTTTTCACCCTTTCCTTAATTTGGATAAAATAAAAGACGGTAATGACTCTTGTTTGCCGTAACATTTGCGAATACAAAATGCAAAACCAGTATTAAACAGTCAGTTCTGCCACTATATCACAGAACGGGCGACTCTGCTGGGGACATTATCAAAAAGTGGGGTTACCTTAGAGTTTTGTTCATTCTTTATTTCTTTACATTGTGTGTTTTGTATGCTTTACTTTTGTGGGTTGTTTGGGTTTTTACTATAAATCCTACACCCGGATTTATGGGCATACTTTTTAGGTAAACAACAATAGATCATGGAGACTATACGGTGTAAACCGATATGGTTGAAGCGATAGCTATATTGGGTTGACACATTGGTTGGTATCGGTATCCCTTGTGTTTAATCGTGGAGAATGCGGGGCCTCCCCGTGGTGTCGTGAAGCACTAACGAACCTTAGAACCTTAGTTGAACAAACTAGGCCATTAGAAAGTAGTGAGATAGTCGGTCTTGGTGTAAAGATGGTAACCGGTTGATACTCGATACTACACTCATTGAGATCGGACTTTCGAGATGTTTTGGCAGCAAGAAAAGATTGCTAAGCGGAAATAATGCTCGATAAAGAAAGATCAGTGATATTGAGATTCCTTAGAACCCGTTTACTATTACTAAGACAGGTTGAGCCAACTAAACTTCAAGAGGGTACGTACCTTTAAACCACATGCAAGCCTTTGAACCTAAGGCTATTTGTGTGACTTGATTTCCTTCATTTATCTAACAAATTGAATTCCATGCAGGATTTATTTATAGTCATTGTCCAATAAACTGGTTTTCTTGCAAGACATACTTGTCTTCATAACCCTGCATTTTTGCTTGATGCATAGCATACACATCGTAGCATCATACCATAGCATTTCCTTAACCATTTCAAGGATCTCAAGGGCGTGTAGTGCAGGTTATGATGAACCAGACGTCTAGCAAGGGGAAATAGGATTTATTTTCCTCTAGCTAATGCCGTCAAAGGATCAAAACACAACAACTTGAGTCAGGGGCGATGACCCACTCGATTTGGTGAGCTTGACTCTTGTAGAAGGACCTTCAACGATACGAAGTTCTACAATCAAAGCTGCAAAGTTCAACTCCTAACATTTTTATTGTGTTTACCCCACGAGATCCTTGAAAACATTTGCATATCATGCATGTCATTGCATAACAGGTATTCTCCAGTACAGGTATCTCATGTTCTCGCTGTTTATTTCAACAATGGATCTCAAACAAGACAACATAGATCTCTAAACTCAAGAGGCTCAGTTCATGGAAATGTTCCTAAACCTATCCAAGGGGTAGGAAGAATTGAAAGCACTCCTCGCTAAGAATCTGACCAAGAAACTTCCTAATAACAACAAGGATGACCAACTGCAGGTTGAGAAGGAAGAAATGAGAATCCAAATGTTGGGGCAGATGGCTCTTATCCAAAGCCTAGCCCGGGGACTAGAAGAGCTGAGAGCCCTTGCCAACCAGCTTCATCAAGACAGATCCAACCGTATGAAACAGACGGTCAAGGATGGGGATCAAGTCACTAATCAACCCTTGATGGGACAAAATGTTGGATTTTTCCAAATTGCTTCTACGTCGCAAGCCCAACCACAAGCTCGCCAACAACCACAGGGTAATCGACATAGTCGAGATTCATTCACTAGGAAATATACCAAACTCAACATACCAATGTCACAAGTCTTACATCACATGTTGAAGTTGAATTTGGTCACGTTGAGGGATCCTCCTACAAATCCCAATACCGCCTCTCCAATGTACAATCCAAATGCAAGGTGTGCATATCCGTCCAACAGTCCAGGGCATGATACTGATAGCTGTCGGACATTAAAATACAAAATTCAAGACCTGATCAATGAGGGAGCATTGGAATTTGCACAAGATGGTTAACTGGAGTTCTTGTGTCATCCCTCCAAGGCACACCATCTGAAGTGACAAGATCAGACAAAAAGGCTTTTGTTCATTAGAATTTTCAATTTGTAATTTTCTTTTGATTGTTCGAACATTTATTCATATCAAACCTTGTTATTTCATTAATGCATTGCACATGTTTGTCTTGAATTAATTTGTTTGCACTATGCTTGACCTATTTTCTTACTTCCTTTTTCATGATATTCAACTCTTGATTAAAAGCTCTAAGCCTTTAGAGGGAGGATGAAGAAAATGATACCATAATCTCATACAGTGTGCTTTTGAACAGACCTTGTTGATGATGTATAAGCGTTGTTTCAAATCCAAAACAATGTAGTTATAAGGAGGATAATCCCTAGTTAACCCCTTTGAGCCTAGGAAGTAGGGGTTTTTATTTTTACATAAATTAAAACCCTTAATCATAACCTGGGGCAGGGTATTTTCTCTCAGTTAATTCAAATGCGCATTCAGACACAATTTTTCACTTCATACGCAATGAATGGCATCGAAAACGTCCTTCTAAAACAGAAGACAGTAATGGTTCCGCATAATCATTGAAACAGGAAGTCGTTATTTTTCAAAAAAAAGAAAAGCCCGTTAAGTCAAAATCTATGAAGGAGACTTAAGAAAAAACTGGGGCATCCCGCTGACTGTAATCACAAAAGAAACAGTTCAGGCAAAAATCAGGGATAACAAGTCAAAAAGAGGCCACTTAAAATCCTCAACAAAAAGAAAAGGTCACGAAAATGACTGCCTTCCCAGACAAACATTCAATTTTTGAACCATCATCGGAATATCAGGGCAAATATTCCAGACTCAAATGGGATTTAAACACACAATTGACTGAGCATAGGACTGAAGAACATCACGAAGAAAGGGTGGATACAAATAAAATTTGATCCTTTATCCTTTGTTTCTTGAACCGTGAACCAACCCACGTTATAACCCTTAAAAGTCATAGCTGAAGCATGGGTTAGTTCGAGAGCATACTGTTACAAAGGTATCCTGACTCCTGTAAGGTTTACTATAAATCATGAGTTGATATCACATTCTTTCAAATTTTGTTTTACTACAAAAAACGCATTTTCAAAAAATTTCAACATAGACATAAGCTTTGCATTCTTTAAATGACATTGTTTGTATATGGTTAATTGTTCAAATGGCAGAGAAATTCACACAACGAATATTCAGTGAACAAAGATCCTCTCAATGGATAGAATCACTTTAGACGAAAAAAACATTCCCAATAACAAGTCTTTCATAATCAAGGGGAAAGGCATTGTATCTAGCTGACCTGAGGCAGTTAAGTTAAGGTTTAAGAAATCTCTCAAAAGTTCTGAATAGCCAGGGGCAGACCTCCGTCTGAACCACTTGGGGTATTGGACATATATTCTAGCAATGAATAACATGAAATTAAGTAACATCTTTTGGCAGTGGGAAAACACTTACTACTATGGAGAATGACAATCCCCCGTACCCGGTAAGCATGGACATAGTCAGAATACTACGCGTGAAAAAAGACCCGCTAGGTCGACTGGCCTAGGAAAAATTAAAGGCATCCCGGCGAACCAAAAGGGTTCGGGAAAAAATTAGGGATATACATATTGTTGTACCCCAAAATTTTCCCTCTCGTTTCACTCAAGACATTCCTCTAGAGGTCCTCAATTGCTCAAGGATGACTAAGGATTGACCAGACAAATCCTCCTCCTAAGGCAACAAGCTTCAAACCAGGGTTTCACTCCTCACCAAGATGGTTGAAGTCCAAGGGTACCAAATGTTTTACATGGTCCCAATATGTTCTCAAGATCATCCATGTCAAGTTTCATGCCTTGCACAAGAAGTTTACTCAGTCGATTACCCAAATGCTTGAAAATCAACTATACTAGGTCAAATGTTAACTGTGGCCCACATACAGTCAAACTTCAATATTTTTGGTCAACATCGGCATTTTGAAGAGATATCCATCATTTGATCAAGGGTTGATCATGATTCCTCAAGGAATTCCCCCAAATTCATCAAAACCCAAAAGTTGCTAAATTAGGGTTTCTCTGGAAAAGTCAAACAAACTTTGACCAAGCATAACTTCTTCATACTTTATCAGAAATTTTCCATCCAAGGCTCATTTTGAAGAGGATGCAATTCCATACAATTCATCTCCAGCCCTCAAGTTCAAAATATGCACTCATCAAAAGATATGAATTTCTACATTATAGGTCCTTTTTAAAAGTCAACAAAAACACATTTTGGGTCAAAGCTTCTTACATGAACATGGAAGACCCAATTGAGATAATACCAAAAGGGTTGTTTAGGGGACATCCTAAGATTTATAAAAAGCCCAAGAACGCCCCTCTAAGGTTAAAATTGGAAGAGATATTCCTTGTCAAAGTTGACCATTTTTGCAAAATTGCCAAAAGTCAAATGTGCTCAAAAATACATTTTTTGTCAAATGGGCCTAGCATTTCATGATTGTATCTTGTTGGGAACATGGTCCACGACCCAAATCAGCATCCACACATTTTTTGCTTTATTTATTTATTTATTTATTTTGATTTTTTATTATTTAAAAGTTAAATTAAATCAAATAAATTGCAAAAAATATAAAAAGATTGGTTTTGATATGATTTTTTGTAGAAATCAAATCCAATTAGGCTGGCATAGCATATCAAATCATGCAAGGGATGATTGAAGCAAAAATTGGCATGATTAGGCCAATGTTGGAAACATATCATACAAGGAGCAAAATCAAATCAAATCTCCATGATTTACCAAGATACAAATTATTTTTGTTGACCTAATATGCTTTAGTACAAATACAATGTGCATCCAAGGCAAGAAAACAAGGGTTGAAGGTCGTGAAAGCTAGCAAGAAAACTCAAAATTTTGTAAAAAATGTGTGGATCAGTTTCTAATCTAGAGGACAATTCAAGCCATTCTAACACTACCAATAGACTCTTGGACATCTCCAGAACGTGTCCCAATCAATTGCAAGCATTTCCACGTCTAGAATCTCGAGTTACAGACCCACAATTTGCACATCCAAGCTTGAGTTTGATTTCTTAATTTACGCATGATTAATCATTATTAAACATAGAATTACATTGGTATCATAATTTGGAATGTTTTGGTTTAAGTAATTTTGCGTTTTGATAACTGCTTCGCCAACTACCATTGTTAGGGTTTACCTTGCCGTTTTAGGGTTTTTCTATACAGGTTAAATTGGCCCAAGAAAAGGGTACCATGATGCTCGTGAGATCAAGATGAATTGATCTATGTACTCACAATTGATTTATCATGCTTGCTATGAATTTTTGAAATTTACAGGGTTTATAGATATGGAAGTTTGTCCGTAGGTAAAGGTATCACACCTAAAACGACGAATAGGGGAAGAAGAAGCTAACGTGGCTGACCACCATTGGCTTGTTGGAATGACGCGCACGCTTTTTATTTTTTCCATTTTATCCACTTTGTTTTATATATTATATATTGTTATCATTACATTAAGAATTAAGCATTGTAGTCCAGTTGGTTAAGCGCACGTTGTGTAAGTAGGAGGACCTGGGTTCGATCCCAGGTCCCAGCATTTTCTCTATTTTCTTAACATTTAAATGCAGATTCCATGCATACACGTTTTAGACGCCCACCATGCAGCCACACAATCCAGCCAATGGATCATCTCTATCATCAATCCAACGTCCCATGCAGCAAGGTCCATGGTACACCCTCCACTTTGGTCAGCACTGGATCCAGCGCGTTGACTGGGCTCAGCATAATGGGCCTAAACAAATTCAGCCATTGCACCCCCCTGGATTGCTTAAAACACATACCAAATTTATTTTGTTTTCTCTTTAATTCTTTTTTATTATTTCACTAATTATTTTCTTTTTTAAATAACACCAAAAATTATTTTTTTATTTAATCAAAAAACCACAAAAACATCAAAAATCATTGTTTTTTCATAAAAATATTTTATTTCTTTAATTAATTAGTTTAATTAAATTAGGGAAATTTAACTTTGTTTTTTTATAATTAACAATAATTAGGATTAGGGTTTAATTTTGTACATAACCTAATTAATTTTTTCTTAAAAATAACCAAACCATTTTTTCAAATAGACTTTTAGGTTTCCTAATTATTCTCGCATTTAATTCGCCGCGCGCTTTTAATTTCCTATTTTATTATTATTGTAACTGCTCTGTGTTTGTAATAGTAATTAGGGTTTTAAATTCCGCATCTTTATTTTCAGTCCAAGATAATTATGTATCTGCAAAAGCCTTGTAATATTTAGGACTTTTAACTTTCCCGCATTTTATTTCTGCAAACTATAAACTGCTTAGATGAATGTTAATAGGATTGTATGGAAAGACAAACTGAAAATTAATACGGTAGAAAACCATAAATGTTCAAAGATATAATAACTGAAAATTACACTCGCACATGCTCACTTCTAGGGTTTACTCCACTCCGGTTGCCTTCGGTAAATGGTCATGAAGTATAGGGTTTGTTAGTGGTTGTCCTCTAGCCCCGAAAGATCTAAAATGACCCATTCAGATGTTGCCTCGGAAAAAGATCTTTAAGGCTTTAGGATGATTACTAACATTTCCTAACATTGCTTTTGTGATCATATTTGTCCCTTCGAATGTCCCTAAAATACTCCCACGATGATGCGACCTATTTCTCAATAATGGGATAACATTGTCTAAAAGGAAAACGAACAGACTTTTTTCGAGTTGGTAGATTAGTTCCTAGGTATTTGCTCAAACAAACAAATTTTTTTTCACACAAACACTTTTCAAACAAAGTTTTCAAAAACAACTTCGTAACACTCTTGAGGACAGGAACAAGGGTTAACACAAAGTAAAACAAAACTTTTCAAAACAAAGCACACACAAGTAGTTTTCAAAATGAGCAAGTACCTAAGAGCCCGTGGAAAACCACAGATAGAAAGGGTGCTAACACCTTTCCTTTCTATAATCTACCCTCCGTACTCATAAACATCTCGAAAAAGGTTTTTCTGTTCTTTTTCCTTTTCCTAATTGGATAAAATAAAAGTAGGTGGCGACTCTTGCTTACCGCAACATTTTTTGAACAAAAAACGTAAACCAGTATTAACAGTCAGTTCTACAACCGTATCACAGAACTGGCGACTCTGCTGGGGATTAAAATATAAAGTGGGGTAAACCTTAGGATCTAGGTCATATTTAATTTCTTTCTCTTAATTGTCTTGCTTGCTTTATATTTATGGGAACTGTTTGGGTTATTTGATCCTACACTCGGATCGGGAAACACCTTTTAGGTAAGTAGCAATAAACTATGAGGGAGTTGTGCTGGGGTATACCAACACGGCTGAAGCAGTAGCTACATTGATGTGGCACTTTGGTTGGTACCTGTAACCCTTAAGTCAATCAGGGAGATGTACGGGTCCACCGCGTGTTGTCATAAAGCATCAACTGACCTTAGAACCTTTAATTGCACAACTTGGCCATTAGGACGTAGTGAGATGGCCGACTTTGGTGTATGCCCAAGGTCGACAGATATTCGATGCAACACTCATTGAGGTTTGACTTCTGTGTTTTGTTTGATTACGAGTCAATCGTCGATTGAACAAGGCTTGGGGGAAAGATCAGCGATATTGAGATCCCTTAGAACTTGGTTAATATTTGTAGGACAGGTTGAACTAATCTAGCTTCAAGAGGGTATGACCTTAAAACCCATGAAAGCCTAAACCTAAGGTTGTTTGCGTGACTTGTGTGCTTTCAACTTGAACTACTTGCAGAGTTTTATTACCTGACAACATGAGTTCCTTGCAGGTTTTGTTTACAGTTATTATCCAATAACTTGGATTTCTTGCAGGGTTTATTTGTCTTTATCACCTTGCACTTTTTATTAACGCATAGCATACACATCATAACATCATACCATAACATTTCCTTAACCATTTCAAGGATCTCAAGGGCCTGTGGTGCAGGTTATGATGAACCAAACATCTAACAGGGGGCAAGGGTATTTATTTTCCTCTAGCTAATGTCTTCAGAAGATCAAAACTCAACAACTTGAGTCAGGGGCTATGACCCACTTGATATGGTGAGCTTGACTCTCATAGAAGGACTCTCAATGATAGAAAGTTCTTCAATCAAAGCTGCAGAATTCAACTTCTGACATTTTCTTGTTTACCCCGCGAGAACCCTTGAAAACATTGCATACATATCATAGATATCATTGCATAACAGGATTCATGACATGTTTCTCATCTCCTCCGCTGTTTATTTCAGCAATGGATCTTGAACAAACTGTGAAAGATCTTCAGGTTCAGAACACACAGTTCCAGCAAATGATTGTGGCTCTGGCCAAAGGACAGGAAGAGCTGAAGGCTATGATTGTTAAGAAGAACACTAAGAAGACCAAGAGGACAACCGATGTGGCACATATGAGCAGAAGGTTCAGAGGGCCGCCAAGACGGGTTGTTGATTTAGCTTCTTCATCTAAAGAGGGAGAGAATCAAGAGGGTGAAGCCAGAAAAGAGGACCCTAGTCCTAAAGAGTCTGACAATGAAACTGATTATAATGAGGAGCAGTACCCTCCGGCTGATGAAAAGTATAAGCAGTTAGAAGAGCGTCTGAGTGCTATGGAAATCCAGAAGGTTCCTGGGCTGGATTTTGAAGAGTTGGGTCTAGTCTCCGGGGTTGTCATCCCCCCAAAATTCAAGGCACCGGTATTTGCTAAGTAAGATGTGGTCTCTTGTCCTAAAATGCATCTTTGTTCCTATGTGAGGAAGATACAGCTTCATACTGCTGACAAAGACTTGTGGGTTCACTTCTTCCAAGACAGTATGTCTAGAACACAACTGGATTGGTTCTATCAACTGGAAAGAGCCAATGTTCGTAACTGGGAAGACCTTGCTGCTGCATTTTATAAGCAATATCATTATAATGCATACCTCGCTCCCACCTGTACACAACTCCAAAATCTGTCCATTGGTTCGAACAAGGGTTTCTAGGATTATGCTCCGAAGTGGAGAGATTTAGCTGGAAGAGTTCAACCTCCCTTGGCTAACAGGGAGCTCGTGGATATGTTTCTGGGAACTTTGACTGGGCCATTCTTCAACCGTCTGATTGGAAGTTCATCGGCGAGTTTTACTAAACTGATCTTAACAGGAGAAAGAGTGGAAGCTGGAATCCGAAGTGGAAAAATTCAGAAGGATGCCTCTTCTAATGCTGAGAAGAAGCCACTTGATGGTAAGAGGAAAGCCAATATTGTGTATGGCCAGAAGGGTCGTAATAAGGTAGACGACCACAATCAATTTGTGGGGGAAATACTGGTCTCTAATCCTACGCCTATGCAACAACACCAACATGGGAATCAGCCTAAAGAGGTCACGCCTAAGAGAAAGTTCACCAGAATTAACATGTCACTAGCTCAAGCGTTACAATACATGTTGAAGGGAAGGTTGATTACGTTAAAGGCTTTCTGCAAAATCCCAATACTTATGCTCCTAGTTACCACCCCGGTGAAAGATTCGCATATCATTTTGATAGTCCTGGACATGATACAAATGGCTGCTGGGCTCTGAAGAACAAAATTCAGGATATGATTGATGCCAAAGAGATTGAATTCGACCCTCCAGAGACTCCCAACGTGATCACTGCTCCCGTGCCAAAACATGGCTAGGATTGTAAACATTTTTGTTCATTAAATTCTCAATTTGTATTTTTTTTTGCTTATTCGAACAATTATTGTCATGTCAAAACTTTGTTATTTCATTAATGCATTATACATGTTTGTCTTGAATTAATTTGTTTTCATTATGCTTAAACTGCTTTATACTTCCTTTTCCTGATATTCAACTCTCGACTAAAAACTCTAAGCCTTAGAGGGAGGATGACAAAAATGATACCATAATCTCTACAGTACGCTTTTGAACAGACCCCGCTGACGATGTACATGCGTTGTTTCAAATCCTAAACAGTGGAGTTATAAGGAAGATAATCCATAGTAAACCCCTTCGAGCCAAAGAAGTAGGAGTTTTTCTTTTCACACAAATTAAAACCCTTAATTATAACCTGGGGCAGGGTAGTTTTCTCAGTTAATTCAGAGGCGCATTCAGTCACAATCTGCCGCTTCATAGACAATGAATGGCATCGAAGATGTCCTTCCAAAACAAAAGACGGTGATGGTTTCGTATAATCGTCAAGACAAGCAGTCATTATCTCTCGAAATAAAAGCCCATTAAGTCAAAACCTATGAAGGATACTTAAGGGAAAAATTGGGGCATCCCGCTGACTGTAATCACAAAAGAAACAGTTCAGGCAAAAGAAGGGATAACGAAAACAAAAAAAAGAGGTTACTACAAATCCTCGACAAAAAAAATGACTGCCTATTCAAAATAAATTGTCAGTATCCGAACCATCACCAAGTATCAGAGAAAATATTCCAGACTCAATCGGGATCTAACCGCGCAATTAACTGAGCATAGGACTGAAGAACATCACAAAGAGCAGGTTGGGTACAAATAAAATTTGAGCCTTTATCCTTTGTTTCTTGAACCGTGAACCAGGCCACGTTATAACCCTTAAATGTCCTAGCTGAAGCATGAGTTAGTTTGAGAGCATACGGTTACAAAGGTATCCTGACTCCCGTAGGCTTTGTTACGAATCCTGAGTTGATATTACATTCTTGTAAATTTTGTTTTACTACACAAAACACATTTTCAAAAACTTTTAAAGACAGACATGAGTTTTGCATTCTTTAAATGACATTGTTTGCATATGACTAATTGTTTGACAGCTGAGAAATCCGCACAATGGATATTCAATGTACAGGCATCCTCTCAATGGACAGAATCACCTAAGCGGGAAAGACACTTCCAATAACAGGTCTTCCATAAGCAAGGGGCATGACATGATGTCTAAACACACCTGGGGAAGTCTCTCAAAAAGTGCCAAATAACCAGGGGCAGATATCCATCTGAATCGCTTGGGGCATTACACACGCATTCCAACAACGAATCATGTGCCATCAAGAAAACATTTTTGATAGTACTACAACACAACACTATGGACAATGACAACTCTCAACATCCTGAAAGCATAGACATAGTCGTAAAATACTACGCATGAAAAAAAGACCAACTAGGTTGACACACCTAGGCAAAAATAAGGGAATCCCGGTGAACCAAAAGGGTTCGGGCAAAAGTTAGGGATATAAATAAAAAAAATCTGTACACCCGACAAGTCAAAAACCTGAAAAGGCGGCTTGGGAAAAAAGGTATCCCGATGGACTGAAAACCCGAAAGGGCGGTCTAGGAAAAAGTTAGGGATTTAAAACATATGACTATGTCCCGTCACCTGTCTATCAGTGGAAGACTTATACCTTGATCAACATTCATCAAGAGCACCAGAATCGAGAAATGGTTCAGATATGATCCAGATGCGGATGTCATTCTTCTACTTATTCAAGATTTTCATACATCGAGAAACGGTTCAGATACGATCCAGATATGGATGTCATTCTGTTATTTATTCAAGATTTTCATACATTGAGAAACAGTTCAGGTATGATCCAGAGACGGATGTTATCCTAGTATTTATTCCAAATTTCTCTTCTAGAAACAGTTCAGGTACGATCTAGAGATGAATGTTATCCTGGTACTTATTCCAGATTTCTCTTCTAGAAATAGTTCAGGTACGATCCAGAGACGGATGTCATCCTGATACTTACTCCATATTCTCCGCTAAATACAGTTCAGATACGATCCAGAGACAGATGTCTTTCTGACACTTATCCAACACATGTTTCAAATACAGTTTAGATACGATCCAAAGATAGATGTCATTCTAACACTCATTCGAAACATGTTTCAAGTATAGTTCAGATACGATCCAGAGACGGATGTCATTATGACACTCATTCAACACATGTTTCAAGTACAATTTAGATACGATCCAGAGACGGATGTCATCCTGACACTCATTAAATACATGTTCAAGTACAATCACGACATAAATCCATCCACAAAATCTCCACATGTACTTTTTATAGCATGGTACAAGGGGAAGAGATTGTTGGAAGAGAAGTCACTATCACATACACGCTCGTGATATCTATATTCCCCACAGAGCCGAGACAACCAAGGTTCGACCTCCGTATCCCCAAGCAGGAATTCCTTCCCCAGCAGGTTCCTTCAGAAAGTTGATATCTGCTTTCCCCAACCGAGTTTTATAACCATGAGCAGTTTATAAAACCATCTCTCAAGCAGAGTTTATTTCTCTGACAGCGGAAGCTCAATCTCCAACAGAGCTCTTCTCTCCATAAATGGAAGTTCATCCCCAGCTAAGTTTATTTCTCCAAATCAGCAGATCTTCCAATAGAGTATCTCTATTCCCCACGTAGTCATTCCCCCACATGATTATTCTCAGACAGAGTCTCCTCTGACAGAATGTTCTCAAGCAGAATAGATGTAAATCTCGAGCTAATCATCTTCGTTCACTATCTCCAGCGGAAACGAAGAATTCAACTTCTCAATATTCTCCAGCAGCAGTCCAGGATTTATCTTCCCCAGCTAGAGAGTATCACAATAGCAACACATATCCATACATCATGGCATGTGCATACATATTACACAGCACAATCTCATTTATTTTGAGAACATCATTACTCAACGCATTTCATACAACATGACATTACATACGACTAACTTTTTACCTTTCAGGGAAAGATGCAATCAAGTTCTCACAAGTTCTCTCTGGTCCAGTCAAACCGACACCAAGGTTTCTATTCCAATTGAAGATATTCCAACACTTTTCAATATTTTCTCTGGTTCAGTCAAACCAAAACTAAGGTTTCTATCCTAGTTGAATATGTTCTAAGACTTTCGTCTGGGTCAGCCGAATCGCCGCTAAGATTCCCCTGATTTTTATGACAGTCAAAGTTAATCCGAGACCTCTCCCGGGTTCAGTCAAATTGATACTAAGATTTGTCTCCCAGTTGAAGACAACTCGAGACCTTTCCCTGGTTCAGTCAAATCCATACTAAGATTTCTATTCCAGTTAAAGAAGCTATGAAGCCCAGAAACTGACTGGATAACAACTTAATTTCCCTAAATTACTGAAGCCTGGAGCACAACCAAATAACGGTATAAGACACTGAAGTCTGGAGCACGACCAGATAGCGGCAAGAGACAATGTAAAACCTGAAGCACGACCAGATAACAGTATGAGGTACAACGAAGCTTGGAATTAGACCAGATAGAAGTTTCCTCGGCCAATTACTATTGAAGCCTGGAAACGACCGGATGTCAGTATGCCTTAAATTAAAGTTGAAACCCGGATGCAATCGGATAACCACTTAATTCCTTCTGAAGCCTGAAGCACGACCAAATAATCGTTTTTGAGATTGCAAAGCTTGGAGCACGACCAGATAGCAAGTTTAATCTCATCTCCCCAGTAATTCACTGTAAAACCTGGAGCACAACCAGATAGCAGTCAGTCTTATTATCCTCAGCAAATCACTGTAAGGCCTGGAGCACGACCAGATAGCAGTTCATTTTCATCTCCTCGACTAAGAGAAGATTCCCCAGTAGAGTAACGGACAAATGAAGTTCCTAAAATTCCATTTCTCCCAAGACAGAGACCAACATTCCTCAGCATATTCCTCCTCAACGATAGGAACAAGAATTCTCATCAAAGGAATATCTCGGGAAATCAACATCCTCTAGATGTCATCTTTAAGCCCATCTTTGGCGATTCTCCCTCATATATTTCGGATGGCATCTTTAAGCCCATCTTCGACGACTTTCCGTCATCTCATCCAAATGGCATCTGTAAGCCCATTCCTGATACTACCCACACAGTCTAGCACCGTCCCAGACGAGTGCAAATTTCTGGGCACTCTAGTGTTCAATCATCTTCCACCTTCAGATTACAAAAGTCAGACAAGCCAATCTACATCCTCAGGTTTAAGAAGATTGAACAGGGGCAGCTGTTGTACCCCAAAATTTCCCCTCTCATTTCACTCAAGACATGCCTCTAG
The DNA here is from genome assembly GCA_948472305.1 of Vicia faba. Lineage (NCBI taxonomy): Eukaryota > Viridiplantae > Streptophyta > Magnoliopsida > Fabales > Fabaceae > Vicia > Vicia faba. The sequence continues at coordinate 637,379,794 of OX451740.1, read as the reverse complement.
AGGTCCTCAATTGCTCAAGGATGACTAAGGATTGACCAGACAAATCCTCCTCCTAAGGCAACAAGCTTCAAACCAGGGTTTCACTCCTCATCAAGATGGTTGAAGTCCAAGGGTACCAAATTCTTTCCATGGTCCCAATATGTTCTCAAGATCATCCATTTCAAGTTTCATGCCTTGCACAAGAAGTTTGCTCAGTCGATTGCCCAGATGCCTGAAAATTAACTATACTAGGTCAAAAGTCAACTGTGACCCACATACAGTCAAACTTCAAGATTTTTGGTCAAAATCAACATTTTTAAGAGATATCCATCATTTGATCAAGGGTTGATCATGATTCCTCAAGGAATGCCCCCAAATTCATCAAAACCCAAAAGTTGCTAAATTAGGGTTTCTTAGGAAAAGTCAACCAAATTTTGACCAAGCATAACTTCTTCATAGTTTATCAAAAATTGTCCATCCAAGGCTCATTTTGAAGAGGATGAAATTCCCTAAAATTTATCTTCATCCCCAAGTTCAAAATATGCACTCATCAAAAGATATGGAATTCTACATTATAGGTCCTTTTGAAAAGTCAACAAAAACATATTTTGGGTCAAAGCTTCTTACTTGAACATGGAAGACCCAATTGAGATGAAACCAAAAGGGTTGTTTAGGTGACATTCTAAGCTTTATAAAAAGCCCAAGAAAACCCCTCTAGGGTTAAAATTGGAGGAGATATGCTTTGTCAAATTTGACCATTTTTGCAAAATTGCCAAAAGTCAAATGTGCTTAAAAATACATTTTTTTCCAAATGGGCCTAGCATTTCATGATTGTATCTTGTTGGAAACATGGTCCACGACCTAAATCAGCATCCACAAATATTTTTCTTTATTTATTTATTTATTTTTATTTTTCATTATTTAAAAGTTAAATTAAATCAAATAAATTGCAAAAAATATAAAAAGATTGGTTTTGATCTGATTTTTTGTAGGAATCAAATCCAATTAGGCTGGCATAGCATATCAAATCGTGAAAGGGATGATTGAAGCAAAAATTGGCATGATTAGGCCTATTTTGGAAACATATCATACAAGGAGAAAAATCAAATCAAATCTCCATGATTTACCAAGATATAATTTGTTTTTGTTGACCTAATATGCTCTAGCACAAATACAATGCGCAACCAAGGCAAGAAAACAAGGGTTGAAGGTCGTGAAACTAGCAAGAAAACTCAAAATTTTGGAAAAAAGGTGTGGATCAGTTTCCACTCTAGAGGACAATTCAAGCCATTCTAACACTACCAATAGACTCCTGGACATCTCCAGAATGTGTCCCAATCAATTGCAAGCATTTCCACGTCCAGAATCTTGAGTTACAAACCCATGATTTGCACATCCAAGCTTGAGTTTGATTTCTTAATTTACGCATGATTAATCATTATTAAACATAGCATTACATTGGTATCATCATTTGGAATGTTTTGGTTTAAGTGATTTTGCATTTTGATAACTGCTTCGCCAACTGCCATTGTTAGGGTTTACCTTGTCGTTTTAGGGTTTTTCTATACAGGTTAAATTGGCCCAAGAAAAGGGTACCATGATGCTCGTGAGATGAAGACGAATTGATCTATGTACTCACAATTGATTTATCATGCTTGCTGGGAATTTTTGAAATTTACAGGGTTTGTAGCTATGGAAGTTTGTCTGTAGGTAAAGGTATCACACCTAAAACGACAGACAGGGGAAGAAGAAGCTAACATGGCTGATCACCATTAGCTTGTTTGAATCACGCGCGCGCTTTTTATTTTTTCCATTTTATCCACTTTGTTTTATATATTATATATTGTTATCATTTTGGTTAAGCGCGCGTTGTGTAAGTAGGAGGACCTGGGTTCGATCCCAAGTCCCAACGTTTTCTCTATTTTCTTAATATTTAAATGTAGATTCCATGCATACACGTTTCAGACGCCCACCATGCAGCCACGCAATCCAGCCAATGGATCATCTCCATCATCAATCCAACGTCCCATGTAGCAAGGTCCGTGGTACACCCTCCACTTTGGCCAGCACTGGATCCAGCGTGTTGACTGGGCTCAACATAATGGGCCTAAACAAATTCAGCCATTGCACCCCCCTGGATTGCTAAAAACACATGCCCAATTCTTTTTCTTTTTTCTTTAATTATTTTTTATTATTTCACTAATTATTTTCTTTTTTAAATAACACCAAAAATTATTTTTTTATTTAATCAAAAAACCACAAAAACATCAAAAATCATTATGTTTTCATAAAAATATTTTATTTCTTTAATTAATTAGTTTAATTAAATTAGGGAAATTTAACTTTGTTTTTTTTATAATTAACAATAATTAGGATTAGGGTTTAATTTTGTACATAACCTAATTAATATTTTCTTAAAAATAACCAAATCATTTTTTCAAATAGACTTTTAGGTTTCCTAATTATTCTTGCATTTAATTCGCTACGCGCTTTTAATTTCCTTTTTTATTATTATTGTAACTGCTCCGAGTTTGTAATAGTAATTAGGGTTTTAAATTCTGCATCTTTATTTTCAGTCCAAGATAATTATGTATCTGCAAAAGCCTTGTAATAGCTAGGATTTTTAACTTTCCCGCATTTTATTTCCGCAAACTATAAACTGCTTAGATGAATGTTAAAAGGATTGTATAGAAAGACAAACTGAAAATTAATACGGTAGCAAACCCTAAATGTGCAAAGATAAATTAACTGAAAATTACACTCGCACATGCTCACTCCTAGGGTTTACTCCACTCCGGTTGCCTTAGGTAAACAGTCATGAAGTATAGGGTTTATTAGTGGTCGTCCTCTAGCCCCGAAAGATCCAAAATGACCCATTCGGATGTTGCCTCAGAAAAAGCTCTTTAAGGCTTTAGGATGATTACAAACATTTCCTAACATTGCTTTTGTGATCATATTTGTCCCTTCAAATGTCCCTAAAAAACTCCAACGACGATGCTACCTATTTCTCAATAATGGGATAACATTGTCTAAAAGGAAAACAAACAGACTTTTTTCGAGTAGGTATATTGGTTCCTAGGTACTTGCTCAAACAAACAAATTTTTTTTCACACAAACACTTTTCAAACAATGTTTTCAAAAACAACTTCGTAACACTCTTGAAGACAGAAACAAGGGTTAACACGAAGTAAAACAAAACTTTTCAAAACAAAGCATACACAAGAAGTTTTAAAAATGAGCAACTACCTAAGAGCCCGTGGAAAACCACAGATAGAGAGGGTGCTAACACCTTCCATTTCTATAATCTACCCCCCGTAATCAGAAACATCTCTAAAAAGGTTTTTTCTATTCTTTTTCCTTTTCCCGAGTGGATAAAATAAAGGTCGGTGGCGACTCTTGCTTACCACAACATTTTGTGAGCATAAAACACAAACCAGTATTAATAGTCGGTTCTGCCACCGTATCATACATATGAAAAAATCCGTACACCCGACAAGTCGAAAACCTGAAAAGGCGGCTTGAGCAAAAAGGGGTATCTCGGTGGACTGAAAATCTGAAAGGACATTCCAGGAAAAAGTTAGGGATTAAAGCGTACGACTATGTCCTGTCATCTTGTCATTTGTCTATCAATAGAAGACCTATCATCATGATCAGCATTTACCAAGCACCCCAAGATTTAGGATGACACTCAGACCATCTACAAAGTATTTGCAGATACTTTCTCCAGCAGGTACAGAGGCAAGGGCATCCTACTAAAAAGTCACTACCATATCCTCAACTTACAGCTTAGTGGTGTCAAGCATTCTCGTATCCCCGGCAGAGCAAGAATATCCAATTACTGCTCCGGCGTCTTAAAGAATTCCCTAGCTTGGTTGACAGGTTTTTCATGTTCCCCGACTGATTTCTTCTCAAAACAACAAAACAAGAATTCCCAGCCGAAACATTCTAAATACTCCAGATTCTCATCTAGAAACGATGCAGGTACGATCCTGAGACGGATGTCATCCTGACACTTACTCCAGATTCTCATCTAGAAACGGTGCAGGTACGATCCAGAGATGGATGTCATCCTGACACTTACTCCAGATTCTCATCTAGAAACGGTGCAGGTACGATCCAGAGACGGATGTCATCCTAACACTTACTCCAGATTCTCATCTAGAAATGGTGCAGGTACGATCCAGAGACGAATGTCATCCTAAAACTTATTCCAGACTCCTCTATAAACAATTCAGGTACGATCCAAAGACGAATGTCATCTTGACACTTATTCTAGACTCTTCTAGAAACGGTTCCGATACGACCCAAAGGCAGATGTCATTCTGATACTTATTCAATACATCTCCAAGCTACCGCTCCGACATCTGAGAAAAATTCCCCAGTGAAATCATCGAGCTTCTCAGGATTTCCCAACAGAGCATTTTCTCCCCAGCGGAGCATTCTCAAGCAGAAGTCAAAAATCCTCGGCAGAGTATTCTCAAATGGAAAGAGGAAATCCCCGACGGGATTTCAACAAAGATCCCCAAGCAGTTCACGGAGTTTCCCTTCCCAGGTAGAGTTTATTTCTCTAGATGCAGAAGTTCATCCCCCAAAGGAGTTTATTTCTCTACATTTGGTAAAATCTTCCAATAGAGCATCTTCTCCTCTGCGGAGCATTCTCAAGCAGAAGTCAAAAATCCCCGACAGAGTATCCTCAAAGGAAAGAGGAAATCCCCGGAAAATCATATCCATTCATCATCCCCAGCGAAAATGAAGGAATCACTTTCCTCATTTACCAAACAATAGTCCAGGATTCAGCTTCCCAATACTCTCCAGCAGCAGTCAGGAATTTATTTTCCCAAACTAGGAATTGTCGCAACAACATTCCATGTTCATACATCATGGCATGCATATACATATTGCATATAACACAATCTCATTTATTTTGAGAACATCATTACACGATGCATTTCATACATCATGATATTGTATACGACTAACTCTTTACCTTTTCAGGAAAGATCAATCGACAAATATCATTAACTACTTATATGACCAACAGTCTTTTCAAAGGCTAACTCTGACGAAGGGCTATTCCAGAATTTTCTTCGGAAGATCATATTCAAGACCCCTACTGGTTCAGTTTAAATCGACCCTTGATTTATTCTGATTCTTTTTCGGTAGATACTTTCTCTGGTTCAGTTAAATCGACCCTAAGATTTTCTGATCCAGTTAAAGATATTGCGAAGCCTGAAGTCCTACCAGATAGCTATTTATTTGGTTAATTACTATGAAGCCTGGACCCAACCAGTTGATAGTATAACCTATGACACCGAAGCCTGGACCCGACCAGATAACAGATTAATTTCTTCAAATCACCGAAGCCTGGATACGACCAGATAATGGTATACCTCAGATTCAAGTTGAAGCCTGGACCCGACTAGATAATAGCTTAATATCTTCATATCACTGAAGCCTGGATATGACCAGGTAACGGTATACCTCAGATTCAAGTTGAAGCCTGGACCCGACTAGATAATAACTTAATTTCTTCAAATCACCAAAGCCTGGATACGACCAGATAACGGTATACCTCATATTCAAGTTGACGCATGGACCCGACCAGATAGCAGCTTAATTTCTTCAAATCACCGAAGCCTGGATACGACCAGATAATGATATACCTCAGATTCAAGTTGAAGCCTAAACCCAACCAGATAAAACCTTAATTTCTTCAAATCACTGAAGCCTGGATACGACTAGATGACGGTATAACTCAGATTTAAGTTAAATCCTGGACTCAACCAGATAACAACTTAATTTCTTCAAATCACTGAAACCTGGATACGAACAGATAACAGTTCAATGTCTATAATTACCACGAAGCCTGGAATCGACCAAATAGTAGTTAATTTCATATTCCCCGATAAGTCTTTGTGAAGCCTGGAATACGACCGGATGATAGTCAACCTTATTATCCTTAATAAGTCGTTATGAAGCCTCGATGCCAACCAGATAACAACTCGCTTTCGTCTCTCCAGTCAAGAGATAACTCCCCAATAAAGTAATAGACAACTGAAGCTCCTAGACTTTATTTCCCAAGACAAAGATCAACATTCCTCAACGGACTCCTCCTCAGACAGCAGGAACATGAATCTCCATAAAGAGACCTCTTATGAAGTCAACATCTACTTTGGATGACATCTTTAAGCCCATCTTCAGCGACTCTCCGTCTTATTCTCCAAATGGAATCTTTAAGCCAACTTCCTACACAATCAACCATCACATCATCGAATGCAAATTCTCTGGGCACTCTAGTGTCCAATAATCTTCCACCTTCAGATCACGAAAGGTAGACAAGCCAATCTAAATCTTCAGTTTTAAGAAGATTAAACAGGGGCAGCTGTTGTACCCTAAAATTTGCCCTATCATGTTTTTCCAATATTTTCTCTTGCATGGGTGGTTACAAACATTTGCCTAAAGAAAAAGAATTTTTTTGAATGATGGTTAAATGCCCTTCGATTGGCATCTGCAAAAGATCCTTCGATTGAAGTGTCCTTCGATTGAAGTGTCCTTTGATTGAAGTGTCCTTCGATTGACATGTCAACAAGATGCCTTCGATTGGCATTGGATAAGGTACTTCGATTGGCATTTTAACAAGGTCCTTCGATTGGCACCTAGACAAAGGTCTTTCGATTGGCATGCCAAAGGGTCTTTGATGGGCATCTTAAACAAGGCAGCTTCGATGGGAATCTTAAGTAAGGTTGTCTTTCGTTTGGGGCATACAAAGTGTCTTTCGACAGGCATGTCACCTAAGTGATGCTTCAAAGGAATATCAACAGGGTGACATTTCAATTGTCCAAGTTAGAGAAAATGAGATCGAAAAGAGCAAGAATTGAGAGGTTTCTAGAAGCTCTGGTGATGGGCCATTCAAATTCATGCAGATTGGAGACAAAATCAAAGGAGCTCTAATAAGGACAACTCTGAGCCTTTCGAATTCTTGAAGACCGTGGTTCAAACGAAGAAACTCTGATGCTGAGAATATGAGCGACTTGAATCAAGTTTAAAGCCATCGAAGAGAGCAAAGCTTGAAACTTAATCGAAGGAGCCATGATAATGAAGTTTGTGCAATTCGAATTAGAATTCAGAGCCTTCGAAGGAAAAAAGTGTTTTGATGAGGGAAGTTCTGGGAAATTCGAATCAGGACTTAGAATCATCACAAGAACAAGGGCTAATCGAAGGGGCTCTTAAGAGGGAAACTCTGAATATTTTCAAATTCGAACAAGGCACAAATTAACATGTCCAAGTTCATTCAGAATCCCAGAATGGCATGAAATATCTCAAAATGGAAATATTTTTATTTGTCTGATTCTGTTTTCAAAGCCCTGTTAATGGCTGGTCTTTAATGCCATGATTCCTTGTCTCCTCCACCATCTATCTATAAATACAAGATGTCAAACACAAATCCATAGGGACTCACAGGCACGCATATTGCATCACACAGATCACGTTGCCACATTACTCAAAGAAATTCCAAAAGTTTCCCAATCGAAGCACCTTTTTTTTGTAGGGACCTTTAGCCCAAACGAATACTAGATTCGTGTTTCTGAGCCATCCAAGAGTCCACACCAACTCCTAAGCCAACATTTCCACACCCAAAGCTGCAAATTGAAGCATATCAGCCATAGGTATAATTCTAAAGTTCAATTCTTAATCTAAGCGCATTTATTCATTCTAATGTGTTTGTGAATGTTTGTAATGAAGCGTTAGACATGTTACAATCCTCACATACCTGCCATTGTTAGGGCACGTGAATTTGGTTCCTTTAAATATCAGGATTCTTAGTGTTTCAGGACAAGACGAACCCAATTTCGAATTAAGGAGAGTTTCGAATTAGGGAGTGGTTCGAGCTAGGGGGTAAGGTTCCCCATTAGATCTCTAACGTTTGTTCATTTTGTTGGAATACTGTTTAGGGCTTCGAAGCAGTAAGCTTTGAACTAGGTGACACAGGAACCTTCTGCCATTTTAAAACCCCGATTCGAAACTCAGGATTTTTGGTATTGCAGGACGAAATAACTTCAGATACCTTTGATTGAAGAGGGAATCGAAGGACCTGGGTTCGACACCCAGGTCATACGTTTTGTGTTTTTTCTATCAAACTTGCTTGCAGATCCAATATCCCAGATCGAAAGAGTTTATAATGTACCATCATTAGGCACCTTCGATCAGCCTTTTCACTTGGATTGAAAGGAAGCCTTAGGCCTTTCCATCCAGGCATACATCCTCCAGATTACTCTTTTCCTTTTTACTGCTTTTTCCATTTAGTTTATCCTTTTCATTACTTTGTTTTTAATTAAAAAATAAAAAAATCATAAAAAAGGATTAGGTTTTAGTTTTTACTATTAATATTAATTTTGTCAATTAATTAACTATTTTAATACTTTCTTAAAAAACCTAAAATTGAATAAACTTAGGATTTTTAAGTTAATTTCTTTTCATAACCAAAACAACAAAAAAAGTTTTATTTAATAGTTCTTAGGTTTTTTAGACATAATATTTATTTCGCGCGCGTTATTTTTATTCTTGCATTTTATATAAATAATGAAACTGATTATGGGATGTAATAGTCTAGATTTAAAATTCTGCATTTTATTTTCTTGCACTTATAATGTATCTCTCCCAAAGCCGTGTAATAACTTAGGATTTATTTTTCTGCATTTTATTTTCCAGACATTTATTGCTTTATTATTTTACTATATTACTGTTAATTAATAGGCTTGCATGGAAAGACTGTAAATTAAAACGTTAGCTAACCTAACCAAAAGACAAAAAATAACGGAGTCTCAACACACCCGCACATGCGCACCTCTAGGGTACCCCCACTTCGGTTGCCTTTGAAAACGGTCACAATTCTCGAAACATGAGAATCTTTAGTGGCTTTCCTTTAGTTCAAGAGATCAGAAGTCCCTCGATGACCCTTTCGATGCCGCCTCGGTTAAAAAGTGACCTTAGAACTTTAGGACAATTACTAAAAGTTCTTGCCCAGTTGCCTTAGTGACTGCAAACGTCCCTTCGATAGTCCCTCAACATCCAACGATAGGGCTACCTACTCACTAATAGTAGGATAGCACTGTGTAAAGTATAGGAGGAAAAGAATGACCCTTTACGAGTATAAAAGTAGATAGTTGTTAGAAATTTTCTCAAAAAACATTTTGCACTTACACAAATACTATTTTTCAAAAGCAATTTTCAAAACATTTGCTTTGTTAACACTCTTGAGGACTGATACAAGAGTTAAACGCAAAGAAAATCGCCGCACTAAGGCATTTCAAAAACATTTTCAAACACACAGAGCATAAAGGTATTTTAAAATGAGCAAACCTTTTTAAGCCCATAGATAACTACAGATGGAAAGGGTGCTAACACCTTCCCTTTCCATAATTTACCCCCCTTACTCAGAAAAATCTCGAAAAGGTTTTTTTCTGTTCTTTTCACCCTTTCCTTAATTTAGATAAAAGAAAAGACGGTGACGACTCTTGCTTATCGCAACATTTGCGAATATAAAATGCAAAACCAGTATTAAACAGTCAGTTCTACCACCGTATCACAGTTGCGAAAGTCATTGTAGAAAGACTTTTCTTTTCAAAAATTGTCGTTACTTTTGGTTGCCATTCCCTAGTTAAAGATCTAAGCACTTTCATATTTAGTTCATCATTAGTTAAAGTCTTACCAGGACCACTTAGATGATTTGTCAAGTGCATGGATCTTTTCTTTAAGTCAAGGATGGATTCTCCGGGCTGTATTCGAAATAACTCGTATTCTTGACTTAAAGTATTTAATCTTGATCGTTTAACTTCAATGGTTCCTTCATGAGTTTGTACCAAGGTATCCCATATTTCTTTCATTGTTCTGCATGCCGAGACTAGGAAGAATTCATCCATGCTAAGTGCACCTTGAAGAAGATTTATTGCCTTTTTATCATAGAGGACCTTTTTATTATCATCTTAATCCCATGCATTTTTAAGCTTTGATGAACCAGCACCATTAATAACCGTTATAGGAATAAATGGAACATTTTCGACGGCATCCCATATTTCTTCTCCTTGTGCTTCTATATTGCCTTCATGCGTATTTTCTAGAATCAAAATATTCACCACAGAATAGAGGAGGCTTGTTGTTACTACCCCCATCTCTGAAAACAGGATTTTGATTTGCGGAAGCCATTCTGGATCTCTAGGAACAGGTTACCTATAACCTGCTCTAATACCAATTGTAAGTACGAAGTACGCCTAAGAGGGGGATGAATTAGGTACTTTAAAATTTTTCTGGTGTTAGTGATGATGGATATTATTTTTCTAGTTTATGGTGAGTTTATGAAAGAGTAAAGTGCATAAAAATAAAGAGACACAAGCGATATATCATGGTTCCCTCTCACAGTCCGAGAGTACTCCAGTCCCCTTTCAACATGAAAGAGATTTCCTTATAGTTGGCAAACTTAAACAAGAACTACCAATACCAAGAACAATCCTCTTGGACCAAGAACAATCCTCTTGGATTTTCACTATGTCAACAATGAGAAGAATCCTCTCAAGGTGACCTTACTTGTTTCCAACAATTTTGGAAAAACAAGAGTACAAAAAAAACACTAATCTTATTTTCAACAATCTTGAAAAATAAGAAAGTGTACAACAATATTTTGATTGAGTGAGTTTGTAGAGCAATAATCACTTTGAGTGATTTTATCAATAACTTGATCTTATCTTCCAATAACAATGATATACAATGACTCAAGGCTTAGATTGCTCAAAGTTTTCTGTTATACAAGATATGAAAATATGCAGAAAACATTTTGAATGAAAGTGAAAACAGACTTGAGTTGAATATTTTAAAATTCAGAAAAATATTGATTGAAACAGATTGTTTTTGATTTTGAAATTTCAGTATTTATATGTTCATAGAACCCCTTTGAAACAACATAAGTTTCTGTAAATTAGTCATAAACAATTGCCAAGATTAAATGAAAAGATTCCATGAAGTGGTGTTATGAAAAGGTATGTTCAAAGCTGTTGTTTTTCAAAAACATTCAGAAAGCAATCGATTGCTCCCTTGATGCAAATCGATTGCACGAGTTCTAATAGCCAAAATTTCAAATATTTTTAGTGAGAAATCAATTGCACAAACATGAAAATAGATTGCACTTTAAAACAAAAGAACTTTTAACTAGATAGTAATCGATTGCACTCTTGTGTAGATCGATTGCACTAAGAAACATAAGAAAAATATCTGAAAATGTGAGCCATGCAATCGATTACACCAACATGTAAATCGATTACACATATGTAAAAATGAATTTTTTGCTTAGAAAACTTGAGAAAAAGTTTGGACAAGTTTTAAACACTTCTTTTGATCATTGAGCATCTAAGACTTAAGTTCATATCAAGATTGTTATTATACCTTTAAATTTTCCAAGAGCTTGAACCTAAGACTTTTATCCAATGATGCTTTAGTTTGATCAACATATTTGCCTTCTTGCCATTATAATTTGTCTTCATCAAAACAAAGTTCATTGAGACGCATAATATTACATGGATGTCATTCTGGCTCTCATTCAATACATCTTTCAAAAGCGGTTCAGATACGATCCAGATACGAATGTCATTCTGACACTCATTCAATACATCTTTCAGATACGAGTTAGATACGATCCATTTATGGATATTATTCTGATACTCATCCCACTACATATATTGTTTCCGTATAAATCGACCAGAGATTTATTCTGATACTTTTTCCCATTTCTATCAACAGTCACCTTTGGATGGCATCTATAAGGCCATCTCCTACAACTCTCCATCATCTCTCCAAATCGCATCTTTAAGCTCATTCCCTACACAATTAACCACCACACCATCAAGTGCAAACTTTTGGGAACTCTAGTGTTAAATCATCTTCCACCTTCAAGTCAAGAATGGCGGACTTGCCAATCTAACTCTTCAGGTTTAAGAAGATTGAACAGGGGTAGTTGTTGTACCCCAAAATTTTCCCTCTCATGTCTCAAGATTTTTCTCACAAAATTCCTACTGGGTCAAGGCTGCACAAGTATAATTGGATCATATTGGATTTTCAAGCATCAAGTTAAAGATGAAAGTATTGAAAGAACAAAGAAGATAAATTTGATTTTTTGACAAAATTGAAGAAAAGCAAGCTTGCTTCGATTCATACTAGCTTCGAATGAGCATTGCTTCGAATAAAGCTTGCTTTAATTCATACTAGCTTCTACTTGGCATTGCTTAGACTCAATATTGCTTCGATTCATACTATCTTTGACTGGGCAATGTCTCCCTTTGAAATAGTTTTCTTTGATCCAGAAGTTTCGATTGGGAATTGGACTTATTTTGAGCAAGCTTGATTCTTGCTTCGATTGGGAAATTGATTTCTTTTAAGCAAGCTTGATTCTTGCTTCGATTAGTCATTGGAATTCTTTTAAGCAAGCTTGATTCCTGCTTCGATTGGGAATTGGATTTCTTTTGAGCATTCTTGATTCCTACTTCGTTTGAACATTTAGTTTCTTTGTGCAAGATTGGTATACATCCTTCGTTTGGCCATGTGACCTCCTGCATGCAAGTTTCGATTGCACCATTGGATTCTTACATGTTTGATTTAATTCATAAAGCAGGGGCTTCCCTCTTGCTAAACAGGCACAAGGAAGTGACTCCTTTTATGTTTGCTTCGATTCCACCTTTAAAACCTTCAACACACATAGTTTCTACACTATGAAACACAATTTGGTGGTCCATTCGAAGAACATGAAATGTTTGGAAATAATTAGGCTTGTATGACTTTGAGTTTGGTCGAAGGTTGAACCTACGGGATCAAAACAAAAGTATTCAAAGTCATATATTCAGCTGAATATGACCCATTTGAAGAAAATGCTTTTGTTGGGGGACAGTCAATTTCGTTTGCTCGAAGGCTAGATCTGTATGGCCAAAACAAAAGATGGAGTATTCGATTCAAAGAATCAAGTTGAAAATAGGATCCATAGGCCAGGCTACGTGATCTTGCATTTTAGGCCTCCAACTTATGTCTCACTCTATATTTAATTGTTTATACAATTAAATTAAGTTCTGACCCAAGTGCTTTCCAAGCCAACTTGCCCTTAAAGTTATTGAGCCTTGCGCCTATCCCTTCTGCACACATGTCCCCTATAAGCTAGAAGCAACCCATCTAAACCATTAATTTTGGTATTTTCATCTTGGGATCATGAAAAGTTGACACAAGTGGATATTTGCCTTTCAACCAAACTATATTTTATTATTTTACAAATCTGTTCACTCCAAACTTTTTCTCTATAAATAGAGAAACCATTTGCAAGCTGAAACAAACTTTGGGTGGTGTGGAAAGAATCATCAAAAACTATCAAACTCTCAAAACTCTCAAACACTTAACACACTCTAAAACCCAAAATCTAAAGAAACACCACACTTGTTTCTTTTCATTTGAGCCCAGAAACAAACAAACACAAATCTACCTTTCTTGGTTTTCGAATCCAACCAAAGAAACACAACGCTTGTTTCTCCCCCTTCGAATCCAAGAGCACCCAGGGCAACAACTCAAGTCCAAGACTTATATTCCAACTTCAAGCAAGGTAAGTACTCTTAACTTTAAACCTTTCATTTCAAGCATAACATGTAAATAATTATTTCCTTTCGTTTCAAACATCATTATTACCCTTTGGTTTGTTTTCATTTCCACCTTCTATGTTTGTTTTCATTTCTAATCTTTTTGGTTTGTTTTATTTGCTTGTCAAATATATTTTAAGAACTAACCTGATCATGAAACAATATTAACATGGCTTCAACCCATATTGCTATTTAATCCCAAACGAAAGAAAACAAGAAGAAGGTTATGTGAATCAAACCTTAGGCTTCGCCCCATGCTGCTATCTGACCCTAAATGAAAGGAAACGAAAACAAAAGTGGTGTGAATCAAAGGTTACATACTTCGATACACACTGACTTCCAGACACCAATCGAAAGAAGTAGAAAAAGGCTGAATCAAAGGGTGCACCTCACACTGGCTTCTAGGCGCCAATTGAAAGAAGCAGAAAGAGGCTGAACCGAAGGGTGCACCTCACTGGCTTCCAGGCCCAAATTGAAAGAGGCAAGAAAGGGTTAAATTGAAGGGCGTTTACTGCCTGGATTGAAGGACTTGTTTTCCCTTCTTTTATTTTGTTTTTCTTTTTACATTTTCTTGTCGTTCAATATGGTTGTAATAGCGTAGGACCTTTATTTTCCGTATTTTTATTGCTTTCATAAATGTTAGTCACTAAGATGTGCATGGAAAGATAAAACCAGCAAGTAGACCACCCTAATCAAAGACAAAAATGCATGCAATCAAACACACCATCCACACACATGCACCCCTAGGGTAATCTCATTTGTTACCTCGGAAAATAGTCATGTCCCTTGAATATGGGCGTTTTAGCAAAGACTCAATAAAAGGTCGTAGTCCCTCGATGTCCCTCGATGTTGCCCTTGGTAAACGATCTAGTCCCCATACGAAATTGCTAAAACGTCTCATAGGTTGCCTTCTATGACTATACAAACGACCCACGCCCGTCTTTTCACATCCAACGATGGGGCTTCTTACCAAATCGATGGTAAGATAGAAACATCTAAAGGAGGGAGAAAAGAATAAAGGCCTTTCGAGTAGGTAGGACGCCCATAGTTGCTTGCTTGCTCATAACTAAAAAACTACTTTTACACCAACACCTTCAATTGAAACATTTTCAAAAGTCAAAGCTCTTTGTACGCATTCTTATAAAGACGAGAATCATTACAAAGGCACTTTTCTAAATCACTTTCAAAAACATCTTCCACAACAAACATCTCTTTGAAATATTTTCAAAACCAACACTTTGTACGCATTCTCATAGAGACGAGAATCATTACAAAGACGTTTTCAAAATATTTTCAAACCCACACCACAAAGCATATTTTCAAACAAAAGAAAGTGATTTAGCAAGCAATTAAGAGCCCGTAAATAGCTTTCGATGAGAAGGGTGATAATACCTTCCCTTTTCATAACCTACCCCCCAAACTCAAGAAATCATCTCAAAGGTCTTTCCTGTTCTTTTCACACTTTCCTTATTGGATAAAAGAAAATTCGCTGGCGACTCTTGCTATCCGAAATAATTGCGATCAAACGCAAAACAACCATGTCAGTTCTCCCACCGTATTACACTACTAATAGTTATCAGGAAGCCCTATCGTTGGATATTTGAGGGGAAGGCGTGTGTCATCGTACAATCATAAAGACAACTTATAGGACACTTTTAGCAATTTATCGTAAGGGGTTAAGACCGTTTACTGAGGCAGCATTGAAGGGTCATCGAGGGACTACGATCTTTTAACTGAGGGTCTTTGCTAAAGCGTCCCACGTCCGAGTGACATGACTGTATTTTTTGAAGGCAACAAGGGAGGTTACTCTAGAGGTGCTTTGTGAAAATGATTTATTTTTAGTTAATTTGTCTTGATTAGGGTTATCTAGCGGTTGATTTTAAATCTTGCCGTACATGCCTAATCACTATACAATTATATATAAAGACATATATACATACATAGGTGCAGAAAGTAAAGTGCAAAGAAATAAACTTAGGCTATTACATCCCATTAGAAGTTACATAATAAGGAAAATGCGGGAAAATAAGCTAAGCTATTACAAAATCAACCGTGCGACCTACACTTTTGTTTTCTAGAATTTAAATAGCAAAGAGAAAAGAAATTACAAGAAGGTATTTAAAACCTTAAGAAAATTTCTAAGTGTTAGGAAAATATTATTTGATGTTTTTTTAATGAAAAATAATTAAAGTGATAATAATAATTAACTCTAATTTTAAGTAATTTACAAATTAATTGTGAAATAAAAAATTAATTTAATTAAAACAATTTTTTATTGGTAAAAAATTAAATTAATTAAAAAAATATAAATCTAATTTTTAATGATTTTTTCTAATTTTTTATAGTATTTTGGTTTTACTTAAAATAAAGTAATTAAATTAATTAAGCAAAAGCAAAAATAATAAAAACAAGAAAATTGAAAAGTTGGAAACGAATCCGATGGTGGGGTTCTTTTCTCTTGAATGTGCCTGTAAAGAGAGATCTGAAGGAAACGTATTTCCATACCTTAAAATGGCATATAGAGATTCATGCATCAAAGCTTGCATGTGATACGTCAAACTCGTCCTAAGTCATATCATGAATACATTTGAGCTCATCAAAAACATTAGTGATGTATGGAATTTAAGATTGAATTCAAGGGAAAAAACGCAAACCAGTGGAGTTTGAAGCACGAGTTCCAGGCACCAAATCTTCTGGTTCTTGGTTGGTTAAGTATTTTTTATGTATTAATTGTAAAAAGTATTTTATTTAAAATGCATGATTAAAAGATAATTTAGTGCAAATAAAATAAATACTATTTTTTATGGGTTGGGAAATAATATAATTTGATTAATGATAATAATAAATACTAAATTTATATTTATATATTATTAGAAAATATAAAATAAGATAAAATAATAATAATAAAGAAGATAAATTAATAGAAAAAGCAGGGGGTGTGACTTTGGTTAAGGTGGTAAAACAGGGAGGTGTACATTTTTTATCCACGCAGTAAAATAGGGGGTGCAGGGAGTATGGGTCCAAGTCCAGATATTGGACTTGGCCCGTTTGGCCAGAGGGGTGGAAAACACGTGTATGAGTAAAACACAATTGAAAGGGAACGTGGATAGTTAATGGGCCAGGCCCATAGGGTTTGTGTCAGCTTGGATTCTATACGTGTGGTTATATGGTAAAGTGGTGGGGGCATGCTTTTAGTCCATTTGATTGAGATCGTGTGGCTTATGATGGAAGGAATACGATAATTATTGTGGGCGACATGCACTAGATCTTAATGCATAATATATTTTCTATTTACAAAATAATTCTTCATTTTGTTATTCATCTTTATTTCCCCACATCTCTAGCCTCTTTCTTCTTCTCCTCTCAACCCTAAACAGAGCCCTAGCTTATCTCAAGCGGCAGCGACGCTACCTTTGTCTCTTCCTCTCCGATGCCACAACCATAATAATACAACCCATAAGCCCCCCCAATCCCCAAATCAACACAACAAAAGTTCGTAAGCTAAGCAGTATGCCCCGTCAGTTTTTTTCTCTTTGTTTCGATCTCTCTTTGTTAACCCTTTCCTTGTTCTGATTTCTGTAGGTGACGAGGTGGTGTTTGAGCGGCGGCAGCTGAGGATTTGTTGGAGGCAGTGGCACAACAACTGGATCTAGGGTTTCAGATATTGAAACCCTAGTCCATACAGAGAGGTATGTGAAGCTCACGGCGGCGAGGCCTTCTTCGTTCTTCTTCTCTTAATTTTCTTCCTCCCTGATTTTTTACTCTGTAACATTCCTCTCCTCTGTAGTTTTTTTGTCCCTTTTATTGTTCTAGTAATTAGATTTATATATCAAATTAGGTTTAGATGGATTAGAAAATAAAATTATATTTGTCTCTTATTCTTGATTGATATAGGGAAATCCAGATTGTAAGTTGATTTGCATTATAAATGTGTTTCTGTAAAAGTTTTGATTTGGTATGTTCTGGAAGATTAATTCCAAGATTTATTTCTATTTACGAATTGATCTTATGTATATTCTTGAATTTTGTATTAACTTGTTAAGTAAATCGTATCAAAATGCTTCAATGCAACGATTCGTTTTTGATTCTGGATTTGAACAGTAACTGCTTGTAAAACCTGCGCCTTTTGGTTCAAACCATGCGTAATTTTTCTTTGATGACAAAAGTACACGCTTTCTTGATGAACTGGGCCTATTTTTTTGTTTTTGTTTCTCAATAAAACATTCTTTAATCGAACCGGGCCTGGTCTTGTAATGGATTTGGGTTGTAATAAAAAATCATTCTTGTTTAAAAAATAACAACTTCAATAATAAAACAAAACAATCTCCCACACAAAACCAAAAACTGAAGAGGCCACATGTTTAACTTAATGGGCCTTTACTCCTGACAACAACCTTTTTAAGCCATCGCACCTCTCTTTTTCTAAAAACTCTAAGATAGAGCAAAACTTTAACTAACACACCCCCTTTCTAAATGGGCCTTCCAAAAATGGTATGATCTACTAGACATGATAATTTTAAACAAAACCAGCCTATATTTTTAATGTACTCTTAAAACCTTAATGGGTCATAACCTGATGGGCCAAAAGATTTAATTTATTTAAGCCTTTAACAAAAAAATGGTTTGTTTTATGGACCTCCTTATTTTAATACTGGGATTTCATTCATGTTTTGCAAAATACATCCTCTTTTCAATACTTGAAATGGACTTTTAAAAACTTAATGGGCCATCAGATATTGATGGTCCATTTTGGGTCAATACACCCCTCTTCCATGTTTTACTCCCCCATAGAAATGAAAAAACTATATAATATAATTTATTGAAATAGAACCCTAAATATAATATAAGGGTAGGACAAATTTGGGGTATGACAACTGCCCCTATTTAATTACCTTTCAATTGAATAGTGCGAGAATACAAAGGTCTCGCTCGTTTGATCGAAATTTTATTATATATTTGAAGATCCCAAGATTTGTCCAAGAGATTATAAGGATACTGTAATACGGTGGGAGAACTGACTTTTTGGTTTTGCATTTTATCACAAATGTTGCGGATAGCAAGAGTTGCCACCGAATTTTCTTTTATCCAATAAAGGAAAGGGTGAAAATAATAGGAAAGACCTTTGAGAATTTTTTTGAGTTCCGGGGGTAGGTTATAAAAAGGGAAGGTGTTATCACCCTTTTCATCCATAGTTATCTACGGGATCTTAATCGCTAGCTCACTTTTTGAAAATTCTTTGTGAATGTGTTTGAAAATATTTTGAAAATGCCTAAGTGCCGTAAACTTTGAAATGATTCCCGTTTGAGAACGCATACAAAATGTTTATTTTGAAAATATTTTAGAAAAGAAATGTTATATGTGAAAAATGATTTTTTTTATGAGCAAGCGACTACGAGTTATCTACCTACTCAAAGATCTTTCATGTTATTTTCCTCCACCTTAGATAGTGCTATCTTACCATTAGTTAGTAGGAAGCCCTATCGTTGGATGTTTGAGGGAAAGACGCAGGTCATTGTACAGTCATAAAGGAAACCTGTAGGAAACTTTTAGCAATTTATCGTATAGGGCTAAGATCGTTTACCGAGGCAGCATTGAAGGGTCATCGAGGGACTACGATCTTTTAACTGAGGGTCTTTGCTAAAACGTCCCACGTTCGAGGGACATGACTGTATTTTCCAAAGGCAACAAGGGAGGTTACCCTAGAGGTGTGTGTGTGAAAAGTGATTTGTTTTCAGTTAATTTGTCTTGATTAGGGTTATCTAGCGGTTTATTTTAAATCTTGTCATGCATGCCTAATTACTATACAATTATATGTACATACATATATACATACATAGGTGCGGAAAGTAAAGTGCAGGGAAATAAACCTAGGCTATTACATCCCATGATCAGTTATATAATAAGGAAAAATGCGGGAAAATAAACTAAACTATTACAAAATCAACCGTGCAACCTATACATTTGTTTTCTAGAATTTAAATAGCAAAGAGAAAAGAAATTAGAAGAAGGTATTTAAAACCTAAAAAAAATTTCTAAGTGTTAGGAAA
Source organism: Vicia faba (assembly GCA_948472305.1). Taxonomy (NCBI): domain Eukaryota; kingdom Viridiplantae; phylum Streptophyta; class Magnoliopsida; order Fabales; family Fabaceae; genus Vicia; species Vicia faba. The sequence continues at coordinate 637,360,110 of OX451740.1, read as the reverse complement.
ATATTTTTTGATGTTTTTATTTATGAAAATAATTAAAGTGATAATAATAATTAACTCTAATTCTAAGTAATTTACAAATTAATTGTGAAATAAAAATAAATTTAATTTAATTGAAACAACTTTTTGTTGGTCAAAAATTAAATTAATTAAAAAGACCTAAATCTAATTTTTAATGATTTTTTCTGATTTTTTATAGTCTTTTGATTTTAATTAAAATAAAGTAATTTAATTAATTAAGCAAAAGCATAAATAATAAAAACAAGAAAATTGAAAAGTTGGAAACGAATCCGAAGGTGGGGTTCTTTTCTCTTGAATGTGCCTGTAAAGAGAGATCTGAAGAAAACATATTTCCTTGCCTTTAAAATGGAATATAGAGATTCATGTATCAAAGCTTACATGTGATACGTCAAACTCATCCTCAATCATATCCCAATATATTTGAGCTCATCAAACACATTAGTAATGTATGAAATTTAATATTGAATTCAAGGAAAAAAAACACAAATCGATGGAGTTTGAAGCACGAGTTCCAGGCACCAAATATTATGGTTCTTGGGCTGGATGTGTTCCTGAGGACATCAGGAAGAGGTTTGAACACTTCGTTTGGCTTGAGAGTGGCTGGATCGTGTGATATGAATTTTCACTTTCTTGAGAATTTTGAGAGATTTTTGAAGTGGTTCTTGAGGCATATTTTTGTGTCCTTTACACTTGTGTATTACATGTATTTATAGAGGAATGAAATGGAACAAGAACAAGAACAAGACAATAATCTTGTATCATTTTGTCACAATTCATTGCAAAAAACACATTGAAATCTCTCCAAAGTTGTTTTAAAAACATTCCAAACTTGAAGATTCTTGTTCCCAACATGTTTTCACGGTTTTGGAATGTTTCCTATGTGTCTTGGGCCTTCTATAAGATATCCAAATGAAGCCCGCACACCCTTTGGTCCATCAAATCATACTTATTTGATTATTTTGAATTATTTTGAATAAAATCAAAATAAATAAAATAAAAAATCAAAGTAATTTATAAATGTACTTATAGGTCCTCTAACATGTTATAAACATGTTTAAACCTCAAAATTTAGGCCCATTAGTCAAAAGTTCAAGATTGCTCAAATGAAGTTTCAAGCATTTTCTCAAAATTTGGCCAATTTTCACCAATCATAACTCTCTCAGTTTTCATTATTTGAAGATGATCTTAGACTTTTTAGAAAGCTAGAGATGTCCTCTTCAATTTATATTTTGATAAATTTTGCATTTGGAGACTTTATCTTGATGTAAGTTGCCTTGACAAAAAGTGTCTTTTTATTGACTTTTGAAATGACATGTAATGTATGGGCTCATATCTCTCAAATGAAGCACTTTTTGGATTTGAGTATACATATACAAAGTTGTAAAGAATTGAATTTCCTTCAAAATGGACTTTGGTTAGGGAAAGTTTGATGAAGCGTGTGAAAGTTATGCTTGGTCAAAGTTCAATTGACTTCTCCTAAGGAAACCCTAATTATGCAGCTTTTGATTTTTGATGATTTGAGGGATTTCCTTGAGGAATCATGATCAACCCTTGATCAAATGATGAATATCACTTCAAAATGTTGACGTTGACCAAAAAAATTTAAGTTTGACTATATGTTGACCATGGTTGACTTTTTACCCAATACAATTGACTTTCAATCATTTGAGTTATTGACTGAGCAAACTTGTGATGCTAGGCTTGAAACTTGACATGAGCCTTGTTGAAGACCTATAGAAAATAAAAACCATTTGAGACCTTTTAAAACAAATATTCCTTGAGAAACTCAAAACTCTAGTTGTAGACCCATTGCTTAGGAGGAGGTTTGACTGGTCAACCCTTGAGATTCTTGAGCATTTTGAGAACCCTTAAAAGAACGTCTTAAAGAAAATGGGAGGGAAAATTTTGGGGTACAACAGATATGTTGTACAACATTCCCATGAGCGTGAAGAATAGGCATAAATAATGATGTATCATATTACCAATGTTTGAACCGTTAATCTGATTTAGACGTGAAGACGTGGTTGACTCGTCAGTATCTAAAAGAGATTGTAAAATTTTCATATTTACCGTAACCCAAGAGGTAAATGATACAAGTTTTAAAAGTTGACTTACTAATTCTTAGGGACTAATATAGTAAGTTTTGGTTTAATTTGATTATGTTTATTCATCGCTTCCTAGGGGATGGATAAAACAAAGTCTTATAACACATTGCTGCATGGAGACTGACAAAATGGATTATGCAAGTTTATTCACATATCTATAGCAACCCAGGGAATAAATATTTAAAAAGGAGCTTGATAAAAACATCGTTGTATGGAGGCTGACGCAATGAGTTATATTGTGGATTCCACACATTGCTGCATGTAGGCGGACGCAGTTAAATTGTAGAGGAGGAAACAGATTGCTGCATGAAGCCTGACATAATGAGTTAAATTAAATATTTCACACATTGATGCATGGAGCCTGATGCAATGAGCTATATCACAGAGGAGAAAATACACAGTTGCATGAAACCTGACGCAATGAGTTAAATTACGGATTTCACACATTGCTGCATGGAGCCTGACACAGTGACTTATATTGCAGTGGAGGAAACCCATATCTTCGTAGAGCTTTACGCAATGAGTTATATTCAAAATATCACACATTTTTGCATGGAGCCTGACGCAATGAGCTATATCGCAAAGGAGGAAACACATTGCTTCATGGAGCCTTACACAATAAGTTATACTGCAGATTTCACACATTACTGCATGGAGCCTGACGTAATGAGCTATATCACAGAGGAGGAAACACATTACTGCATGGAGCCTTATGCAATGAGTTTTATTGCAGATTTCTCACATTGCTGCATGGAGCCTGACGCAATGAGCTATATCGCAAAGGAGCAAACACATTGCTGCATGAAGCCTTGCGCAATGAGTTATATTGCAGATTTCTCACATTCTTGCATGGAGCCTGACGCAATGAGCTATATTGTAAAGGAGGAAACACATTGTTTCATGGAGCCTTATGCAATGAGTTATATTGTAGATTTGGCATATTGCTGTGTGGAGCTTGACGCAATGACCTATGTTGCAGGAAAAGCTGTTTTTTATGGTCAAATCTTAGATAACTAAATCAAAGATAGGATCAGATTCTTTTACCGGTTGTGTCTGTTCTCAACCAAGGTAATAATCTGATGGAGGGCCCAAAGATATTGGTTTTGCCCAAAGTCCGTTTTGAAAAATGCCATGTGTGATGTGTATGCATGATGTCCTATATTGATATGGAACCCAGGGTGTATCTGTGCTGAGTGTGCGTGCATGCCCTAAACGTATGTATGTGTATTCCCTCAAGTGTTTTGAAAATGTTTTTAATAATTCTCCTTTGTTAAACCATCGATTTCTCGTAATCACCAACTCCCCAACATTGTTTCTTGCTAGTTGTCGTATTTCTAAGTTGATTTAAATTTTGATAAACGTGGTGAACAGTGGCGACATGTCATGGGCAATTTGTTTCGCAGGAGCAGGCGTAGGCGTAAATGTAGACATAATCATAGGCCTCTTTTTACATTTTTCTAAACAAAATAAACTTTGATGTTTTATCAAATGCCTTTTTGTGTTTATGTATGTTAGATGCACCAAATATTATGAATGACCTCGATGCTCTGATATGGTTACGTGTACGTCATGATTGATGTGAGGCTTTTTGACGGGAAGTCTACTACCGAGATTTCCAAGGAATCTACTATCGATATTTCCATAGAATATACTGTCGAGATTGAATTGAGAACTACCTTCTGTCGAGGTCTTCTGGATAATCATCTACCGAGATTAACCAGGAGAATCTACTGTCGAGAAAGCACCTTCTACCGAGGTATTCTGGAAATCAACTATCACGATTAACCAGGGGAATCTACTGCCGAGATTCTTTTTTTGAACTATCTTCTACCGAGGTCTTCTGGATAATCATCTGCCGAGATTAACCATGGGAATCAATTGTCGAGATTCGATTTTGACCTACCTTCTGATGGGGTCTTCCAGAGAATCGTCTGTTGAGATTAACCAGGGAAATCTTCTGCTGATATTCATTTGTGAATTACCTTCTACCGAGGTCTTCTAGAAAATCATCTGCCGAGATTAACCAGGGGAATCTACTATCGGAATTCGATGTAGAATTACCTTCTGTCGAGGTCTTATGGATAATTAACTACCGATTAACAAGGGGAATCTACTAACGAGATCCAACATAGAATTACCTTCTTCCGAGGTCTTCTGGATGATCATCTGCCGAGATTAACCAGGGAAATCTGTTTCCGAGATTCGATGTAGAATTACCTTCTACAGAGGTCTTCTGGATAATCAAATGCCAAGATTAACCAGGGGAATCTACTGTAGAGATTCAATGGAGAATTACCTTATGTCGAGGTCTTCTGGATAATCAAACACCAAGATTAACTAGGGGAATCTACTGTCAAGATTCAATGTAGAATAGTTAGCTTGATTGACAATGATGATTGTTTTCACATAAAACAAGGTTTTATGCTATGCGTGTAAATTTTATTGATGCATAAAATATAATGATTGATTGATGCATGTAATGAGTGACTTGGATATATGTAAAAGGATGTCGAACTTTGAAATGAAAATGCATAATTGGTCCTTTTGAGATATGCTCTAACCATGTTGTCGGACTTCATCAGGTCGATGAGATGATAAGTATAGCTTGATTCTGGATCGTGGAGCTCTAATGCATGGTTTATGAAGCCTTGCGCTTTATGATTATGACTCAGATTTTTTTTAATGGTGTTTCTATGATGGGTCGTGGATGATTAAAGCATAGAGGTTTACCTATGCAACAAGGTTGCTTGTCACATGATGGTTGAATGTTATGCTATCATGATTTCTCGATACTCGATTTGAACTCGAAGATTGATGATGTAGGAGAAAAATCCACTAGGGATTATGAAAGTACACGGAGAGCTTACCTCTATGTGGATAGTTTTTCCCTAATTTGTTGGTAGGGTCTAGGAGGAGATTATCTTTGATATGAGGTTGGAAACAATTTGATCATAATGTAAATGACCCCACTATTTTGTATTATGCCCCTGATTAAAATTCTCTTGAAAATGCTTGGCTTTGATGAACCATTTTGAATTAACTCCTTTTAATCGAGCCTTGAAGTGGTTTGCCCCACCATTCTAATTTTGAAAGAGGTTCCCCTCAATCTCCTAGATCTAGAGGAAGTACTCTTAGAAAGAACTTATACCTCACCATGAACTTGACATAGATTTCCCCAAGTATTCGGAGCTCGAAAAGTTTGTATTTGAAGTTGCTTGAAGGGGAATATGGATCCTATGTGCAGTAGGATGAACTTGGTACGTACTACCCCCAACATTTGAATCTTGGAGGTTTACCCCTAATTATCTAGCCCTTGAAAGGTTTGTTAAAACCGGGAAATTAAGTCATACCCCGTTATGGTATGACTTGGTTAAGGAATGCTCCTTTGAAAGGCATGCCCCTTATTGAACAGTGCTTTGAAATTTAATCCAAGTTGATTGAATCTTGGAATGATGACCCCTTGTCAATAGTATCTTCATTTGATATACCCCCATGATCATTAATATTCTCCCCTATTTATAAGGGTCCTCTTAGATGCTTTGCACCCAATTAGAAGCTTCTTGGAAATGCTGCCTTTGATCAGACCATTTTTTAAATCTCTTTGATGTTAAGTATTGATTCGTATGTAAAATTGTACATTTTTGAAAAGTAATTATGTTTGATGCACATTCAAGTTTTGAAATCGAATTTGATTATGGAATAGAAATGGATGATGAGAGATGGATATTCGAAGAATAGAAGTGATTAATTATTTTAGAAAACATAGGAGTTAGTTTAACACAAATTTTGCCACGTATGCTTTCATAGTTAACCTTGTTTCAATTATGACTTTTGAAGGTTGTAACGTGTCCATGGTTCATGGTTTAAGAAAAAAAAGATATAAGGCTCAATTTTTTTTTATCCCACCCCATTCTCCTTGATGTTCTCTTGTCCTAATTTCAATTAATGCAACAAATGCGTTTAATCCCTAAGAGAAATTCCGTAGCCGCGCAGATGATGAGAAGCGCAGATAATGATCTAATCATCGATGAAAAGAATTGATAAGGTCCAAGCACTGATGAGAAGGCATTGATGAGAAGCCTTTGATGTGGCATTCACTATATTTTTCTCTAATTTTGTTTTCAATCCCTAATTTTTTGCCTGTATCGATTTTTTTGAATTTTTCGGTCCACCGGGATGCCCTAACTTTTGCCTAAGGCATGTTTTGATTTCCTTTGACTAAGCGGGCTTTCTCCTCTTTTTTTTGAATTTATTTATTTTTTTGCTTTTGATTTTGAAAATTTGTGATTGCCACATTGATTATTGTAAGCTTTGTTTTCATTATTTCCTCAATCTTGATTGATGTACTTAGGAAAAAGATGTTGTGGACTATGTCTTTGTTGATTCCTCAATCTAGGATGATGAATGCGGGGAAAAGGATGTGCTTGAACCTTTGCTTAGATTATTTCCTCAATGATGTATCGAGGAAAGAGATATGCTTGAACCTTTTGTTTAGACAAATCACTTCTCTTGAGAATAGAATGTTCCATTAAATTAATTGAAAGACTACCCTGCCCCTGGTTGAAATTAAGGTTTTTTAGAAAAATAGAACAAAACTCCAACTCCTGGCTCGAGGGAGTTAACTAAGGGTTATCTCCTGATATCTCCACTATTTAGGAAGTGAAACAATGCATTACATCGTCAGCTCAGTCTTACCATTGACAACATAGTTTAGCAAAATTCGATTATTTTATATATTCATCATTCTCGCTCCAAGTTTGTTAAAGTTGTGAAATGGAAGATGGAAGTGAATATTTGATATTTATGAGAAGTTATAGTAAATGAAGAGTGAACACGAATTTCAAAACATGCATGATTATTTCATTTGAATTACTGATTGCAGAGTACAAAGTTTATAACAAATAACACTTTGCAAGAAATAAATTACACATGATAAAGCCTAATTATCCTACGAATGAGCTTATTTAGTGATCCACCAATCAGGGTGAGGGATTTTCCACCATATGCGGACCATCTTCTTCAAAAGTTAATTTCTTATTGTCAATCAGCTCTTGTACCACTTCTTTGAATGAATTGCATTCTTCATCATGAAACTCACATTAAACATCTGAGTTTTACCAAGGAGGAAATGAAGACTTCATGGATCTAGTTTGTCTAGGGGTCATTGATGAATTTTGGACCATATATGACCATAATTGACTGTATGTCATAGGGATTGGGTCAAACTGGCGAGTTTCACCTTCTTGGCTATTTGGACTCCTATGCTGATTCGGGGGTTGATGGTGATTGTTTCGATTCTGAACGTTTCGATTCTGACGTCGATGTTGAGGTTGAATCTTAGCCTATTGGTTCTGTGGTATAGGCCATGAATGCTGGTGTTGAAGACCAGAGGGTGGTTGTTGGTATTGAGCATCTACCGCATACAAATATCAATGATAAGGCACGAGAGACAGAGTTTCTGGAGCTTGGTAAGTTTCCCATATTACATTGGTTTCATTTTCTTCTTCCCCTTGGAAATCTCTAAGGGATTCACTAGTCGGGTTACTCGAGATGCTTGGTATTTTTCAATTTATTATGTCGCTCTCGATGCATTCCCCAACTATTACTAGGTCAGAGAAGCGTGACGATACACTGCCCAACATTTTTTCATAGTACTGACCTTATATGATGCTCATGAACATGTCTACCAACTCCTTATCCAATAATGGCAGTTGAACTCGAGCAGCCAACTCTCTCCATCTCTGTGTGTATTCTTTGAAGGATTCGTTACTCCCTGAGATAAATCTTATAGTTGCATGCAACTTAGAGCCATGTTAGTGTTGTATTGATAATGCTTCTGAAATGCCACAACCAAGTCATTCTAGGTGGGGACGTGTTTTCTTTCTAATTGCATATACCATTCTAATGATACTCCACTAAGGCTGTCTTTAAAATAGTGGATAAGCAATTTGTCATTGTGTGGGTATCCTGCCATTTTCCTAACATACATCTTCAAATGAGTCTTAGGACAACTAGCTCCTTTTCACTTTTCGAAATCTGGCATCTTAAACTTTGGAGGAAATACCACGTCTTCAACTAAACATAAAGTAGAAGCATCAAAGCTATGAGTGTCTTGTCCTTCTATGCGATATCTTTTAGTGTCCTCCAGATTTTGGGGTACTTTAGTATTCATGGTCAGGTTTTCCCCTTGAGGTTTTAGCGTAGGGAATGCAAATTGATGATACTCAATATATTCATGGGATGGAATATACCCATCTTGGAAAATGGCATGTTCTTGCACATCAAGGTTCTCAATTGAAGCTTGTATAGGTCGAGGTCGAGCTTGAGTGTCTTCTTGAAGTGTAATGATGTCCTCAATTGTGACTTGTTGACCTTCTCTCTTTTCCATAACTAATGTTACGTTTGCTTCATAAGCTGTTTCAAGTTTGTTATGAGTATTTGGGAATCACCTCGTTAGATTTTGGTTGAAAGTTTTCTGCGAGTGGAAGAGATATGAGCTTTATGCAGATGGATGAAAATGCTTGGGTACGCAAACATATTTTTTGGCTTTTAGGTATACAAAAAAAAGGTTTCATGGATATGCAATATGACGTAGACGTAGTATGAGGGTAGAAGTTAGGGTACGCTATACAGGTTTAATGATAGACATGGTGATATTCTACACTGACTCAGAGACTGAGATAGGCAGGAACTCCTTAAGGACGAAGATAATAATATACATAGGTTTGATGGTATACTACATTGTCTCAAAGATTGAGACCATAAATAATTCCTTAAGGATTATGGCCAATGAAAGACAACGAGGAATCTCTACAGGCTAGGGATTATGACATAGACAGAAGCCATACGAGCTAAAGATAGTAGTGGAAGAAAAGATAACCCTTGCGCGTTTAAAGATTGTAGTGGGATTAGTGAAAGGTATCCTTAGAAGGCAGGCTTCTAATTTTGGCCTACGAACATTCTACTCTCCTCATAAGGTGGTTTCCTTAAGGGTATCATGAATAACACTAGAGGGAAAGGAACAATGGCCTCCCTTAAGCGGAGTCTCTTTACATACCAAAACTTTCGTCTCTAGGTCATGAAAGGTCTCATCATGAGTTTTTGGTTTAAAGGTCGTACAAAGAGTCATATGTGTCATTCCAAAGTCCTACTTCCCAAGGGGATGTCTCTTGAGAGGTATTCCTTTTGCGGAATCCCACCGACTCTAGGCGAAGTCGTCACATAAATGCATAGGGTTGATGTATCGCCTTGGCTAATAGACGAACCTTCTTTCTAAGGGTTTTTGGAAATATTTTTTGCAAAATTTTAAATCCAACCACAAATATAATAATATAATGAATAATAAAAATAGGCAGAAAATAAATAAATAATTAAATGAGCAAGAAATAAAAACCCAATAAACAAGAAAAAAACCCTAAAAACCCAAAAACCAAAAGAGGAGGCTTTTAAACCTAGGGTTGAGTCCCCAGCAGAGTTGCCAACTACTGCAACTGGTTTTTAATACATAATCACCACCTAAATTTTTATCCTAAGGAAAGGAGTATAAAGGATAACCCTAAAAAAGTTAGAGATTCTAGGTTTTTTGACTCGGTTCTAGATGAAGGAAACGTGTTAGGCACCCCTCATCTACCTTTTTCACAAGGATACTAGGGTTAGAAGCGTGATTTTTAAGAAATATGGTTTTAATATTTTATTAAGGGAAAACGGGTTTTAATTTTAATTAGGGGGACTTGCCACGATTTCTATCGTATGCCTACGTATCCTCTTATGAGGAATCAGAGTCTCAATTCGTAGTTCACGGGGTTTGTGTTTTTTATGCGTTATGGAGATATTTTAATTCTCCCCGTACTTAGTCCGAGTGTGTGAATAGCAGATATTTTGGACCCAGTGCGCAGTTAACTAAAATACATTTCGTAATCCTTTTCGAAAATTAATTATTGAATTAGTTTAATTTATTTAAATAACTTGTGGGTTGTTAAGTATTTTTTATGTATTAATTATAAAAAAGTATTTTATTTAAAATGCAGGATTAAAAGATAATTTAATGCAAATAAAATAAATACTATATTTATGGGTTGGAAAATAATATAATTTGATTTATAATAATAATAAATATAATAAAATTATAAATATATACTAGTAGAAAATATAAAATAACATAAAATAATAATAATAATAATAATAATAATAATAATAATAATAATAATAATAATAATAAAGATAAATTAAAAGAAAAAGCAGGGGGTGTGACTTTGGTTAAGGTGGTAAAACATGGAGGTGTTAATAGCATGGGCCTGAATCCAGATATTGAATTCAGGCCCAAAAGGAAGGGGGTACATTTTTTATCCATGCAGTAAAATAGGGGGGTGCAGGGGGTATGGGTCCAAGTCAAGATATTGGACTTGGCGCGTTTGGCCAGAGGGGGTGTGAAAACACACATATGAGTAAAACACAATTGAAAGGGGCATGGATAGTTAATGGGCTAGGCCTATAGGGTTTGAGTCCGCTTGGATTCTATACGTGTGGTCATTTGGTAAAGTGGTGGGGGCGCGCTTTTTGTCTATTTGATTGAGATTGTGTGGCTCATGTTGGAAGAAATACGATAGTTGTTGTGGGCGGCATGCACTGGATCTCAATGCATAAGATATTTTATGTTTACAAAATAATTCTTCATTTTGTTATTCATCTTTCTCTCCACGTGTCTCTACCCTCTCTCTTCTTCTCCTCTCAACCCTAAACAGAGCCCTAGTTTATCTCAAGCGGCGGCGGCACTACCTTTCTCTCTTCTTCTCCGATTCCACAACCACAATAATACAACCCATAATCCCCCCTTACCCCAATCCCCAAATCAACACAACAACAAAACTTCTTGAGCTAAGAAATATACCTCATCGTGTTTTTTCTCTTTGCTCCGGTATCTCTTTGCTAACCCTTTCCTCATTCTAATTTCGGCAGGTGACGAGGTCGTGCTTGAGCGGTATTGACGGAGGATGCATTGGAGGAAGTAGCACAACAACTGGATCTAGGGTTTAATATTTTGAAACCCTAGTCCACACGGAGCGGTATGTGAAGTTCACGGCGGCGAGGCATTCTTTGTTCTTCTTCTCTTAATTTTCTTCCTCCTTGATTTTTTTACTCTGTAACAGTCCTCTCCTCTGTAGTTTTTTCGTCCCTTTTAATGTTCTATGAATTAGGCTTATACAACAAATTAGGTTTAGATGGATTAGGAAATAAAATTATGTTTGTCACTTATTCTTGATTGACTTAGGGAAATCCAGATTGTAAGTTAATTTGCATTAAAAATGTGTTTCTATAAAAGTTTTGATTTAGTATGTTCTGGAAGATTAATGCCAAGATTTATTTCTATTTACTAATTGATCTTGTTTCTATTCTTGAGTCATGTATTAACTAGTTAAGTAAATTGTATCAACCTTCTCCAATGCAACATTTCATTTTTTATTCTGGATTTGAACAGTAATTGCTTGCAAAACCTCCGCCTTTTGGTTCAAATCATGCGTTATTTTTCTTTGATGACAAAAGTACACACTTTCTTGATGAATTGGGCCTATTTTTTGTTTTGGTTTCTCAACAAAACATTCTTTAATCGAACTGGGCTTGGTCTTGTAATGGATTTGAGCTGTAATAAAAAAATCATTCTTGTTTAAAAAATAACAACTTCAATAATAAAACAAAACAATCTCCCACAACAAACCCAAAATTAAACATGCCACATGTTTAACTTATTGGGCCTTTACTCCTAACAACAACCTTTTTAAGCCATTGCACCTCTGTTTTTCTAAAAACTCTAAGATAGACCAACAAATTAACTAACACCCCCCTTTCTAAATGGACCTTCCGAAAATGGTATGATTTATTGGACCTGATAATTTTAAACAAAAACCACCCTATATTTTAATGGACTCTTAAAACCTTAATGGGTCAGAACCTGATGGGCCAAAAGATTTCATTCATTTTGGCCTTTAACAAAAAAGGGTTTGTTTTATGGACCTCCTTGTTTTAATATTGGGCTTTGAACAAGACGTGACCATATATGGGCCTTCCTATTTTGCAACATACATCCTCTTTTCAATACTTGAAATGGACTTTTAAAAACTTAATGGACCATGAGATATTAATGGTCCATTTTGGGTCAATACATACCTCTTTCGTGTTTTACTCCTCCATAGAAATAAAAAACTATATAATATGATTTATTTAAATAGAACCCTAAATATAATATAAAAGTAGGGAAAATTTGGGGTATAACACACTGTAGTGCGGGTAGAATTTCACAAGCTCTAGAAACTTGGCAGCATACTCCGTAACGGGCGAGTTCCCCTGCTTTAGTTTGAGAAACTCAATCTCCTTCTTCCCCGCAAACATCTTCCAGAAAGTACTTTCTTAATAATTCCCTACTGAAGACAGCCCAAGTTATAACTTCACCTGCAACTTCTAATATCTGACAAGTGCCCAACCACCAATCGTCAGCCTCAATAGCTAACATGTGAGTTCCATATTGCAACTTCTGCGCCTCAGAGAAATCCATCACTCAGAAAATCCTTTCCATCTCCTTGAGCCAAGCTTGTGCTCCATAAATCATACTTACCCCTAAACATAAGCGGATTCTCCCTCTGAAACAATCCCAAAGTATGAGACTCATCATTCCCACAAGCATTAGGCTGATTTTGCACAGCCTGAGTGTGATACGGTGGGAGAGAGAACTGACTATTTTTGGAATGCTGGTTCGCGTTTTGCGTTTGTTTTTGCAAAATGTCGCGGTAAGCAAGAGTCGCCACCGTCTTTTATTTTATCCAACAAGGAAAGGAAAAAAGCACAAAAAATTCCTTTTTCGAAATGTTTCTCGGGTTCGGGGGGTAGATTATAGAAAGGGAAGGTGTTAGGACCCTTTCTATCTGTGGTTATCCACGGGCTCTTAGGTACTTGCTCAAAGTGTTTTCAAAATTTCTTTTCTTTGTGTTTGTGGGTTTGAAAGAAGTTTTTGTTTGAAAAGGAGTGTAAGTGTAAAAAGTTTTGTTTTGTTTTAAAAGGAGCAAGTACTTAAGAACCATCTACCTACTCGAAAAAGGAATTAATTCATACAAATGTCCTTTAGACAATGCTATCCCACTATTGAGGAGTAGGTAGCACCGCCGTTGGAGTTTTAAGGGTCAACTTGATTAAGGGACGTATGGTCACTAAAGCAACGTTAGGACGCCTTAGCGGTAACCCTAATGTCTTAGATCATTTTTCTGAGGCAACCGTTTCAAGGCAACTTATGATCTTTGGACAAGATGGCGACCTCTAAAACTTCCTATACTCAATGACCATGTTCGAAGGCAACCAAGTGAGGTTTACCCTAAGAGTGCGCATGTGCGAGTGTGTTATTTCGGTTAACTTTATCTTTGCACATGTCATGGGTGAGCTATGTCGATTTTAAATTAAATATTTGATCTTGTCATGCATTCCCTATTAGCAAACATCTAACAGTGTATAGTTGCGGAATTTAAATTGCGAAAATTAAATCTAAACTGTTACAAGGCGTCGGATATTTACATCGCCAAAAGCAACCCTTTAATTTAAATTGCGGAAAGTAAATAAAGCGATAAAATAATTAAAGTCCTATTTAAAGCTATTACATTCCGGAAGCAAGTACAATAATATGAAAATATGGATCGTGTGTGAGAAAATTAAATCAACGCATTTTTTAGGGTTTTGACCTTTTTTTGAAAGAAAGCATTTTTGGTTTTTTTTGAATTAAAAGAAATTAAATCTAAATTAACAACTAAATTAATTAATTAATGAAAATATTTTTGGATTTTTGAATATTCGAAGAAATAAATTAATTCGGCCAAAGTTAGTAAAAACCTAATTCTCTACATTAATTTTAATTGTTTGTAAAAATATTAAAGTTAAACCTAATTAACACTAAATTAATTAAATTAATTTATTTACAAAAATAAAGTCATGAATTTAATTTTAATAAATAAAAATATTTTTGTGTTTTTGATTTTATGAGCAAAATAATTTAATTGGTTAGTTTAAATAATAAAATAAATAAACAAAACAATTGAATAAAGGAAATATAAAAAGAAAAGAAATAACCCAATGGGGGGTTTGGGCCTGCAAGGGGGTGAAATTAGCATTTTCCAGGCCCAACTGGCGTTGGCCTAGGCTGACTTTCCATGATTCCCTGTGGCGTGTTGACTTGAGTGTAGGATGGGTCTCCAATATGGTCCACCAGATCTGGCCTGGGGCCATCTGGCAAGCACTGGAATGGTGGTGTATGGTGAACTGCGGCTTTGGAAACATATTGGATAACCTGAAGACAAAATACAACAAATATTGGGGGACCTAGGATTCGAACCCAGGTCCTGTTAGACTTTGAACATATGCCTTAGCCACTGAGCCAACGCGCTTATATTGTTAGTGGATTAGGTGATGATTATTATAAGGGAAACAATTAAAATGCCAGAATTGAAAAAATAAAAAGTGCGAAATTATGAAACAGCCAATGGGAAGAGGACGCATCATCGTCTTCTTCGTTGTAAACAGGTTATTTACCTGCGGATTTTATCCGCAGCTAAATTCATGGCTCGTTCCTAAAATCAACTGTAAGCCATATAAATTGATCCTAAAACCATGGTTCGCTTCGTCTCTCCCTCCTGAATTCATCCATGTCCATGATTTGCCTCAATTTTGCCTGAAACTCAAACGCCTAAAAACAAGAAGCACGAACCCTAGTTTCGGGTAGGGCATTACAGGCCATGAAAACTCAATTGGTTAATGCAGAAAGTCTCTAAATGGACCGATTAGCATGATTGTGCAAAGATTTTGGCAAAAAAACGCATGAATATGAGAATACGATTTTATGTACAGGGCGACTTTTAGGGAAGCTTACAGTGCGATTCAGGGAGGGAGAGGGCTTGATTTTGATTCCAATAGACTTAGTGGATGTCTAGAAAGAGAACCACATTGAGTTTATGCCTTGAATTCGACTCTAACCAAGATTTCAGTTCTAAGCTTTTTTGAGTTTTTTCCAAGTTTTGTATTGGTGATTATGCAACCTCTAGGTCCTTTTTTCGTGTGCTTTGTGTTGTATATGTATCCAGCATTGCATTAAGTCAAATTTTGGGCTTTGAATCTTTGTGTATTGATGATTTTGGATTTGATATGATCTTCCATTACAAAGCTTCCAAAAATGTACCAAATCCAATATTTTGTTCATAACATGGCTTGATACAAGTTTGATCTTGTCCATGATGATAATTGAAACCTGTATCAATCAAAAAGATCCTATTTCATCAATATTTGGATTTTATTTGGATTTAAAATGAATTAAATCAATAAAAATCAAATAAAATAGAAACATCAATGAATGGACACAAGATTGAAGATAGGACACGTGTGTGGTGTGACAAGATCAAATCAAGTGGAAAAAAGTGGGGCCATTTGGCAAAATTTGAAGTTTTTGGGATAGTTGACTTTTGGCAATTTTGGAAAAATGCCCAACTTCAACAATGCATAACGTCTTCAATTTTGAACTTTTGAAGGTGTTATTTGACTTTTTAGAAACCTTGAGATGTCCTCTAACCAACCCTTTTGGTATCATCTCATTTTGATATTCCATTCTTAAGTTATAAGCTTTGGCAAAAAAGGTGTTTTTTGTTGACTTTCAAAAATGACCTATAATGTCCAAATTTGTAACTTCTTGTGAGTGCATTTATTGATCTTGGGGTGTGAAGATGGATTGGAGGAAATTTCATCCCCTTCAAAATGAGCTTTGGATGGGTCATTTCTCATAAAGTATGATAAAGTTATGCTTGGTCAAAGTTGAGTTGACTTTTCCTACAAAATCCTAATTTAGCAACTTTGGAATCTTGATGAATCTTGAGAAATCCTTGATGAATCATGATCAAACCTTGATAAAATGATGAATTATCCTTCAAAATGAGAATGTTGACAAAAAATCTTTAGATTTGACTATTTGTAGGTCACAGTTGACTTTTGCCCTAGCACAGTCGATTTTTGGACCTCTTGAGCAATTGACTGACCAAACTTCCTCTGCAAGGCTTGAAATTTGACATGGATGAACTTGAGAACATATTAGGACATTGGGGACCTTGATGCAACACAAAACCCTAATTTTGAGATTGACTTCCTTAGGAGATGATTTGACTGTCCAACCCTTGAGCCATCTTGAGCCACTTGGAGATTATTCTTGAAATGTCTTGAGAAATATGGGAGGGAAAATTTTGGGGTACAACACTGAGCAACAACTTGCAACGCAAAAACTATTGCAACATCATTCTTTTATACCGTTTCTCCATTTCACATCATTACAAAAAACTCTGGTTAGAATAAATATACTAACAACATTCAACTGTCACACTAATCTACTGACTCGACAACTTGGCCAGACGGACCAACCTGCTCTGATACCAATTGTAATGCTAAACTTTCCCTTTTTCAATTAAATCGATAAATGACTATATTTTCAAATAATATAGTTTTGTAGACAAATTAGAGTACTCATTAATGGGATGTCACATCCTCGAATAAACAAAATCATAGAATTATTATTTCACTTCATAGCATAGTATCTCAGTCGATTAGATTAAAATAACATAAAATATTTTCAAATAATTCACATCAAGCCCTCAAAGCTCCAACCTAAATAAAACTCCCACTCCTTGGTGGTCCAACATAATTTTGAAAATAAAGATACGTAACAACAATTTAAAAGTAACAATATAGAACTAAATTCTCATCTCGGTGTTACGTATCAGAGAGACTCCTACGACTCGATCTAAAAGCAACACAAGCATCCAAGAACTACTCAGGTACCTGATTATCTGTGCTCCCCAAGGAGCACAGACACAACAACAAAAAAGGAGTGAGAATTACATTCAATAATTTAAACGATAAGAACTTGCATGCTAAGGAATAGTAGATGAATACACATACAATCGCATGGTTACAATGCACACCCAATTATCACAGATACAAACAAACACTATCATTACACATAGCTTATTACAGTATGAAATATGACTCCATAGAATCCACACCAAGCATGCGGTACCAACACAACCAATACAGTTCATTCATATGAACTTGAATCCCGTCGAAATCTGGATAAGCCAATCATGTTCCCTTGGAACTTGACTTATCTCCACTCGACTCTCTTCAAAAGTGCGGATGAGACTAGGCACCCAACAAGGATTCCCACTTAGACTCATCTCATCACAACACGATACAATGAATGCATATATATATATATATATATATATATATATATATATATATATATATATATATATATATATATATATATATATATATATATATATATATATATATATATATATATATATATATATATATATATATATATATATATATATGCAAAAAATTGACAAATATTATTTCATAACATACGATCCTCATGATCACCCGTGAGTCACATACTCACCACGATTCCTTCCGAATCACCAGCATTCCTCATGAATGTCCTTACAATCACAAGCCGTTATAAAGGCATCAAAAGAATTCACAACTAAGAATAGTTCACCATTATCATCAAAACATCATTGGAAGCATACATAATTATCTCAATGAAACTATATCATCATAAAGAAAACACTCATCGAGTTGTATCAAGACATGGATACGTCTATTCATAGCAAAGAGCATACTTCCTATGTTAACACTACATATTTCATCACTTAATCCTAATGCAAGCACTATAAAAATAAATCTTGTGAATCATTTTATTCCATATGAAATTGTAATCCAAGCACTATAGTGCTTTAATTTTATTCCTTTACTATTACCTATGTTCTATAATCTATTCTTTTTAAAGTTTTTCCCCATAGCAATCCATAATGATTAAGAATCCCATAACACAATTTTCACAATTATGCCAACACAATTCAATGCAAATGAAATTACAACATTCATCTTCACAATCAAACGAAACACACAAGAAATACAAAATTAATAAAACCTAAGATGGAAAGGAACCCTCTAATCCCTCTCATGCTATAATTACCAAATTAGAGAACCCATTCTCGCCCCTTACCTTGAATTTCCAAAGTTTTCTCTAACAATGGTAGAACCTCTCTTTGACCTAGCCTTTCCTTTCCTCTTCCCTTCCTTTATTTCTCTAAAATTTCAAGATTGATAGAATGATCCTAATTCTCTTCCCTTCTTGGTTTTATCATTGGACCACATTAGGACTTTTCCTTATGCCCCTACTTAGCCCACCTACACTTACTATAACACCCTTACTTTAATTCTTATTAATAATTTTATTTAACAATAATAATAATATAATAATAATAATAATAATAATAAAATATTCTTCATACACCCATGTTTCTACACTTTTACTCATACACCCCCCTTCAATACTATACATCCCCTATTTTAATGCAATTATCCTTCCCAAGGCCTCCAAACCCCTAACTCACTAATAAGGCATTACAAGCATAATTCAACACATAAATAAATTAATAAAAATAAATCAAACAATTTACTTTGGGGAGTTACAACAAGGTCATGGGGATATGTTAAACTGATTGTCACTTTTTGAGCAGCCGAGACCTCCAGATCGATCAAAGTCCAATTCCTGGTGATAGACTGTCCATCTCTGTACCAGTGCATCTTAGGGAGACCAACTTTGGCCGAACTAATTGTTGTGCCATCCACCTTTCATTTGTAGATGAAGTATTACACGCCCAAGAGGCTCATAACCACTCTTCATATAGACATAAAAGTTGCAAGGAGATGCTTTGAAGCGGCCACAAAGGGGAAGAACTCCATCAATGTATCATGAAAAACTATCGATAAATCATCACAACCTAGCAGCTCGGAGGAGCCAACACCAATACCTCACATCGACTCGATCAACCTCGACAGTCGCATCACCAAAGATGACTTGAAGGATAAAAAGAAGAAAGAAATAGAAACTCGGATAGTAGCGGAAAACTCCTCAACACCAGATAACAATGTGGAGCCTCCCCATCCTAGGCGCCCCATTCCAGATGGCGAGTTCGAAGTTATACTCCTCGACAATGACCCAAACAATGGAGTGAAGACTAGCACTGGCATCCCCGATCTTGCAAGGAAGAAGTTGAAAGCCTATTTAAGAGAGAATGTAGACCTATTCACGTGGAGTGCCATTGAGATTCCCGGACTGGACCCTGATGTGGCTTGCCACCAGCTGACCATAGATTCCAACACTAGAGCTGTAGTGCAATGTAGGCGTAGAAAGTCTCTCGAGAAAGCGAAGGCTACTGAAAATGCTACAAAAGACCTCCTAGATGAAAATTTTATTTCAGAAGCCCAGTAAACAACCTGGATTTCAAATGTTGTACTTGTGAAAAAATCTAAAGGAAAGTGGCGAATGTGCGTTGATTATACCGATCTCAATAGGGATTGCCCTAAAGATGTTTTACCCTTTACCTAATATAGATAGACTAGTTAATAATTATGTTGGATTTAAATTACTGTCTTTTATGGATGCGTACACAGGGAACAACCAGATCCCCATGGCAAAGGTTGACAAAAAATACACGGGCTTCATGACCGAGTCAAACAACTACTACTATAACCTAATGGTCTTCAGCTTGAAAAACATTGGCGCTACATACCAGCAAATGATGAACAAAGTCTTACGAGGTGAGATTAGCGACATGCTCGAAGTCTATATGGAAAACATGATTGTAGAATCCCAAGAGGAGTCCAACCATACCTCCCACCTTAAAAGAGTCTTCAACCAGGTGACGAGGTGCAAGATGAGGTTCAATCCGGAGAAATGCACCTTCTATGTACGAGCAGGTAAGTTCATCGACTTCTATCTAACAGAACAAGGAATCGAAGCGAACCTCAACAAATGTAGGGCCCTCTCCGAATTACCAACACTCATCTTGAAGAAATCAATACTATACCTAAATAGGATGCTCACCTCGTCATCATGCTTCATAGAAAAGTCTGCCCAGCATAGACTTCCCCTTTTCAAAATTCTTCACAAGAAAGCAGCATTCGAATGGACCGAGAAGTGCGAACAAGCCCTCCTCCACCTCAAAAAATATATTTCGCATCCATAGGTCCTCTCACAGCCAGACAATGGAGAAGCCCTCTACCTTTACCTCTCCATGGCAACTGAGGTCGTCAGCGCGACTCTCATCCGCGAGACCCCCGATGGGCAGAAACCCATATACTTCACGAGCAAGACCCTACAAGGCCTCGAATTCAATGCGGCGAGAAAGTAGCTATGCAAATCGAAAAAGTAGCGTCGGCCCTCATCAATGCAGCGAGAATATATAGAGACTACTTCCTAGCTCACACGATCTGGTACGAACTGACAAACCAGTAAAGCATCTGCTCGATCGTCCCAACATGACAGGCAGAATGCTCAAATGGTCACTGGAACTCGTTGAATTCGATAACTGGTATGAGAGAAGAAAATACCTTAAAGCTCAAGTACTAGCTGACTTCATGGTAGAAATGGCCACACCTGCCTCCCCAACAAGTGGAGCCCAAAAGTGGACCATCTTCATAGATAGAGCATCCAGCTCGACAGGAAGCAAAGTAGGCATCATCCTTGAAAATGAGGAGGGAATCCTGATCGAAGTTTCCCTCACTCTATCCTTCCGAACCTCGAATAACCAGGCATAATATGAATCTTTCCTCATGGGACTACACTTGGCTGAAGACTTTGGAGCTAAAGAGGTAAAAATCTTTGTGAATCCAACATCACTATTAGATGTTTTGCATGATATCAAAACTCGAAAAGCTAGAATTTCAGTATGGTGGATGGTATCCTTATGTCTTGTGGCACTACCTTGCACTAGAAGTCTTAGGAATCATTTAAAACAACTTTAAAATCGATTCAATCATGAAAAATCAGTTTTTGCACAAAATTAACACTTATGTGTCAACCTGAAATTTATATGTGTAAACACATAAATTCTGCATTTTATTAAAAGCTTCAATATGTGTCGACACATACAATTTTCAGGTAGACACATATGACCTATGCACTGACACTGGATTTTTGAGTCAACACATGTACTGCATTATTAAAGCTTTTAGCCACTATTTTGCATATGTCAACACATAAACTTTTCAGGTCGACACATACTATTTTATTGGTCATTTTTTCATTATTTTTTCATTGCGAAACTATCCTCTTTTACCTAAAAAGGGTACAACTATAAATATATCATTCATGCATCATTCCAGGTTGTTGAAAACCATAAAATTAGTCTATTTCTCTCTTCATCTTCAACTTCTAATCAATGCATATACACTGACGTTACATTGTAAAGATGTTCCATTGGGGTGCCATCTAGACGAGGATTGCTAGTGTCCAATTTTGTATTGGGTGGAGTTTTTTAGGGGTTTTCATCTAGGGAAAACGTCGGGTTTGTCCTCCAAGATCATTGGTTGATTTGGGGGTTTTCGTGCAATATCGTTCAAGAGGAAATCGTGTTCAAGTGAACAACCTTGGAGTGCTTAAAATCTTTGCAAGGAACCTTGGAATGTTTGAAATCTTTGCAAGGAAGTAGCTTAAAGTTCAGGATAGAATTGAAGACCTTGTGTTAATAGATTGCAATCAGATTCTCTCGAGTGGTCAATCTTAGAGTGTTTGAAATCTTTGCAAGGAACCTTGGAGTGTTTGTAATCTTTGCAAGGAAGTACCTTAAGCGGATAATAGATTGAATCTATTGTGTTCTTGATCTTTTTGAAGATAAAAAGAAGAAAAGGGTTTGGATCAACATCAAACAGTTAGGGTTTGTAGGATTTCTCTTGAACACTTCTCTTGTAACCATACTTTTGCAAAGTAAGAAGTTATCCTAATTCAAAATTTGGAATTGGGGGAGATGTAGCCATAGCGAGGATGATTGGTGAACTTCCTAAACAAATCCTTGTGTCTCTTATCTTTTAATGCTTTAGTTCTCATACAATAATTTGTCAAAAATCATTGAGTAATTTATCGACGCGTAGGAATTTTCCGAAACTATTTTTGTTTTGAATTGTGTCTTGAGTTGCTTATAATCACTTTTGGTCATTTTCTGAAACTTTGATTGCAAGTGTTTGACAGATTGTTTAGCTTGTTTAACTCAAAGGAAAATTGCAATGTTCTATCTCTTGCTTTCATTTACTCTCTATATGTAATTTATTGAATGTCTTGTTTGATAGATTGATTCATATATAATTTATCTTTGATTATTAAAGTTTAAATTTCTTTGTTAATTAGCTTATAATCACTTTAATTGTAAGTGATTTTTCATATCAACAGTCTCAAAGAAAATTCTGAAAAATTGATTGTGCGCCATATGTTCGATAAATTGTCATGTTATGTTTTTAATGTGATTTCATTAGAAATAGGAAACTGCTGTGTTGGATATTAAACGGTTAATTGCAATATTATTATGTTGATTGATTTTATCATTATGTTAATTCGATATGGCTCGTGCATATCCGAGTTTCCAATAACTAGGCTAGTTTAGACTACTATATTGATCTAGATCAAAAACCTTCCGCTCAACAATAAGTTTTAAATAACCATTTTCAAAGGTAGTTTTTGTTTGGGGATCTATTCACCCCACCTCTAGATCTGGTGCCATAGTCTAACAATCATCACTGACTCCCAGCTCGTCGCCTCTCAAGTACTGGGAGAATATCAAGTCAAAAACGACAACCTCTCCAAGTACCTAGCTCTGGTTCGGGAAAGAATAACAAAATTCGAGTCTGTTGAAGTAAAACATGTCCCTCACAAGCACAACACCGAGCAGACATCCTATCAAAACTCACGAGCCCAAAGAAGAAAGGTGAAAAAAAGTCAGTCATCCAAGAGATACTTTCTTATCCGAGCAGAGAAAAACCCTTTGCAACTCTCGACATAAACGCCATCGGCGAAAGCAACAACTGGATGACCTGGTATACAACTACCTCATAACAGGGGAACTACCCCTGACCAGAAAGAGGCCAATGTGATTAGACGCAGAGCTTGCACCTATGTCTTGGTCGAGGAAAATTGTACAAACGGGGATTCTCCACCCCCTCCTCAAGTTTGTCGAGGAATCCAAGGTCAGCCACATCCTACATGAAATCTATGAAGGAATTAACGCCCAACACCTAGGAGGAAGATCCCTCGCCCGGAAAGCCCTACGAGCAAGATGCTACTGGCCCACCATGCAATACGATGCAAAAGAACATGTTAAAAATTTGATAAATGCCAACTCCATAGAGATATGCACTTGGCACCACCCAACGAGCTTAAAACTCTCTCCTTCCCGTGGCCCTTCGCTTGGTGGGGAATGGTCATCCTCAGGCCGTTTACCACAAGTTTAAACTAGAATAAGTACCTGGTAGTCGGTGTTGATTATTTCACGAAGTTGATAGAGGTAGAAACTTGCCCGACCATGGAACACCAAAAAACTGAAACAATATTACATGTAGGTCTTGAAGTCGGTCTACCCCAATGAACAACAATTGGGTATGTCCCGACCACAGAGGCGTTCTCGGGTACAAGCACAACATCCCAAACTTAAACAAAATGCAAGTTTCCACTCTTTTACAAGTAGATTATTGGCCTGACGGAGAAACCTCAACTGAGCTCCGCCATCATCGTACCTGTTTGGCATAACGCCAAACTCGCGACGGGAGGTTCACGCTGCTGAGCTAAGATCTCGACCGAGATCTTTTCTACCACCCATAATCCGGAACCCAACTATGGTCACTTGACGAGTTTCCTACACTGTCGAGCAACAACACTGTCGACCCAAGACCCCCAAAACACTTAGCGAAAATAATTTGTATATGAACATTTTGTTTCACGGGCTACATAAATCGACGAGCATCCAGAAAGCCTAAATGAGGAAAAAATACACTTGGAAAATAAGGCATACAAAATACAAACAAGTAAATCTTAAAAGACTAAGACACACAAGAGCATATCAATAAATTGAAAGTGCGGTAAATATAAACAACCACGAAGGTCGAAGGATGTCATTATGTTACAACAAAATTGAGCGTAGCCTATTATACAAAAATTACAAATTAAGGCGCGCAGAACCAAAGAAATACAATAATTAAACTCAGTCACTTCTCATGCTTGGCCTCCCCGTCATTTAGCTCCCCCTCTTCGTGGAGCTCTTCGTCGTCTTCTTCCTCGCCAAAGGGAAAGCTGGGAGGAACGACTATTTATCTGTCAACCACTTTATGCAAGAACCCAATCCCTTCAGTGACAAGCTCGAGTCTGGGATTCACGAGCTGGAGCTGGGCCATTGAATTATCAAAGGTCATAGCCATAACCTCCACACATTCCTGCCCGAGACTCTGAATCTAGGAAACCATCTTAGCACAAGTCTTCAAGGATTTCACCTCATCAGCCCCATCCTCGACGGGCACCGCAATAGTCTCTTAGGCAACAAACTTGTCCTCGAGACTTTTCTTCTCGGTAGCATGAGCGATCGTCATACCAGTCATATCCACAGCCAGCTTAGCCACTTCCTCCTTCTTCCCGCACAACTCGGTCAAATTCCTACTATGGATCCGATACTTCTCCTTATAGCCATCGAAAGCAGTCTCGAGCGTGAGCAACTTTGATTCAAGAGTATAATTTTTTACACGCAGCTTCTTATCATACCCCAAATTTGTCCTACCTCAGCGATCTTGTTCTTAGAATTATTTAATTAAAGATGGTACATCAATATCTGATGGACTATCTTTGTTCAAGATCAAGGGGGGTGTATTTTAATTCAAGAAGATTTAGTTGTTATTAAAAAAAGGAGGGGTGAAAATTTAATTCGAGAGTATGCAAAAGAAAAAGGGAAGAATTAATGCTAGGCCCAATTAAATTAAAGGAGATGTTTTGACTGCAAACGAAGAAATGCTAGGCTGTATGGATCAAGCGCTGACCCAACAAAACTTCTGAAACAAATCCCAGAAGTTCTTCTTTATAGAAACAAATGTAAAAGTTGTGCAGATCAGAGCCAGAATCAAGCACAAGCTAGTATTGGTACAAAACTGGAATATCAGATCTTCTAGCAGAGTTAAATTGTAAGCACGGGAAGAATCAGATTATCTTCCACAACCCAAGCTCAGATTTTCAGAGGATAAGCAACCCATGCCCAAATCTGTTGGACGTGCGTTGTATCAAATTCAATCAAATCTTTCACGGAGAATCAATTCCAATCAAATCTTTTTAATTATATCCTCAATCTTTGCTCTAGCCATACTCCAAGCCCAAAAATTGAACATTATAAGTAGAGGAGCAAATTAGCAATTGAGGAGGAGGAAAAAAGAGAAAAGAATACGGA
Source organism: Vicia faba (assembly GCA_948472305.1). Taxonomy (NCBI): domain Eukaryota; kingdom Viridiplantae; phylum Streptophyta; class Magnoliopsida; order Fabales; family Fabaceae; genus Vicia; species Vicia faba. The sequence goes on along the minus strand of OX451740.1, from coordinate 637,334,654 downwards.
GAGAGAGAGAGAGGGATGAATTTGCAGAAAAGTTTGAAAAATAAGAAAAATGTAGTAGGAGCAAGAACACAAGAGTTTCTGGAAAACCCAGAAGAAGAACACGCAGAAGAGTAACTGAGGTTCCAATATCTAGAACCCTAGTTTCAATCGTCATCGCTCCACCTTCCGTCACTGCTGTCATTAGAATCTGCAGAAGAAGAAGGAAAGGATAGAAAAACACGCACCAGAATCAGAAGTAAAAGCGCCAAAGCGGTAACAAATTTTAATTTGTTTCTTTACTGTTTTCATGTTGGGTTTAAGATGAATAGGGTCAGGAGAACATAGGCAGGGCTGAAACTATAGAAAATTAATATGTAGATGGTTTTACAATCTGATTGCATATGATCACGCTAATTTCTTACATTCTGACTGGGCTAAACCCAGGTTTCAGATTTTTTCCGTGTCCAGAATCAGCATTAGACTTATATACTTTCTGCCTGCCCTTTTCCAGAAATTCTGAGTAGTAGGCTTAGCCCAGAAGTTAACACCTCTATTTTCTGACTTTACTAACCAGCTTGCAACGTACCTTTTCAGAAGTTCTGTGACTGGGGCCAAAACCCAGTCAATTTCTCTGCATAACTTCTGTCCCTTTCAAAATATCCCTTTTCCATAATTTAGGCTAGGGCTTAAAAACCAGAAGATGCAACCCCCCTGTTCACAAATTATTTTGTTTTTTTTTCCTTTATTTTTCTATTTTTGTAATTATTATACTATTATTATAATTATTAATTTTTATTGTGAATATTATTTATTATATCACTTAAATTATTTTTACATTAAAAAATGCATATTATTTTCTTATATTATTTGCATTAAATATTTTTTATATCATGCATTAATAAGATTTTTTTACAATTAACGTCTATAAAAAACACTCAACAAATCTCAAACTTTCTTTCGCAATTAACTAATCTAAACAACTATTTTTGCAAAAGGGTTTCAAGCAGATTTTGACTTACTGCGCATTTAGCCAAAATCTCCGCAATCACTACTCCCGGCCAAAATGTGAGGTGATTCAAAGTACGTTTGCAACCCCTAAAAAACATAAATCCATACGAACTACGAATTGAGACTCTAATTCCTCTTAAGAGGATACGTAGGCATACGATCAAAAATCACAGCGAGTTCTCCTATTAAAACTTAAACCCTTTCCCCTAATTAAAATTTAAAACCCTATTTTACCTTTATCCAAACTCAAACCTAAAACCTAGTATCCTTGTGAACAAGGTAGATGAAAGGTGCATAATACCTTCCTTTCCTATAAAGAAGTCTGAAACCTAGAATCTTTGTCTGTGTTAGGGTTTTCTGTTAGATTCCCTTCCCTATAATAAAATCTAATAGTGGTGGCTCTGATTAAAAATCCAGTTGCTATAGTTGGCAACTCTGCTGGGGACCTTCAACTTTAGGTTTTAGGGGTTTTACTTTGGGGGTTTTATTTATTTACTTATTGCATTATTTATTACATTATTTTATTTATTGCATTTATTTATTTATTTTCAATTCTTTTTATCGTATATTTCCTATGTGGCGGGATTTTTTATTTCTTAAAATATTTTCAATATAACCCTTAGAAAGAAGGTTCGTCTATTAGCTTAGAGGGTACATCATCCCTGTGAGTTTATGTGACGACTTCGTCTAGAGTCGATGAACTTCCCAAAAAGGAATACTTATCGAGAGATATCCTCTTGACGAGTAGGACTTTAGAAGGTCACCCATGACTCTTTGTAATAGCCTTAACCTAAAAATTCATGACGAGACCTTTCACGACTTTGAGACAAAAGTTTCGGTCTGTAAAGAGGCTCCACCTAAGGGAGGCCCTTCTGCCTTTTCCCTCTGGTGTTATTCATGACACCCTTAAGGAAGACACCTTTTGGAAGGGTAAAGCAACCATAGTTCAAAATTAAGGAACCTACCACAAAACCCCACCACTAAACCATACATCCATACATTCATGCATTCATATTTATCATATATTCATCAGTTGCATCTTTTTATCTGTCTTATTCACAGGGTACCAAAGAGAAAGATGATAAAATCAAGTTTTTTGGGGACTGTCTAAAAAAATGGATACCAAAGGGAAACAACTCGTCTGCGTCAATGCCTTCCAGCCTGGCCTTTATGAAATCAAAATTATAAAGGGGAAATAATCTGAGAGAGCCCGAAGATGTACGCTCGCCGCTATGGGGATACCCTCGACTTGACCAGAGTAGATGTTCAAATAGATGATGTATCTGCCCTCATTCAGTTCTACGACCCTCCGCTGAGACGTTTTACTTTCCAAGACTTCCAGCTAGCACCAGCTCTGGAAGAATTGGAGAGAATTCTGAACTTTTCCATAGAGAAGGCCAATGTAGGTATCAGACAAGCTGTTGAAGTCAAAGCTTTGGCAAAAGGCTTTGGGATCCCTTACCCTGAGTTAGTGCAAAATTACCAGCGAGAAGGTCCAATACAAGGAGTCAAAAGGTTATACTTGGAAGCTAAGGCACTTGAATTTGCTAACTATAAGGAATGGGAATCTTGTGTTGATCGTTTAGGGCTACTGGTATTTGGTGTAATTCTATTTCCTCGAACCATAAACTATATTGACCCTGCAGCCATTAGCATATTTTGGGGCGTGAAAGTCTTTAATACTGATCCAACTACTTCTCTACTTGATGACATTTATTACACTTTGCATATGATGTATGAAAAGAGAAAAGGAGCTTTGAATTGTTGCATTCCACTCCTATATACTTGGTTCATGACCCATCTTTACAAAGAAGACTATATGATTCTGAAGCTGACCAAATGAGAATGGCCCCAGAAGTTAAAGTCTCTCACTGCAAACTTGATACTATGGTATGCAAGAAAGCTAGATATTGGTGACATCACTATTAGCTGTGGAGACTTTCCTAATATCTCGTTGATTGGATCACGAGGTTGTATTAACTACAACCCTACTATGGCCCTGTGACATATAGGGTATTCTTTGGAAGACAGACCTACAAACGAACAACTCTAACCATTGATCATCCACGACATGGGTACAAAATACCAAGAGTTGCTCAACAAGGTTATCCGGGATTGGAATATGGTCAATAAGGGGAGAGCTGAAAGAAAGAATGCCATAACAAGAGAACCTTACACCAGATGGGTCAGAGATAGGGTACAGATTATCAAGTTGCCATTTGAGATAGATCCAGGTTACAAGATAGAAGTCCAAGAGATCACGCCTATATCCTTAGAAGAAGTTAACAATTTGAAAAATGCCCTAAAGCAAGCTCAAAGGGAAAAGAAAGAGTTAGAGCTCATCCTTCACAATATGACCAAAGAGAAGAAGTAGATGCAGCTCATACTTGAGTCCAAGGACCTACAAATTGAGAGAGATCAAAAGGTATTGGAAAAGGAGAGTCTCAAGCGAAAGCGCACAATCGAAGGGCTGCTAAGTGCAACCTTCAATCTGGATTCCCACAACCGAAGGTTATAAGATGTTGTTGCTAAAATTGGAAAGTTAACCAGATGGTATGAAAAGGCTACACATGACAAGAAGGTACTAGAGGAGGATCTAAGAGCCCGGATTCAAGGTTTAACACAAGCTTCCTTAGACCAAGAAGAGCAAATAAAGTACCTCACCACTGGATTTCAAGACAACCAAGAAGCAGAGAATAAGGAACGCCTCGAGAGGATGGAGGCATAAGGACTCTTGGTTCAGAAAATTGAAGAATACGAGCAAGTATGCCTAGAATTGCAGGGTCTCGAAAAAGACTTCCTTATTCATCAGAGACTTTATACGGAAATGAGGGGTGAAAAGATGTATTGGGAAGAGCAGTATGTCAAGATCGCACAAGCAGGGAGAGACAACCATAAGATGATTCCACATATTTATCAAGAGTACCGATATTACAAAGAAATACATGAAAAGCTTGTCTTCTTAGCCAACAATCTTATTGAGGATATCCCTAGAACTCTGAGAGACACAGAAAGTGTGATGGTTCCTCTCCCAAAGGACGTTGAAGACGTTCTCTATCTTTTTCGAGCAATGGTTGATGGTTTCAGAGCACACATCCACAGGTGCACCTAGAAGATTTATTTCCCTTCATTTATGTTTATGTAAATAAGTTTTGATTCAAAGTTGTAATATTTTTCAATATCTGGATTATGTTACTTTCAATAAAGGCATTTTGTTTTCGTATCTCGTTTGCGTATCCATTTCAAAGACAGTCACCAATTAAAATAATAATAAACAAAAGATAACTGTGTACCCAAATGAATAAGACATTTCATGTTCATACACATTCATCTGCATGCATGAATTCATAAAACACCTGCATATCATATCAAAACTCATCCCTCACAAAATCTCTCCAGTAAACCATTGGTAGAAGAAGATCTCTACCTCCTTGGCCTCCATATCAAACAAGGGCCTACCAGCAAAAAGAAATGGAACAAATTGAGGAGACTCAGGCAACGTTCAAAGAAGATCTCAACCAAGTAAAAGGTGATATGAGTTCAATGAAGGGAGATCTGAGCCAAGTTCTTCTAGCTCTGAAGAACATCATTGACAGGCAGAACCAGATTCCCAGGATAGATTTCGAAGAAGTAGCCCAAACTATTGGTGCATCAAGCGGTCACCAACTAAGGAAAGAACCATAGGAAAGACTCCAAAAGTCCGTCATGGCCCAACAAGAAGCTGAGACTGAAGGGTTTGTCCCACCATCATCAAAAGTAGGGACCCTACAAATCCCAGTCAACAACATGGACAACTACTTGGATCTGCAATACGGAGACCACGACCTAGAGGATGCCAACCAGGCACCCCTAAAGATGACTGGTACTCATGTTGTTGACAATCCACTAGTGGCAGATAAGTACAAAGCTCTGGAGGAAAGATTAAAAGTTGTGGAAGGTTTCGAGGCCTTCGAGGTAGACCCTCTCGAAATGGGCCTAGTTCCTGATGTGGTAATTCCACCAAAGTTCAAAGTACCTGGCTTTGGAAAGTACAAGGGGCTCACCTGTCCAAGAAATCATTTACGCATGTATTGTAGGAAGATGCATGCCCATGCTCACAATCAGAAGCTGATGATTCACTATTTCTCAGGATAGCCTGAGTGGGGCAGATCTTGCTAATGCTTTCTTAAAGCATTACAAATATAACCTGGACATGGAGCCTACCCGCATGTAACTCCAGAATTTGTCCCAAAAGAAGGAAGAGTCCTTCAAGGATTATGCTAAAAGATGGAGGGAGATGGCATCCCGTGTACCACCACCACTATTAGAGAAGGGATTAGTAGACATGTTCATGGGAACTTTGCAAGGGTTGTATTACAAGAAAATGGTTGGGAGTATTTCTTCGGGATTCTTAGATCTAGTGACTATTGGAGAAAGAATCGAGACTAGAGTAAAAAGTGGGAAGATATTAGGGGGATCATCAAACGCCCCCCCCCCCCCCCCCCCCCATAATCCAAAAAGACCTGCTTCAAACTACCCAAAAATAAAAGGGGGAGAAATTAATGTTGTAACCTCACAACCAAGGGCATCACAACCACTAATGATCCCGCAAGGGCAGCAAGAAGATAGATTTAAAAGGCCACAAAGAAGCTTTGATCTACTCTCTATGCCACCCATCCAGTTATTACAACACTTGGTTAAGGCATCATTGGTGGAAATCAAACCTCTAGCTCCTCCAGTCGAGCCACTCCCACGAAGGTATAATGCCGATGCCAAATGCAAATAACATGCTAATTCTCCATGGCACACCATAGAGAAATGTTGGGCATTCAAACACAAAGTACAGGACTTGTTAGAATCTCAAGATATCACCTTTGAGAAACCTAACATCAAGACAAATCCCATGCCTCCGCATGGTGGGCCGACAATAAATGCAATTGAAGTAGTCACTAACTTTGGGGCAATCAGACAAGCAAAAACCCCAATCAACTTGTTAAAAGAATATCTGTTCGAATGTGGGTTCCTGTTGGAACATAATAAAGCCTTCGAAAGAACTTTGCAAAAGATAATGGACCAGGGGATAGTCCAATTTGGACCATATCCTCAAGAAGAAAATGTAGTCGCGATTGAAGGAAAGAAGCCATTGGTAATCCCTTTCCAAGGCCCGAATCTTAACAATAAAACTCTAGTGATCCCGTGGGAAGAATCAACGAATACCACAAGGATGGCACCCAAGAAGACCCTCATAATACCAACTGTTCCAAAGGCCACAATGGTGATTAAGGGATCCCCACCTATCCCTTATGAGAGTAACAAGGCAGTACCGTGGGGTTATGACCCAGCAGTGTACATTAATGGAGTGAAATAAGAAAGTGAGCCCTCACCAAGTCAAGGACCTGAAATTTCTAATATAGCAGGGACAGGGGGTATGACTCGAAGTGGTCGAATTTTTGGAGCTGAACCATCAAAGAATAAAGATGAGACTCCAACAAAGGATAAGGGCAAAGCAGTGGTTGATACAAGTCAAGAGGAAGAACCTCCAAGCAAAAACTTTACTGATTAAGAGGCAGAAGAGTTTCTGAAAATAATCAAAAGAAGTGATTACAGAGTGGTGGATCAGCTTCACCAAACTCCAACAAAAATCTCCATACTCTCACTACTCATCAACTCTGAAGTGCACTGAGACTCCTTGATAAAGGTATTGAGTTCAACTCATGTCGCAGAAGAAGTTTCAGTAAATCAATTTGACAATGTCGTAGCAAACCTAACATCCAGATCATACATGGGTTTCAGTAACAATGAATTGCTTCCACATGGTCGAGCTCATAACAAGGCACTCCACATTACTCTGAAAATAGGTATTACCCATTTATCCAGGGTTCTCACCGATACCGGTTATGCCCTCAATGTGTTGCCAAAGTTCAGTCTGATAAAGTTAACAATAGATGACGCTGTGATGAGGCTGAGTTCTATAATAGTGAAAGCATTTGACGATTCTCGAAGCTCGTTGTTAGGAGAGGCGGATCTTCCAGTTAAAATTGGGCCGCATATATTCATTATCACTTTCCAGCTCATGGATATAGAACCAACATACACTTGCTTACTGGGGAGACCTTGGATCCATGCAGCAGGGGCGATCACCTCGACCCTGCATCACAAATTGAAGTTCTTAGTGGAAGCGAAATTAATCATAATCGATGTCAAGGAAGATATCTTTGTAAGCCACATTGAATCATACAGATATATCAGTGTCGACGAAGACTGTATAGCTACCCTGTTCCAAGCCTTGGAAATTGCTTCAATGGTGACTTTACCAGTCGAGAAGGGTAATAGGCCTAAGGTGATATCGTGGAGAGATCTACAAGCAACCATGGGATGTGATGCCTCAAAAGGCTGGGGAAAGCTCCCAGAAATCCATGAAAAGAAGAATCACTTTGGAAATGGCTATGATTCAGCGAAAGCTACTCCAAAAGGAAAAGCACGCTTCCCTCCGATTCAAGAGACCTTTGTCAACAAGGGAACAAAGCATGGCGGACACGTGGTGATAATATCCAACAAAGTTCACACCAGAAAGGCAACGAAATTTATCAGGGAGTGCGCTCCAGGAGAAGAACTCAAAAGTTGGACTGCCGTGGAGATTCTCGTGATCTTTTTCTTTCCTACGTAATTTTCCTTGTTTTAAAAGAACCTATGTCAAGCCCGAGGCAAATGGGTTGCTTGTAAGGGTTCCCCATTTTTGTTTCAGACAATATTTATAATCAATAAAGTTGTATTTTGTTTTCAATCAAGATCCTTGTCTTTCTCTTACATTTATTCCTTAAAAATTAAAAATGGCAATACTTTCTCTGCATATGCATTTTCAAAAAAACTCATATACTAAAATCTGCAACAAAACATGATAAATGTGTAGATCTATGCCCAAAACCACTGATAATGTTACTGCTGTGACCCGATACATTTTTGAGGCTCCTATCAACCAAGCCGAATAGGAATATGATGAAGATCTGGAGCTCTCTGAGGAAATGACGAGGGAAATAGAATGAAAGGCTGACAGCATACAACCATACCAAGATGCTGTGGAAACCATTAATCTAGGCAATGAGGAAGATCCCAAAGAAATCAAGATGTGGGCAAGGTTAGAGCAGAGTGTCAAAGAAGGGTTGATCAAACTACTGCACGAGTACGTGAACATATTCGCTTGGTCCTACAGAGACATGCCAGGGTTAGATACCGACGTCGTGGTACACAGACTACCTCTCAAAGAAGGGTGTACTCTAGTTAGGAAAAAACTCAGGAGAAGTCGTCCAGATATGTCCAACAAAATTAGGGAAGAGGTTCTTAAATAATTTAACGCATGGGTTCTTAGCAGTGGTAGATTATCCACCCTAGATAGCTAACATTGTGCCAGTACCCAAGAAAGACGGCAAGGTACGCATGTGTGTGGATTGTCAAGATCTGAACAAAGCAAGCCCCAAAGACGATTTCCCGTTACCCCACATAGATGTTCTGCTGGATAACACGGCTCAAGCCTTAGTATTCTTATTCATGGACGGCTTCTCGGGCTATAATCAAATCAAAATGGTACCCGAAGACGTGGAAAATACTACCTTCATGACACCTTGAGGAACTTTCTGCTACAAAGTAATGCCATTCGGTCTCAAGAATGCAAGCGCAACCTATCAGAGGGCAATGGTCACATTATTCCATGATATGATCCACAAAGAGGTTGAAGTGTATGTAGATGATATGATCGCCAAATCCCATACGGAGGAAGAACACATCATACATTTACAAAAGCTATTCGAACGTCTATGCAAGTTCAGACTGAGGTTAAATCCGAACAAATGTACATTTGGCGTCAAATCAGACAAATTGTTGGGTTTCATTGTAAGCCAGCGGGGTATCAAAGTGGACCCCGACAAAGTAAAAGCTATACAAGGGATGCCAGCACCGAGGATAGAAAAAGAAGTGTGTGGTTTCTTAGGGAGAATGAATTACATCTCAAGGTTCATATCGCATCTAACAGCCACATGTGAGCCGATATTCAAATTATTACGAAAAGATCATATGGTAGTATAGAATGATGATTGTCAAACATCCTTCAAGATGATAAAACAGTATCTACAAGAGCCACCAATCTTGATGTCGCCATTCCCTGGAAGACCACTGATCATGTATCTGACAATGCTCGAAGGATCAATGGGTTGTGTTTTGGGACAATAGTATGAAATAGGAAGAAAGGAGCATGCGATTTATTACCTCAGTAAGACGTTCACTGACTACAAAACCAGGTACTCACTCCTCGAGAAAATTTGTTGCGCATTGGCTTGGGCTACAAAGAGGTTAAGGCCATATATGTTAACCCACACTACATGGTTAATAGCGAGAATGGATTCTCTAAAGTACGTGTTTGAAAAACCAGCTCTTACCTGGAGAATCGCACGATGGCAGATGCTACTATCAGAATACGACATCCAATATGTCACTCAGAAGGCCATCAAGGGTATTATATTAGCTGATCATCTAGCTCACCAACCGCTTCCAGAATACCAGTCTATGAAGTTCGACTTTCCAGACGAAGATGTCATGATTATAGTTGACTATGAAATACCAGGACCCGGCGAAGGACCCGAGCCAGGGGCACGTTGGACACTCACGTTCGATGGAGCTTCAAATGCATTAGGGCACGACATAAGGGCAGTTTTGACTTCTCTAAAGAACTATCACAAGCCATATACCACAAGATTGTGTTTTGACTACACTAACAACATTGCCGAGTATGAAGCTTGCATACTAGGACTGGAAGCTACCATTTATATTAGAATAAAGCACCTCGAAGTATTTGGGGACTCTGCATTAGTCATATATCAGGTTAATGGAGAATGGGATACAAAACACCATAAACTGATTCCATATCGGGATCATGTTTTGAAGTTGGCCGCAGAGGTCACTGAGATCACTTTCAGCCATATCCCGCAAGAATAAAATCAAATGGCAGACGCTCTGGAAACTCTATCAACTATGTTCAAGGTAACTTGACCGAATCATGAACCACACATCACAATTAGACATTTCAAAGAGCCCGCACATTGCCTTTCTATTGAAGAAGTACCGGAAAACAAGCCTTGGTTCTACGACATCAAGAAGTACATGGAAAAGCAGGAATATCCAGAAAATGCCTTTATCATTGACAACCGAACCCTACGAAGGTTAGCTTCAAAATTCTTTATGAGTAATGGGGTGCTATACAAAAGACACTATGACATGGTACTACTCAGGTTTGTAGAGAATCAAGAAGCGGATACACTTATGAGAGAAATCCACAAGGGTACTTTTGGGACTCATACAAATGGACATGCCATGGCTAGAAAGATTCTGCGAGCAGGGTATTATTGGTTAACAATGGAAGCCGACTGTTATCACTACACGAAGACGTGTCATAAATGTCATATCTACACCGATAAGATAAATCTGCCACAAACTCCTTTGAACGTCATGAGTTCCCCTTGGCCATTCTCAATGTGGGGAATTGATATGATTTGCATGATCAAGCCGAAAGCATCCAACAGACACCGTTTTATACTGGTAGCCATCGATTACTTTACCAAATGGGTAAAAGCGACATCCTACGCCAACGTGACAAGTCAACTGGTTACACGCTTCATCAAGCAAAATATCATATGCAGATACGGTGTCCCAAGCCGGATAATTACATATAACGGGTCCAATTTAAACAACAAAATGATGAAGGAACTATGCGATGACTTCAAAATCGAGCATCATAATTACTCACCATACAAACCAAAGAGGAACGGGGCCGTCGAAGCAGCCAAGAAAAATATCAAGAAAATCATCCAGAAGATAGTGAAGACGTACAAAGATTGGCATGAAATGCTTCCCTTTGCTCTACATGGCTATCGCACTTCGGTATACACATCAACATGTGCGACTCCTTTCTCACTGGTATATGGCATGGAGGCAGTACTTCTGGTTGAAATCGAGATACCATCACTTCGAGTTCTAATGGAAACAAAGCTGGAAGAAGCAGAATGGGTGCATACACGGCTCGATCAACTTAACCTTATTGAAGAAAATGATTGAAAGCTTTGTGCCATAGTCAGCTACATCAGAAGCGGATGAAGAGAGCCTTTGACAAGAAAGTCCATCCTCGAATATTCAAAGAAGGGGATCTAGTGCTCAAGAAGATTCTGCTACCTCACCCCGATTCATGTGGTAAATGGACACCCAACTACGAAGGTCCATACATAGTCAAAACAGCATTCTCTAGAGGTGGTCTTATCCTTGCAACAATGGATGGGGAAGAACTACAACATCTGGAAAATTCAGACGCAATCAAAAAATACTATGTATAAAAGGCTCGCTAAGCTCAAACCCTAAACGGGCGACTTAGGCAAAAAGGAGCGTCACGGTGGATCGAAAATCCTAAAGGGAGATCCAGGCAAAAATTAGGGGCATATAACAAAAAATTATCCCGGTGGATTGAAAACCCGAAAGGGAAATCCTGGCAAAAGTTAGGGATTTCATACAAAGAAATAATGAACAAAAAAAACTGCAATCTAAGAACCGCGACTACGAACCACGAAGGGAGAGATATATCAGAATCATATAACTCAAAAGCAAAGGAGATAAGGGCTATCAAAAGGATATTGGGGAAACAGCAGTAACAATTATCATTTTCATTGCCATTTACAGTTTTGAAAATTTCTGTAATTACCTCTTTCTAGGAATTACATCCTGTACATTCTCCTATTCAGAGGCATAATCAATAAAATATTTGCTTTCTTTGGATCTTTCAAATTTCATTTTTCTTTTCTCTGACTTGTTCACAAAATACTACGATTATTACTTGTGAATATTATCCTGAAATCATTTCGAGGAAATTAACAAATAAAAGCTTTTGATAAAACATCAGAATAAACATTTTTGTTAGAAAAAAATTTCGTCTACTCAGACGTCTACAATACAAAGTCTATACACATGTCCACGTCTATGCCTGCGCTTACAACATAAAAATCTACACATATGACCATACATACGTCTGCATCTACGCCTGCGCTTACAATACAGAAAATCAATGTTCAAAATTTTTCTAACATTGTTCACTGTGTTCAAATTCAACAAAGCTACAATGACACAACATACAACGCCATGGGATTGGTAACTCTAAGCCAATAGTTTAAAGGAGAGAATTCCAGAAATAGTCTTCATAACAATTCCAGGCATACACGCATTTTACACACATTTCATACATTTTGCATATCCAATGCATGCATACACTATACATTTTTGCATACAATACGCTTATATTCAGGGTTTCATATCAACGTCAAACATCTTACATTTTGCATACATCCAAACATCTCAATATTAGACATCATACGCATATATCATACATCAAATAAACAATCTCACCCTCGATTTAGCTATCTAAGGGTCAACCAACAAAACACTTCTCCTGCGATCCAACCCATCACCTAAGTCTCCGGGCAGTGGTGAGTTCCTTACAAAGTAGTCCATTACCTAAGTCTCCATGAAGTAATGAACGAAACTCCGTACATTGCCTCTAAGCCTCAATGTACTTTCAAAAACTCACTACGTTGCCTCTAAGCCTCAACGTATTCGCAAAACTCCGTACATTGCCTCTAAGCCTCAATGTACTTTCCAAAATTCACTACGTTGCCTCTAAGCCTCAACGTGTTCGCAAAAATTCTGTACATTGCCTCTAAGCCTCAATGTACTCTCACCGCTCACTATGTTGCCTCTAAGTCTCAATGTATCGGAAAAATTACGTACATTGCCTCTAAGCCTCAATATACTCTCACAACTCACTAGGTTGCCTCTAAGCCTCAATGTATTCGCAAAATTCCATACACTGTCTCTAAGCCTCAATGTACTCTCAACTCTCATTGCATTTCCTCTAAGCCTCAATATATTCGCAAAACTCCATACATTTCCTCTAAGCCTCAATGTACTTTCAAAAACTCACTACGTTGCCTCTAAGCCTCAACATATTCGCAAAACTCAGTACATTGCCTCTAAGACTCAATGTAATTTCCAAAACTCACTATGTTGCCTCTAAGCCTTAACGTGTTCACAAAAATTCTGTACATTGCCTCTAAGCCTCAATATACTCTCACCGCTTACTAAGTTGCCTCTAAGCCTCAACGTATCCGCAAAATTCTGTGCATTGCCTCTAAGCCTCAATTTACTTTCACCACTCACTACGTTTCCTCTAAGCCTCACCGTATCCACAAAATTCCATACATTGCCTCTAAGCCTCAATGTACTCTCACCGCTCACTACGTTGCCTCTAAGCCTCAACGTATTTGCAAATCTCCGTACATTGCCTTTAAGCCTCAATGTACTCTCACCGCTCACTACGTTGTCTCTAAGCCTTAATGTATTCGCAAATCTCCATACAATTCCTATAAGCCTCAATGTACTCTTACATCTCACTATGTTGCCTCTAAGACTCAACATATTTACAAATCTCCGTACATTTCCTCTAAGCCTCAATGTACTCTCACCGCTCACTACATTGCCTCTAAGCCTCAATGTATTTGCAAATCTCTATACATTACCTCCAAGCCTCAATGTACTCTCACAATTCACTATGTTTCCTCTAAGCCTCAACGTATTCGCAAATCTCCGCACATTGCCTCTAAGCCTCAATGTACTCTCTCAGCTCACTATGTTGCCTCTAAGCCTCAACGTATTTGCAAAAACTCGGTACATTGCTTCTGAATCACAACGTACTTTCCTCATCCAACCCACTACTTCAAACCATGGTGAGCAATATATCATCGGCTTCACTTATTTTCTCGAGACTCATGAGGGTGTGCTATATCAGCATAACCTTATGAGTGGATCAGACAAATTTTGGATATTCCAAGTATTCAATAAACTCCCAACCAAAATGCGCTAGACCTGCATTTTCTCGTGTTATTCGATTGGAAGATGATTAAATAGGGGAAACTGTCATACCCCAAATTTGTCCTACCTCGGAGATCCTTTTCTTAGAATTATTTAAATAAAGGTGGTACAACAAAATCTAATGGACTATCTTTATTCAAGTTCAAGGGGGTGTATTTTAAATCAAGAAGATTTAGTTGTTATTCAAAAAAGGAAGGGTGAAAATTAAATCTGATAGTATGCAAAAGAAAAGGGGAAGACTTAATACTAGGACCAATTGAATTAAATGAGAAGTTCTGACTGCAAACGAAGAAATGCTAGGCTGTATGGATCAAGTGTTGACCCAACAGACCTTCTGAAACAAATCCCATAAGTTCTTCTTTACTGAAACAAATGCAAAAGTTGTGCAGATCAGAGCCAGAATGACGCACAAGCTAGTACTGGTACAGAACTGGAATATCAGATCTTCTAGCAGAGTCAAATTGTAAGCAAGAGCATAATCAGATTATCTTCCACAACCCAAGCTTAGTTTCAGAGGCTAAGCAACCCAAGCCTAAATCTGTTGGACGTGCACTGTATCAATTTCAATCAAATCTTCCACAAAGAATCAATTTCAATCAAATCTTTTTAATTTTATCCTCAATCTTTGCTCTAGCCATAGTCAAAGCCCAAAAATTGAACATTATAAATAGAGGAGAAAATTAGCAAACGAGGAGGAGGAAAAAAGAGAAAAGAATACGGAGAGAGAGAGAGGGAGAGGAATTTGTAGAAAATCTTACAAAACAAGAAAAACATAGTAGGACAAGAACAGGAAGAACGTAAGAGTTTCTGGAAAACCCAGAAGAAGAACACGTAGAAGAGTAACTGAGGTTCCAATATCTGGAATCGTAGTTTCAATCATCGTCGCTCCACCTTTCATCGTTGTTATCACCAGAATCTGCAGAAGAAGAAGGAAAGGACAGCAAAACACGCACTAGAATCAGAAGTAAAAGCTCCAAAGGGGTAACAAATTTTAATTTATTTCTTTACTATTTTCATGCTGAGTTTAAGATGAATAGGGTCAGGAGAACATAGGCAAGGCTGAAACTATAGAAAATAGATCTGTAGATAGTTTTATAATCTGATTGCATATGTTCATGCTAATTTCTTACATTCAAATGCACTTCCCCTTTTAGAAGTTCTGATTGGGCTTAACCCAGGTTTCAGATTTTTTCCTTGTCCAGAATCAACATTAGACTTATATACTTTGTGTCTACCCTTTTCCAGAAATTCTGAGTAGTGGGATTAGCCCAGAAGTTAACACCCCTATTTTCTGACTTTACTAACTAGCTTGCAGCGTACCTTTTCAAAAGTTCTTCGACTGGGGCCAAAACCCAGTCAATTTCCCTGCATCCCTTGCAGAACTTCTGTCCCTTTCAGAACATCCCTTTTCCAGAATTTACGCTAGGGCTTAACAACCAGAAGATGCAGCCCCCTGTTCACAAATTATTTTGTTTTTTTCCTTTATTTTTCTATTTTTGTAATTATTATACTATTATTATAATTATTAATTTTTATTGTGAATATTATTTATTATATCACTTAAATTATTTTTACATTAAAAATTGCATATTATTTTCTTATATTATTTGCATTAAATATTTTTTATATCATGCATTAATAAGATTTGTTGCAATTAACATCTATAAAAAACACTCAACAAATCTCAAACTTTCTTTCGCAATCAACTAATCTAAATAACTATTTTTGCAAAAGGGTTTCAAGCAGATTTTGACTTACTGCGCATTTAGCCAAAATCTCTGCAATCACTACTCCCAACCAAAATGTAAGGTGATTCAAAGTACGTTTGCAACCCCTAAAAAACACAAACCCATACGAACTATGAATTGGGACTCTGATTCCTCTTAAGAGGATACGTAGGCATACGATCAAAAATCATAGCGAGTTCTCCTATTAAAATTTAAACCCTTTCCCCTAATTAAAATTTAAAACCTTATTTTACCTTTACCCGAACTCAAACCTAAAACCTAGTATCCTTGTTAACAAGGGAGATAAAAGGTGCCTAACACCTTCATTTCGTCTAAAGAAGTCCAAAACCTAGAATCTCTGTCTGTGACTTAGGGTTTTCTATTAGATTCCCTTCCCTAGGATAAAAACTAATAGTGGCGACTCTGATTAAAAATTCAGTTGGTACACTTCTCCAGCTCGCTTGCAAGGCATGTCTCCTCGTCATTCAGGACCACGACCATTGAAGAAGTGAAAAACACAAGAAGGGGGGTGGGGGGTTCAATTGAAACTTTAAAGTCAAATGCGAATCACATGATGATTTTTATCTTGGTTCGCTTGATCTCAAACTACTCAAGTCCACCCGCCAAGGTGATTTCTCCTCTCTCCAACAAGGTCTTAATTCACTAATCAAACTGATTACAATTCTACTTTAACAACTGCCAAAGTGTTCTTGAGTACAACCACAACCCGGTTTATCTCAAGGAATTTAACTAACAAAAGAAATATTTAATCTGTGTACACGATGTTTTTCGTTACAAAAATGGTATCCCAAACTTGTGATGTATTACACAATTTTAGAGAATAGTATAATATGATTTGCAGCATTGAGAGATTGTATGATAGCAGTGATGTAAATCATGAACGGTTTAACCTTGAAACTTGTTTAAATAGGCGCAACAATCTGTGAAAATGGAAACTTGATAATTGGCAGTTAATGCACTTTCAATAATATGAAGATCCTTGTCTGTTTGTAGTTGTTGCAATTGATATTGTTTTGATGGAATAGTAACGCTTCAGAACATAAGGAATCTACTTGCTGCTTTGCTTCAGAAATTGGGAAGTCAGAATCATAATGTCATGTTTGCAACGTTAGACTTTTGTTCAGAGTTAAGATGTCTTTCTCTTTAGCGCAAGTTCTGATCTTCATTCATCAGAACATTATGATATCAGTCTGCGTATGCAGCATGAACACCTTTGTAGCTTAACTTCTGATCCACTTCCGCTCAGAACTTCTTGACAAAATAGAACACAAATTTAGAATGCATATTTGTTCTTTGTGTTTGTTATCATCAAAACTCTTACGGGGGTTGTAGAATCAAACTATGTTCTAATAATCTCCCCCTTTTTGATGATGACAAAAACTAGGATTTTTCAATAAAAATAGACTGAACAAAAAGCTTAAGAGAGTCTCCCCTTGAGTCGAGTACTCAAATAGAGATGAATTACTTCCCTGAAGTTCATTCTGATCAGAGCTTTTGATGCATCTCCTTATGTCTTTATCAGAGTTTTGTTCCTGTTTATGCTTTCAGAAAAAATAAGAAGTTAAGATATTCATAATGTTTGAGACCTTGTCCTGGTATACTGTTATTGAAAATATCTTACGTTCTCCCCCTTTTTGTCAGGAATCAAAAAATAATCACAAATAATCAGAGTCAAAAAGGATGATTTATATTAAAATAGATTACAAGATTATTTGCAGATCCAGATGAAACAAGATAAAGAATGTAGAAAACAAGTTATAAAAAAATCAAAGATGGAGGGGAAAGTCGTGTGAACAACGCTTCCAGCAAGCTCTTGATCTGAGTGCTTGATTCTTCTTGATTTCCCAGCATTTCCTTGATTTCTTTGGTTGTGTCTTCTTACTTATCTAATCTTTCGTTGATTAAAGAATTCTCCTTCTTTAACTCTTCCAGAGTTTGCATGACCAAAGATGGAGTTGGTGTCTCCTCAGAGGATGCAAGTCTTTTAGAACACTCTGCAGCATTTTTTGATTCAATTGCTTCTTCAGTTGCATTTTCCTTTTCTTGAATAATAGCCAGAGGGTGACTATAAGAACATGGTTCAATAACTTCTGAAGGTTGGTTCTCTTTCCAGGGAGCATTGTCCAACATAAGAATTGATTTATTTTCCCAGTGACTCAGAACTTGATCTTTGAAAGCTTTCAGCTGATCACTGAAGTTCTGTTGAGCCATTTCATAACTTAATTCTTTCAGCATCTGGAATTCAGAGTTGAACCATCTTATGAACCGATCCCAATGAGAATCAGAAGCAACAGTATTTGAATTTTCTAGACTTGCTTGCTTCAAAGAATTAACCCATTCCATTAACTCTGTTTCAAAAATCAATAAGTTCTTACCAACATATGTTTTGGTTATTGTTGGTTTAGGTTTGGGAATGGAAATTTTATTGGAGGTTGAAGCTAGGTGGTCCAGCCCTTCTAAGTCAATGATGGTTCTGAGATGATCACCTGGACGTGTAAGTACGAAGTGCGCCTAACAGGGGGGTGAATTAGGATCTTTTAAAAATTCTGGTTTTTAGTGATGATGGTTCTGGTTATAAGTGAGATTAGGAAAGCTTAAAAATGCAGAAAAATAAAGAGACACGGGCGATATATCTTGGTTCCTCTCACAGTCCGAGAGTACTCCAGTCCCCTTTCAACATGAAAGAGATTTCCTTATTGTGGCAAACTTACACAAGAACTACCAACCAAACCAAGAACAATCCTCTTGGACTAAGAACAATCCTCTTGGATTTTCACTAAGTTACCTATGAGAACAATCCTCTCAATGTAACTACACTTGTATCCAGCAACTTGGAAAGACAAGATTTCAATAAAAACACTTAAACTTAATTCCAACAATCCTGGAAAATAAGTAAGTAAATATCAATTTGTGAGTTTGAGTGAGTAGAGTAATATTGATCACTAAGAGTGATTTGACAATGTATAATCTTCTTCTTTCAATAATAATATTGTACAAAGACTCAAGATATATTTGCTCAAAGTTTTCTATTTGAAGTATGAAAATGTGTAGAAAACTTATGCATGAAAATGAAGAATGCTTTAGTTTGTATTTTTAAAGTTCAGAAAAATATTTTGAAAGAAGGTGTTAGATCTGGATTTGAAATTGAATATTTATATGTTCATAACACCCTTTTGAAACATCATGAAGATCTGGAAATGTATCATGAACAAATGCCAAGTTTGAGTGAAAAGATGTAATGAAAAGGCATGATCAAAAGGCATGAACAAAGCTATTATTTTTCAAATTCGTGCAGTGTGTAATCGATTGCACCCTTTGTGTAATTGATTGCACAAGGTTTTCAACAACTATTTTTTCAAAATTTTAAGAGTGCAATCGATTGCGTTAACAATGTAATCGATTGCATGCAAAGTCAGTAGCAAAAATTAACTGAGTGCAATCGATTGCACTAACAATATAATCGATTGCATGCAAAGTCAGTAGCAAACATTTTGAAAATTTTAAGTGTGCAATCGATTTCACTAATAATGTAATCGATTGCACAAAGAAACAGAAGAAAAAGATTTGGAATTTTTGAAGAGTGCAATCGATTGCACTAAGATGTAAATCGATTGCATGCATAAGAAAAGTGAAATTTTATCTTTGAAAAGCTTGAATAATGATTCTTAAACAATTCTTTTTCATTTTTGAGCATCTATATCTTAAGATCAAAGTAGATAATATTATTATACCTTTAAGTTGTTGAGAGCTTTGAGTGAAGATATTATCCTTAGATGCTTATATGCTTGACCAAAATCTTTGCCTTCTTTGTTAGCCATGGTTTGTATTCATCAAAACAAGAGCTTATTTGAGAAGCTTGATTTTACATGACTGTTAATGGGAGAGGGAGTGGGAGAATAAAAAATTATTATTGGTGAACGAGGTGTGTTTGGTGGAGTGGAATGATAGGGTGATGGTATTTCTAGAATGTATATTATGGAGATAGGTTGACGAACCATAAGAGGTTCTGTTATTCCAAGAATAGGGGTAGTGGTTTCAGAGTCGGGTTGAGGAGTATGAAGGTTTGGATTTTCTGGGATAGGAGTTTGGAAGTCTTGATCAAATAGTTGAATATCAGAAAGAACTTTAGCAAGTTCTGCCTAATTTTGTTCTAGATTTGGATTGGGGGAGTGAGGTTCGTTTAGGAAGTTTCCAAGGGTTACAGATGGATCAAAATCTATATCAAAGTATTCAAAAGTTTGATGTGAGTGATATTCTGTTGGTTGAGAGGGGAGTGTTTCAGATGTTGGAAAAACTATAGATTCTACAACAGAAACAAAGGAAGTGTTACCTTTCTTTTTAGAAGCTTTGGGAGTCCTCTGAGAAGATCCTTCTCCTGCTGCTTTTCTCTTTCTGGATTTCTTTACCGCAATATTTGGAGCTTGCTTATGCAGATCACGAATGTTAAGTTCTAGAGCTGTTCCATCTTCCTTGTAAGCTTCTAAGTATCTGACCACAATCTCTGGTGAAGCATCAATCTCAAAAAATAAAGGAAAATCTTTCAGAGGGATTCTCCTTAATGTGATGACTTCATGAGTAGGAACTGTTGGCTCTTTCTTAATGCTATCAATAATCTTCATCTTTTTCAGATTCTTGGCATTAAGGGGTTTTCCAGCACATGCCTCCAGTGTGATAATCTACTGAGCTTCTGTCAGATGCTCTATCAACTTGTTCTCCATCAGAATATCAGATATTAATCTGCCCAGAGGAATCCAATCCCTCTTTGTCCTTTCTTCTTCCCTTGTTTCTTTTACGCTTTTTCTCAGATGATTGAAAAGCAAGTATGGAAGATTTATTCTTGTCTTATTTGAGATGAAATACAGCAGAAACTATTGATCAATGTTGATGTAGTCAGGAGAGCTTGTTGGCTTCTTGTGGTTGATACATCCCAGAATTATCTTGGCCCAGATTCTGTAGTAACCCTTCAAATCCCTAATCTTGTTGGATAGTTGTCCAGAAGTAAAGATAACTCTTGCAATGGCTTTTAGGTCAGAGCTTTTTTCAGCCATGTCGCTGCACCTAACTCCACCGCCATTGTACCCAATCAGTTTTCCAATCAAGTCTTCAGTGATTACAATCTTCTTCCCCATTACATAGGACGTAACTTGATGATTGGATGAAGTTGCATGAATCTAGAATTCCTTTACTATAATGGGGAATACTTGACCTAATAGACGATCAAAGTACATGTTCCAGCCTTGAGCAGTTACATCTTCAGAAAGGTCAAACCCATTCTCCTTCAAGCTTTCAAAATCGATGATAAGCTCACATAAAACTTCAAGAGAATCAAATGGAGTGAGCAAAGTTCTTATGGGTCCCTCGTATTGTTCAGCTGTTGAAGAAGAACCAGGAGCACTTTGAAGATTTTTGACGCTTGAGGAAGATACCATTGTTCACACAATTTGTTTTAAGATTTCTGAGAAAAGGTTTTTGTAAAACGAAAGCTATAGAGAGTAATGGAAGCGATAAGAAGTGAATGAAATAGTGATTGTGTATTTATAAACAATTTTCAAAACTTAATCAGTTAGAAAGAGAGAACAAAATAATGATTACACTACAATTATGAAACCTGAAAATAGGGGATTGCGTGGAGATAAGAAACAGTTACCAATGACGCGTGTATCAATGCATCCAATCAGAGCCTTAGACCCTTCAGAATTTGAATTTATGTTCAGCCTTATAAGGTAGCTTGTGAGAGGATGATAGATGTTTGATAGTGTGAACTGCACGCCTCTATCTTTGAAATGAAAGGTTCAGATCTTCTTAGATAGATTCTGAAGCAACTGTACTCCTAACTTCTGAAGACATGTTGATCAGATGTTCACAGAGAAAATATAAAGTTCTGAGGGTTAATGAATATGTAAATAAAACTTCTTGTTCTGGACATAATTTCATGTTGAGATGTTTCAGAATGAAATTAAACCTATCTTCATAAAGTGGTTTTGTAAAAACATCAGCCCATTGATGGTCTGTGTCAATAAATTTTAAAGTAAGGGTT
Source organism: Vicia faba (assembly GCA_948472305.1). Classification (NCBI taxonomy): domain Eukaryota; kingdom Viridiplantae; phylum Streptophyta; class Magnoliopsida; order Fabales; family Fabaceae; genus Vicia; species Vicia faba. Next base: position 637,312,949 of record OX451740.1, on the reverse strand, counting down.
CCTTTCTGAATATAGTCCCTAATAAAATGATGTTTTATTTCTATATGCTTAGCCCTAGAATGCAAAATTGGATTTCTAGATAAACACATTGTAGAAGTATTATCACAGAATATAGGGATGTTACTCTCAAATATGTTGAAGTCTTCAAGCTGACTTTTCATCTAGAGCATTTGTGTGCTGCATCCAGCAACTACTATGTATTCAGCTTCATCTGTTTTGCAATGCAATTGTGGAATGCCTCTTGCTGGTCCATGAGATTAGATTATCTCCTAGAAACTGGAAGTTCCAGAAGTACTTGTTCGTTCTACTCTGTCTCCAGCAAAGTCAGTATCACAGTACCCTACATCACTGATTTTTCTATAAAACAAACCCAGGTTAGTAGTACCTTTCAGATACTTGAAAATTCACTTAAAAATTGTTAAGTGAGATTCTCTAGGATTTGATTGAAATCTGGCACATAAGAAAACACTATATAAAATGTCAGGCCTTGAAGCTGTAAGATATAAGAGAGAACCAATCATACCTTTGTAGATCTTATTTCTACATTTTTACTTACCTCTTCCTTTTCCAGAATGCATGTGGGATGCATTGGAGTCTTTGATGGTTTACACTCTGATAGGTCAAATTTCTTCAGAAGTTCTCTGATGTATTTTCTCTGGTGAATGTAAGTTCCTTCTGGAGTTTGATTGATCTGAATGCCCAGAAAGAATTTGAGTTCTCCCATCAAGCTCATTTCAAACTATGTCTGCATAGACTTAGCAAATTCTCTTCCCAGAGAAGGTTTAGTAGATCCAAATATTTTATCATCTACATAAATTTGAAAAACTAAAATTTGATTCTTAAATGTCTTACAGAACAAGGTTGTGTCCACTTTCCCTCTGGTAAATTCCTTTTCTAACAGAAAGTTACTTAGTCTTTCATACCAAGCTCTGGGAGATTGTTTCAGACCATAAAGTGATATCTTTAGTTTGAAAAGATATTCTGGGTGTTTGGAATTTTCAAACCCATGGGGGTTGGTGCACATAAACCTCTTTATCAATGTAACCATTTAAGAATGCACTTTTGACATCCATCTTATACAGAGTGATGCCATTATTTACAGCAAAAGAGATTAAGAGTCTGATAGATTCTAACCTGGCGACTGGAGCAAAGGTTTCTGTATAGTTTATCCCCTCTTGCTGACTATAACCTTATTCAACCAGCCGTCCCTTGTTTCTGATGACTTCACCTTGTTCATTCAATTTGTTTCTGAAAACCCACTTTGTTCCATTGACGTTAAATCCTTTTGGTTTGGGAACCAGATCCCATACGTCATTTCTGGTAAACTGATTTAATTCCTCCTGCATTAACAGAATCTAGTCGTTGTCCAGAAGAGCTTCATCAATTTTTGTTGGCTCAATCAAAGATACCAATCCCATGAGAGATTCTTCAGAATTTCTGAATGTTGATCTTGTTCTGATTGGATCTTCCTTATTTCCCAGAATTTTGTCTTCAGGGTGAGCTAGGCTTCTTATGGACAGTCTTTTCTGGAGATGTTCTACAGAAGTTACTGAAGTGCTTGTGACATTTTCTTCTGATGTTGTTGGAGCGTCTTTGTTGGGAACTTCTGATGAATTGCCTTCAACACTTGTGAATTCAACTTCTATATCTGCAAGAGATTCATTCTGCTTTGACTTTTAAGGGCCAAGCTTGTCATTAAATCTAACACTGATTGACTCTTCTATAATCTGTGTTTTTGTATTGTATACTCTATAGCCTCTTGAGCGTTCGAAGTATCCTAACATAGTACACTTATGTGCTTTAGAGTCAAACTTGTTTAGATGTTCTTTAGGGTTAAGTATAAAACAGGTGCATCAAAAGGATGGAAATAAGAAATGTTGGGCTTTCTGTTCTTCCACAATTCATATGGAGTCTTATCCAGAATAGGTCTTATGGAGATTCTATTCTGAATGTAACATGTTGTGTTAATTGCTTTTGCCCAAAATATCTTAGCAATGTTAGTCTCATTGATCATGGTTCTGGCCATTTCTTGTAATGTTTTGTTCTTTCGTTCTACAACTCTATTTTGTTGGGGAGTTCTAGGACAAGAGAAATCGTGAGAAATGCCATTTTCATTAAAAAATATTTCAATTTTTTTTTCAAATTCTCCACCATGATCACTTCTGACTTTGACAATTCTAAGATCTTTCTCATTCTGAACATGGTTACAGAAAGCAACAAACACAGAATGTGACTCGTCCTTGTGTCTTAAGAACTTTACCCATGTCCATCTGCTATAGTTATCTATGATCACTAACCCATACTTCTTGCCACTAACAGATGCAGTTTTAACTGGTCCAAATAGATCTATGTGCAGAAGTTCTAATGGTCTAGAGGTAGAAACAACATTTTTTGCTTTAAAAGGAGGTTTTGAAAATTTTCCTTTCTGATATGCTTCACACAGAGCATCTGAGCTGAACTTCAGATTAGGAAGTCCTCTGACCAGATTGACTTTGTTAATCTGAGATATTCTTCTCATACTAACATGCCCCAATCTTCTGTGCCAGACCCATTGCTCGTTGTTAACAGATAGAATCCATTTTACATTCTGACTCTTAAGTTTATAAAGTTTTATCTTATAAATGTTGTTTTTCCTCTTTCCATTAAATAGGATAGTTCCATCTTTCTGACTAACAGCTTTTCATGAATTTTGATTAAAGATTATATCATAACCGTTATCACTTAATTGACTTATGGATAATAGGTTATGCATTAATCCATCTACTAACAGAATGTTATTAATAGAAGGGAGGTTATTGTTACCTATTGTTCTAGAGCCAATGATCTTCCCTCTTTGATTTCCTCCAAAACCCACGTAGCCTCTAGTTTTATGTTCCAGACTTTGGAACATATGCTTTCTTCCCGTCATGTGTCGAGAGCATCCAGAGTCCAGGTACCATGACTAGTGTTTTAGTATTTATATTAAAGATATCTTCTACATATATAATTTTGTCCTTAGGTACCCATATCTTTTTGGGTCCTTGTTTGTTAGTGTTACCAAAATTCTGTTTGAATTTTGGTTTAACAGAATAATCATAACTGGTGTATTTCAAGTCGTGTGTGTGCCCATAGGTGAAGTGAGATTTTAATGGTGTGCGTTTAATAACTAAGTCCATGACTTTCTTAGGTTGGGATACTTTACCTTCTATCTATGTTTTTAGCTAGAAACTTGTGAAAGTTATGATCATATTCCTTTATGATCTTATCAGCATTACTGGAAACCTCTGAGATTGTTTCCTTCTGAGAGTTTTGTAAATCATTTTCAGGTTTTGAAATTTTTTCTTTTAACTCAGAATTTTCTAATCTCAGACTCTCAGTTTATTCAGAGTCAGATATAAGATCCTTTTTCAGGTTCTTGAATTTGACTCGAAGCTGCTGATATCTTTCCAAAATTTCACTTAGACTTTCTCCTAATTCAGATTTAGTAAAGTTAACAGTAAAGTCAGGAAATACCTCTTCTGTGTCTGATTCTGATTCTGACCCAGATACTTCACTGTCATCTGTCACATTTGCCATAAGAGCAATGTTGGCTCTTTCATCATCTGACTCTGTGTCTACGTCAGAAGTATCTGAGTCATCCCATGTTGCCATGAGACTTTTCTTCTTCTCCTTGAAGAACTTCTTTTTGGGTTTCTCCTTCTGAAGCCTTGGACAATTGCTTTTGTAGTGTTCTTGTTCATTGCACTCATAGCAGACGATGTCCATGTTGCTTGACTTTCTGTGACCAGAAGAAGATTCAAACTTTCTATGTCCAGAGGAGGGTTTAGACTTTTTGTATCCAGAGGAGGATTCATACTTTCTGTATCCAGAGGGTGATTCAATCTGATTCCCTATTCTTTTGGAGTTTCTGAATTTTCTTTGCCTCTACTTCCACAGCTGATTGAATCTTCAGAAGAGAAGAGAAAATTTGTCTTCTTCTCATGAGGATTTATTAGAGGTTTCTTCCATAGCCTATAAAACTTTAGAATCAAATTTTTTGTTAGATTTTAGCGCTAAAGGCTTACATTGCTTCTGAGGCTCGTCATCTTCTAGCTCTATCTAATGACTTCTGAGTGAGCTGACAAGTTCCTCTAGAGATATCTTGTTGAGATCTTTTGCCAGCTTGAGAGTAGTGACCATTTGCCTCCATTGCTTTGGTAAACTTATGATGATCTTCTTTACATGATCAGTAGTTGAATACCCTTTATCAAGAACTCTCAGCCAAGCAACTAGAATCTGGAATCTTGAGAACATTGCTTCAATGGATTCACTTTCTTCCATCTTGAAGGCTTCGTATTTCTGAATTAGCGCAAGGGCCTTGGTTTCTTTAACTTGTATGTTTCCTTCATGCATCATTCTCAGAGAATCAAACATGTTTTTAGCCGTCTCTCTATTTCAGATCTTCTCATACTCTGAATATGAGATGGCACTAAGAAGAATCATTATGGCCCTGTGATGATTTAAGAAGTCACTCTTTTGATGGTCAGACATTCTTTTTCTATAAATATTCCAACCACTTTCATCCACAGGATACATGTATCCATCAATTACCATATCCCATAAATCAGCATCATGATCTAGAAAGAAGCTCCCAATTTTGTCTTTCCAGTAGTCAAAGTTTTCTCCATCAAAGACTGGAGGTTTGTCGCGGATTCTGTCCTTATCATCATGATAGTCATTGCTGATGTTCTGACTTGGTACCACCATAATGTCTTTCTTAGATTGGATCTTGTACTGACACAGTTAAGTTTATGAACTCAGAACCAGGCACTCTGATTCCAATTGAAGAAGTGAAAAACACAACAAGGGGAGGTTGAATTGAAACTTTAAAATAAAATGAAAATGACACGATGATTTTTATCCTGGTTCGCTTGATCTCAAACTACTCCATTCCATCCGCCAAGGTGATTTCGCCTCTCTCCAACGAGGTCTTAATTCTCTAATCAAACTGATTACAATTCTACTTTGACAACTGCCAAAGTCTTCTTGAGTACAACCACAACCCGGTTTCTCTCAAGGAATTTCACTAAAAAGAAAGAATTAATCTGTGTACATGACGTTTTTCGTTACAAAAACGGTATCACAAACTTGTGATGTATTACACAATTTTAGAGAATAGTATGAATATGATTTGTAGCGTTGAGAGATTGTATGATAGCAGTGATGTAAATCGTGAACGATTTAACCTTGATGCTTGTTTAAATAGGCGCAACAATTTTTGCAAATGGAAACTCGATAATTGGCAGTTAATTCACTTTCCATAATATGAAGATCCTTGTCTGTTTGTAGTTGTTGCAATTGATACTGCTTTGATGGAATAGTAACTCTTCAGAACATAAGGAATATGCTTGCTGCTTTGCTTCAGAACTTGGGAAGTCAGAATCATAATGTCATGTTTGTAACATTAGACTTCCATTCAGAGTTAAGATGTCTTTCTCTTTAGCGCAAGTTATGATCTTCATTCATCAGAACATTCTGATATCAGTATGCGTACACAGCATGAACACCTTTGTAGCTTAACTTCTGATCCACTTCCGTTAAGAACTTCTGTACAAAATAGAACACAAATTTAGAGTGCATATTTTTTCTTTGTGTTTGTTATCACCAAAACACTTATGAGGGTTGTAGAATTAAACTATGTTCTAACAACCATTTCCATGATCCTCATTAGAGCGGCTGCATCTTGAGCCTGTATTTTCCTCTTGCTCGATGCGTCAAGATACTGGATAACCAGAGACTCTGCCTGAGGCACAACTAGAGAATTCCCCTCAAAGAACACATTATTGAGAAAGCAAGGGGAAATACAAACTTGTATTTCTCATTGTCCTCCGTATGATCTATGACCATAACTTCCTCCTCGCGAGGCCTTTTCTTGCTCGAGGTATCCTGCCGAGGAGGAGACTAGTTGCCCTCTGGAGAAGAAGAAGAAGTTCTAGAGCCATCCATGGGCTGGGTCAAGACTTCAGTGAAGCGGATCTTAGAGCTTTTCTTTACAAGTTTCCCTCAGTTCATCATCATCTTGAGCATGTGAGCTTGAAGGCTCAACCTTTTACCTGCGATGAATGATGGGGGCGGATTAGTATACATAGGAAGAATACAAACAAGTTAAAAGAAAAGCAGCTACCTAAAAGCAAGAAAGCATCATCGATAATAATACACTCGAGTAGCTCCTTAGTATTAATATACTGAGCCTCATAAATTGGTTAGCCCTACTCGTTAAAGACAACCTCCCCTTTCTTTGTCTCCCACCGAGCAGGAGCAAAGCTATCGACGAACTTCACAAGCTTGTCATAGCTACCTTGGTCCTTAGGGTCCAACTCATTAGGCTTGGTGGTATAATAATTCGTACTCTGACCGAAGTTATCATCACTCTATCAAAGAGGGAACTTCGTGACCCTCCATGTCATGTCATCCCTATGCACGTCGTGACACACACTCCTATCTTCCTCGATCACAACCTCCCACACGAACATAAAATCCACGGCTGCTTACAACACAGGTTTGATTAGATAATACTTTTCCTTAAACATATGAACACAATTCATAAACGTCTTAAAAAACTTCTTTGGCTGCTTGAGGGAGACCTAACCGTGTTACCCATTTGATGTTTGTCGTTGAAGATGAAAGTAGCAGAAAAATAGTGGAATCATGGCGCTAATTTCGAGATACTGGCTCACGATCTCGATGGCTCAAATAAATGTGATTGAGTTCAGGTGCAACTGGGAAGACGCCAATTACAAATGGTCGAAACTGCCCACTTGAAGATTGTTTAATGACATCCAAAGCCCCAACTCTTTGAAGACATACTTGTACATGGAAAATTGATTCCTCGAGAAAGGCGAGTGTATCCATTCATTCAGGTTAGTTTTGTAAACCGCCCAATTCTACTTGAACCCCGACTGGCCTACACCTTTCTCGATGATTGCAAATGCTTCCTCTGGGGAGTCAGTGAAACGCGAGGCTATCCCTTGGGGTTCCATCCCGACCCAAGCCATCTAAGGATCAATGATCGTATCGGCCAAACAAATACCTTCAGCGCTGCGAGTCATTTCAACCTGAAAAGCAGAGGACAACAATGAATTCGATGGTCAAATCAAATCCACCCTTCCATCGTAAATCAAGTGAAAGGGCATAAAAAGGCACGAGGACACTACCCTCGACCAAATCCCTTATTCAATGACAATAAAGTCGCAAGGACATTCTCCTCGACCGAGGGCTCAACCGATCCACTAGCAGAACCATGGGGAGAATTCTCCATAGAAGCTCAACAAACGAGCCTCGCGGGGAAGAGCCACCTCGACACATGAGTTTCATAATAAAACTCATGAGTTTCACGGGGAAGAGACCCCCTCGACACTTGAGTTTCATCATAAACTCATAGGTTTCGCAAGGAAGAGCCTTTCTCGACCCTTGTGTTTCATTATAAACTCATGGGTTTCACGGGGAAGAGCCTCCCCGATATATGAACTTCATCATAAACTTGTGAAGTTCACGGGGAAGAGCCTCCCCGATGCATGAACTTCATCATAGACTTATAAATCTTAATGGAACAAGTTCTATTCACCACCCTAACGGTGGTGCCAGAGCGGACATCACACAAAATCCTTATTTTATACTCAAAACACTAGCATTTCTCACCAGCGTCGGCGTTTAGAAATGGAAAAACCACCACCAAACACCAACACTCGCTGGAACCAAGTGAGAAAAAGAAGTAAATAAAACATTCTAAATCTAACATCAACATGCAAACCAAGTAAATGTAAACCAGGAAGAGAGGAAACTTAGTAGATTTGGTAAAAGAAGGTTGAGGACGTTCCGGCGACGAAGACAATAATAATAAACTACAACTCATAGGAAAAAGGGAGCAAGGAAGAGAGAGAAACTTGGAAAAATGAGCAAACGTTGAAAATATTTCTCTATTCTCCCTATTTATAAATGAATTACCCCTACCCCTAAGGGTAGCGCGTCTCCACTTTGGGGTAGCGTGTCTCCACTTTGGTTGATGATTACCCCTACCCATAGGCCTAATTATGACGCGTTAAATGATGCGACATGTGGCTCGAAGGAAAAATTCTTTTTCTCTTCAAGTCCCATCAATCTTTCAACTTCTAAGACATCGGGGACCCCTAGTCGAGCATAAACGACAAACTCTCGCATTATCTCACGAGCACATTGTAACACCCCACTTTCCCACAATAACAATTACGTTAACATATATCAGAGTACATAAGTAGGATGTCACATACTTCAAATATTCATAAAGTTAAAAGTCACTTTATTACTTCTTTATTTCAAACATAATCAATTTGATAATGGAATAATAAAATTAGTTCAATTCCATGTCATTATGGCTTTAACAACAAATAAAAGTCCACAAATGTGTGGTCCCACATAAGTAAAATTGAAGATACATAACAAATTAAATAATGCAAAACATCACAAATATTTCCAATTCCCGTGCTATGTATCAGAGCGACTCCTAGGACTCAATCAGGTAACACTCACTCCAAGCACTACTCGGGTACCTGATTATCTGTACTCCCAGGGGAGCACAAACTAAACAACACAAAAGGGGTGAGAATTTCATTCAATAAATATACAGTGAATATCACATGCTAAAGAGTAGTAATCATACAATTCACACATCACACAACACTTTGCAACATAACACATCATTCACGTAATACAACATCAACTCAAAACAATGCAATGCAATGAGACCGACATCAAATCAATGCATATGGTAACATCAGGGCATAAGCCCTCATCATATATGCCAATTTGTGAAATAACAGGGAATAAGCCCTCATCACAACACCATTAAAAGCCAACAACAGGGCATGAGCCCTCATCACTATGCAACATGCGACATCATATGCAACAACATAACTATACAACCACAAGGCAGAAGCCTTTAACATTCGTCAATACAGACCATCATCATCGTTATCATACAACATAAATTCCACATAAAATCCCATGTTTTATACTTAATTTATTATTACTACTAGCCTTTTTATGCCCACCTAAGCCTTACTAGTCATTATGGATCGAGAGAATACACTCTGCACACAAAAACGGGAAGAAATCGTGAAAACGGGAATTTTTGCACCTTCGCCTGCCCCTACGCGTAATGCTTTCTGTGTTACGCATATTGCCTTGCTGCCTACCCTGCCTTACGTGTAATGTTTCCTGCATTACGAGTAATGCCTTTTGTCCTGCTAAGCCTTACGCGTAATGCTGCCTACATTACGTGTAATGCCTTCTATCATGCCTTATCTTACGCTTAATGCTGCCTAAATTACGTGTAATGCCTTCTGCCCCCCTGCCTTACGCATAATACTCTTGCCTTACGTGTAATACTGCCTGTATTACGTGTAACGCTGCCTGCCTTACGCGTTACGGCAGTCTGTGACCAAAAGAACTTTGTTTTTGCATCAGAAAGATTTCCACACATTTTGAGCACTTTTAACCTTCAAAATTGGGTCCAAAACATCATTCTTTCATATATTAACTTAGGGATTTCATTCTACTTCATTATTCTACAACCCTACACCAATTTCTACATCAATTTCTCCAATTTTTGTCACATCCCTAGGTCTTCAAATTTTCAGATTTGGGATTTTTATGAACAACACAATAACAATAAAAACCAGCAGCAACAACATGTTCATTGCATATATTGGATCACGAATTTCACACAAAAATCACATGGAATCACATAATTCAAACCAAGAAGACATTCATCAATTCATTCATGAAAAACTTAAAGAGGAAAAGGAACCATGCTTATCCTCTCATGTTAATATCACCAATTTAGAGAACCTATTTACCCCCTTTCCTTAATTTTCAACTTTGATCTTCTCAAGATTGTGGATTGATCTTTTCCCTAGCTTTTTCCCTTCTCCTTGCCTTTTCTCGTTCTACGATCTATTTTTTGTGTTCTCACTTTTGTTTTCTTATATCGATCTCTAGACCCCTAATGTCTATATCCGAAAAATTCCATTCCTCAACTTAATTACTTATTTAAATATTAATATTATAAACACTATTTTATTCATAATAATTAATAACAAATAATATAATACTAATACCAATATTACTAATATTCTATATTCACCCCCATGTTCTCTACACTTTTAGTCATACGCCCCTCAACACCTCAACCTCTAATTTTCCCAAACTGCATCACATCACATCATAAAATATATCAACACAAGTAAACACATCATCTCATATAATTATTTTAAATAAAAATAATCCTAATTAAATTGGGGTGTTACAACTCTCCCCCCACTTAGAAGATTTTCGTCCTCGAAAATTTACCAGATAAAACAACTATGGGTACGACTCTCACATCCTACTCTTCAACTCTCACAACTTGTTTGGCAATATTTCAGATACTACTAATCAATAATCCACATTACTAACCATAATAATCAAACAAGTTACAATGCTACCGAGGTATGAACACACATATTTCATTTACTCCTTGTCCAATCACCCTAGGATACATGATTGAGCACTTCATTACACCGCAACAACGTCATAATACCATCAACATAATGGTAATATCGACAAGATTGACACATAACCCTAGTACCACAATGCTACGTCCCACCAATCGAGCATACGATTCAATATACCTATTGAAATGGCAACAACATAAATAATATATAATAACTCTTCATTTATCACTTCCCTTCTAGAATGTCCAATGGTTTGCACAAGCCCTGAAGGCTTCTGATGTTTAACACTTGACTCCTAATAAGTCACTGCGCATAACGAATAGGGCCACATCACACTTCAGTTGCGCCACTCTGATCGCCTACCTTAAGGTCACTGTCCTCATTTGGTTCCCATCAACCATCAAATATAAAAGTTCCACATCTAGTTTCTAACTCTCTTTAATATCCACCAGAAAATCATTGTTCACTTTAGATATCTGTAACCTTTCACTCTGGGCGTTAGCTCTCTTACCAACTCAATTCTTCAAACTATTAAGTAAGTCCCAACTCCTTCATGGCCACTTTTGTATTAGGTTTACACAAAATGTCGAACAACTATCCTCTCGATAAAACCGCAAATTCACTTTACACATCATCAAGCTGGCACGATAAGTATATCACATGCAACACGATCCTGTCTACTATCAACAAGAGATTAAGGGTGATCAGTTCCTCAATTTTTCAATAGGTAGCTGACAACCATAATGGTGGCATAAATCATCAGTATCCAACTATAATAGCGTCCTTTACCTTATGCTCAAAGTTACCTGAGCATAATGTCTAACAATCTCTCCAACGCTTACAAACGTTTTTCTTAATTTCCTTCATTTCTACCTATTTCAATGATACATAAACACCAAAAATACATTTCATAGTCTCCCTTACGCACACGCAACACAACATAGTTACTAAGCATATTCTAATACAAGAAAACTACTACACCAAGTATAATCCAAATCGTTTCGTTCCAAAAGAATTCTTTATCCAGTTACAAGACTTTGACCACATCAATAAATCCTTACTCTTTCCTTTAAACTCACATTTGGATCTCATTCTAATCACAATCTAAACACTACCGTTCCTTCATATGGTTAGTGATAGAACTCCCCAGTTTCTCCCTAACGCATGTCTATACTCTTATGTCATATCCATGATTCCAATCCTTCTTGAATTTATTTTTCCTCTAGCATTACTTCTCTTCTCTTCAAAAACTATCATCTTCTAATCATCCTTAATCGGCATAAGTTTCATCTCCACACACTTATCTAATATATTCACATCCTTACTAATGTCAAACAACTTATTCCATTAACTCATTCACTAATAATATGTCTCACTTGACCTCATCTCAAGCAAACTTTGATAATAACCAATTAATCCTGAAAAGCTTCTAGTCTCCATAACCAATTTCATAGCATATCAATATAGACCTCTATTGACTTTGATTAGATTCCAAATATATTTTCATTCAAAATAGCAATGTTCAATAAAATTCACCTCTTCAAATCATGATCTACATCCTGACATCCTAACATACATTTTCTTCCCTTTCGACACAGAATTTCGAATCACGACATTCAACGTTTCCTTTTTCTAACTCAGACTAAATCAAAATTTCTTCAATAAATACTATAATGAACTGATCTAATTATTCAAAATACCTCCACCGATTTCTAAAAGTTGTCCTCTAACTATCCCCACTCTTCATCCGTATCTGAAGATAATCCGACCCCAATTCAGTTATACTGAGAACATACTTTCCTACCAGTTGGTCAATCCAATCGTCAATTATCTGAAGTGGATATGTAACCTCAACCACTACTTTAATCAGTCATCGGTAATCCACATACATATTCATACTACTTTATTTTTCCTTAACTAATGACATCAAAGCTCCCAAAATGGTACATTCGGTTTTACAAATCTATTTATCTGCACATCTTCTAAAAAATTCCCTGATTCTCTCAACTTTGAACTAACATCATGTATGGTGCCATAAGAACAAGTATGGTACCAAGCACGAGATCAACGTCAAATTTCTCCTCTCATCCAACATTAGCACGTGATAAATAAATTACTTCCAGGTGGTGGAACCATTTTCAAAACAAATTTTATCATGTTAGCTTTCTATCGCTTCAAACGGAACTCAAATCGGACGTCTAAAACTCAAGTTATGAATTTTTCAAAGAATTACAAAATGCTGTCAACTCAGTGGTGACGAGTTACCCTAATAGCGGTAATCGGTTATGTAACACTCAAATTCTACCCGACAATATAAATATATATCAGAGTTATAAAAATTATACAACTGAATTAGGATGCCACAATTTCAACTTAAAAACCATTGCATTCAACATGGATATATAATACTTTAAAACTTTGGATGAACCAACATCAAAATAAATTAATCTTTCAAACCAACAACTTGAACGACTACAGAGCGGAATCATCATAACATTTTTTTCCAACATTAAAGCAGCTTCAAAATAACAAGTACTTAACAACAATCAACTTAAGGTTCAACAACTGAAATAACAATAACTAAAATCAACAAGCGTTCATCCCCCCGAGTGTTACGTATCAGAGCAATGACACCGACTCGAACTACTGAAGGTAAACCGCCTTCACTCTGGATTACCTGCACGTTACCAACATATGGGTAACATTCAAATAGAAGGGGTGAGATATCTAACAATATAATAAAATGTATGATAAATATTATATTAGGATCAACTCATGTACAAATCACCTCTTAACATCTTATAAACAACAAGAATCACAACGGAACATCAACAACAAGTAACAATTACTACATCAATACAACAACTCCATTATGCAATACTCCCATCTTAAAAATTGCCAATAGATAGAGGCATTAACAGGGCATAAGCCTTCATATTAATATTTTCCAATCCAGGCCATCTTATCGAGCATCAACCCCATCTTGATATGCAATGTATATGACACAATCATGAATATAGCAACAAAAACCACAACTAACAACATCTCAACATAAATCATCGTTGGCCAGAAGCCTACAACTTATATCTGCCAATAATTAGAGGCATCTCAACATAATTCGTCAACACAATTCATCAACATAATTTATCAGCATAATTCATCAACATAACCCCACAGCAACTTAACCATAATAACAACACAACAATTGGTCAACAACCATTCAACATGTGCCATAGGCCTACAACATAATATTGCCCATAATTATTCAGACAATTCTCGATTATGCCAATTAAGTACTCATCTAATGCTTGTCTCTGATTACCAAACATCTACATATTATTATACTGTAATACTACATCATAATTATTATTAATCTTAGTGTTATAAACCGAGCAAAAATCTAAGATCATCTTATCCTCATCATACTTCACGAAATCATTATAGTGATTTAACGCGGGAAAGATAACTTTATCCTAATTTGGGTACTAGGATTATTCTTCTTATCCTTCGTTTTAATCCTTATGAATAAAGTTCATCGCGTTATCTATCCAACGCTTCAAGCGGCACCTCAAATGGAGTCCAGAAACTCAAGTTACAGTCTTTGGAAAAATCTGTCAAAATTTGGACTGCATGCCTCTTTGAGTCGACACGTATTGGGTCTTGAATCCTGCATGAGTCGACGCATAACCTCTAGTGTCGACTCATACTGAGTCTTAAATACCGCATGTGTCGACGCATAACCTTTTGTATCGACTCATCCTGAGTCAAATCATGCATGTGTCGACGCATGACCTTTTGGGTCGACTCATACTGATTTGCGCTGAATTTTTCTACGATCTCACTGCGATTTCACTGCGATTTCCCTACCTTAGGTCCTAAAAACATCATCTAATCATAGGTGATCATCACTTATGATAATCCTATTTTTCTACATCAATTATACATTATTTGGGCATCATTATTCATCTCTAATTCATTGATTCTTCATCAAACAACAATATATATATTTCAATCACAAACAAAACAATTTTTTTAAAAATCCAATCCCACATACTACTCATCGCGTACCCTATTATAGAGTCAGAACCCAACCCTTACCTTGGATTGAAGGTTGATCTATAATTTTCCGATCGAATTCCACTTTGCCTCTTTTCCTCCTTCTTGGTAACTTCCACGTTCTCTATCTCTCTTATATCCCTTATTTTCTTTTCTTCTTACTGTTACTTCCCTTTTCTTAATATTTCTCAATAACTAATATAATAACACTATAACTCTTATTATGTCTTAATGGGCTTAAATTCCTACACCCCCTTTCTACTACTTCTAATCATTAAAAATAAGCCCACATCAAATAATAGTATTATTCTAATATTATTCTACAACTTAGTCGGATAAATTAATTCAAATAACCACAACAAAACATCTATCATCATAACACAACTTCACAAATAATCCAAAAATAATTTAATTAAATTAAATTATGGGCGTTATAACTCTCCCTCACTTAGAATATTTTCGTCCTCGAAAATTTACCTCATTTGAACAACTCAGGATAGGAGTCCCGCATCTTGATTTCCAACTTCCAAGTCATGCTTTCTCCAACAGCTCCTAACCAGACTACTTTCACCAAAGTAATCTCCTTACCTCTCAGAGTCTTCATTTCACGATCCACGATTCGTACAGGCATCCCCTCAACAATAAGATTGTCCCGTACTTGTACATCATCCATATGAATCACATGAGATGCATCAGAAATATACTTCCAGAGTTGTGACACATGAAACACATCATGAAAATTTGAAAGATTAGGCGTTAAAGTCACTCCATAAGCAACATTCTCAACTCTCTCTGAAATCTGATATGGACCAATAAAACAAGAAGTGGGCTTCTTAGACTTCAATGCTCGTCCAACACCATTCACAATGTGACTCTCAAAAACACTTGGTAACTTGCTTGAAATTCTAAGTCCTTCCTTTGCTTGTCATGATAACTTTTTTGTCTACTTTGGGAAGCTTTCATCTTTTCTCGAATCAACTTCACCTTCTCAGTAGTCTCACGAATAAGTCCAGGTCCAAGTACTACACTTTCTCCAGATTCATGCCAACTTAAAGGAGTTCTACATCTTCGACCATACAACGCTTCAAAAGGTGCAATCCCAATACTAGAACGGTAACTATTATTATAAGTGAACTCTGTCAACGGAAGGTAAGTATCCCACGAACCTCCCTGCTCAAGAACACATACCCTCAACAAATCTTCCAACGATTGAATAGTCCGTTCAGTCTGACCATCCGTCTGAGGATGATACGCCGAACTTAACCTTAACTTAGAACCCAACGCTTCTTGCAAACTCTTCCAAAAATCATAAGTAAACCTCGGATCTCTATCCGAAACAATGCAAAAAGGAACACCACGCAGATTCATAATTACACTAGTGTAAATCTCAGCCAACATCGTCATTGGAAAACTGATGTTAATAGGAATAAAATAAGTCGACGTCGTAAGCCTATCAACAATAACCCAAATCTAATCATGTCCTCTTAAAGTATTAGGTAACCCTGTCACAAAGTCCATCGAAATGTTATCCCATTTCCATTCCGGAACTTCTAACGGTTGCATTAGCCCTGCAGGATTCTAATGTTCAACTTTCGACTTCTGACAAGTCAAACATGCATACACAAACCGAGCCACATCACTCTTCATCCCAGGCCACCAAAACAAATTCTTCAAATCCTGATACATCATTATAACTCCTCGATGAATACTCAACTTACTTCTACAACTCTCTTAAAGGATCACTTTCTTCATCTCCGCATCATCAGGAACACAAATCCGATTAAGGAATCTCAACACACCTTGCACATCGAACTTAAAATCACTATTCTCGGACTGATTGATCTGAACCATCGAATCTACCAGTTTCACATCTAACTTCTGAGTTTCTCTGATACTATCCAAAAAATCATTATTAATCTTCAACATCCCCAACATAAGACTCTGCAGTGTCACTTTGCAAACTAAGCTCATATCTCTGAACAGTTCAATTAATTCCAACTCTTTAACCATCATTGTCGACATATGTAAATTCTTTCGACTCAACACATCAGCTACCACATTCACTTTTCCTGGATGATAATTCAAACTGAAATCATAATCCTTTAACAATTCCAACCATCTTCGTTGCCTCATATTCAACTCTTTCTGATCGAATAAATACTTTAAGCTCTTATGGTCACTAAACACTTCAAATATAGAACCATAAAGATAATGCCTCCAAATTTTCAACACAAAAACAACTGCAGCAAGCTTTAAATCATGCGTAGGATAGTTCTTCTCATGAGTCCTCAACTGCCTTGACGCATAAGAAACTACCTTATCATTCTGCATAAGCACACCTCCTAAACCCATCTTAGAAGCATCACAATATACCACAAAAGGTTTTCCTGGATTAGGTAACGTCAAAATCGGAGCCAACGTCAATCTCCTCTTCAACTCTGCAAAACTCTTGTTGCACTGAACATCCCACACAAAGGCTCTACCTTTACAAATCAACTTAGTCAACGAAAGTTCTAACTTAGAAAAACCTTCGATAAACCTTCTATATTAACCAGCTAATCCCCAAAAGCTTCTAATCTCAGTAGCTGACTTTGGTGTTTCCCATTGCAACACAGCATCAACCTTCGATGGATCTACAACAATGCCACTACCTGAGATCACATAACCCAGAAAACTAACCTCATTTAACCAGAACTCACACTTAGATAGCTTTGCATATAACTTCTTCTCTTTCAAAACTTGCAATACTACTCTTAAGTGTTTTGGATGCTCTTCTTCTAACTTAGAGTAAATCAAAATGTCATTAATGAACACCACTACAAATTGATCCAAATAAGTATGAAAGATACAGTTAATGTATTCCATGAATACTCTCGGCGTATTAGTAACACCGAAAGACATCACCGAATACTCATAATGTCCATAACACATTCTGAAAGTCGTCTTCTGGATATCTTCATCCTTCACTTTAATCTGATGGTAACCCGACCTCAAATCAATCTTAGTGAACACACGAGCATCCACCAATTGATCCATCAAGTCATCTATTCTTGGACGCGAATACATGTTCTTAATCGCCACTTTATTCAACTGTCTATAATCAACACAAAGCCTCATACTTCCATATTTCTTCTTTACTAGCAACACTGGAGCTCCCCACTGCGATACACTTGGTCTTACAAACTTCTTTTCAAGTAACTTTTCCAATTTCTTCTTTAACTCTGGCAATTCAGATGCAGACATCCTATATGGTGCCATAGACACAGGTCTGGTGCCAAGTACAAGATCAATAGCAAATTCAACTTCCCTCTCTGGCAGTACATCAAGAATTTCATCAGGGAAAACTTTAGGAAACTCACGCACCACTTGCAATTCCTTAATTATAGCTTGAGTCTCGGCAGATAGCGACACCATCAATGAGAACATTTGTGCTTCTTCTTGCATCAATTTCCTCAACTGCCTAGGAGACAAAATGTCAGCTTCCTCTTCCTCAAGAGTAGAAAACCTCACAGACTTGTTATAACAGTTATTATGAACATAGTTACGCTCTAACCAGATCATACCTAGAATCACATCCAACCCTCTTAAAGGAAAACAAACCAAATCAACAACAAAGTCTCTATCGAAAATCGACAAAAGACACTTTAAACACACAAAGGAAGTAGTCACCGACCCCTTGGCTGGAGTATCGATGACCATCTCTCCATTCATAGAAGACACCATAAGACTCAATCTTTCCACACAATCAGCAACAATAAAGCAATGAGTAGAACCGATATCAATAATAGTAATTAAAGGAGTACTATTAATGAAACATGTACCTCTGATAAGTCTGTCCTCAACAGCCGCCTGATCCTTAACCAAAGCGAACACTTTACCACTGGTCTGCATCCTCTTTGGTTTCTGACACTGACTAACAATGCGCCCTTCTTCACCACAATTGAAATAAATCACCTTCTTATGCTTGCACTCAGATACAACATGTCCAGTCTTACCACAACGAAAACACCTCTTTACCTCAGCAGTATACACATTACTCTTATACCCAGGTTTTCCACATTTGAAACAAACCACACTGATATGAGCATCTCCCCCACTAGTCCTATGACCTTGAGCAACTTCCTGTTTACCTTTACCAGCTGGGGTATCATAAGGCTTACCACGATTCTGTTGGTGCTTACCCCTCTTCTCACTGATAATCTTATAATGAGCATTATTATCCTCTTCATAAATTCTGCAACTATCAATCAGATCGAAAAAGACACGGATCTTTTGGTATCCAACTGCCTTCTTGATCTCTGGGTGCAACCCGTTCTCAAACTTGATGCACTTCGAAAACTCAGCATTTGCCTCACTGTAGTGCAGAGAAAACTTAGCCAACTTAGCAAACCTTGCAACATACTCAACAACTGACATACTCCCTTGCTTCCACTCAAGGAAATCAATCTCCTTCTTACCACCAACGTCTTCAGGAAAGTACTTCCTTAGAAATTCCCTACGGAACACAGCCCAAGTGACATTTTCACCTGCAACTTCCAATCTTCGACAAGTCTCTAGCCACCAGTCATCAGCTTTGATTGCTAGCATATGAGTACCATATTGAACCTTCTACGCTAGAGTGTAGTCCATTACACGGAAGATTCTCTCAATCTTTTTCAACCAATCCAATGCTCTGTCAAGATCATACTTTCCCTTGAAGGTAGGCGGATTCTCTGTCTAGAAATTCGCCAAACTACGAGATCCAACATTCCCGTCAGCATTCAGATGATTCTGCATCGCATGCGCCATTGCTTCTAAAGCAGCAGCAAGTGCAGCATCATTCCTTCCATCCATCTCAACTTATCTCTACAACATAAACAACAATTAGAACTCAAATTAACAATACTCGATTGTTAAATAAAACTACGACTCGACAACTTGGTCGGACGGACCGACTTGCTCTGATACCAACATTCTAACACCCCAATTCTAACCGATAATATAAATATAAATCAGAGTTATAACAATTATACAACTGAATTAGGATGCCACAATTTCAACTTAAAAACCATTGCATTCAACATGGATACGTAACACTTTAAAACATTGGATGAACCAACATCAAAATAAATTAATTTTTAAAACCAACAACTTGAACAAGTACGGAACGGAATCATAAAAACATCTTTGTCCAACATTAAAGCAGCTTCAAAATAACAAGTACTTAACAATAGTCAACTTAAGGTTCAACAACTGAAATAACAATAACTAAAATCAACAAGTGTTCATCCCCCCGAGTGTTACGTATCAGAGCAATGACATCGACTCGAACTACTGAAGGTAAACCGCCTTCACTATGGATTACTTGCACGTTACCAACATAGAGGTAGCATTCTAATAGAAGGGGGGAGATATCTAACAATATAATAAAATGTATGATAAATATTATATTAGGATCAACTCATGTACAAATCACCACTTCACATCTTATAAACAACAATAATCACAACGGAACATCAACAACATGTAACAATTACTGCATCAATACAACAACTCCATCATGCAATCATGGAGTGCGACTTAATGCTATGCAAATGCATGTGGTACCACTGGAGCATAACTCCCATCTTAAAAATTTCCAATAAATAGAGGCATCAATAGGGCATAAGCCTTTATCTTAATATTTTCCAATCCAGGCCATCTTAACGAGCATCAGCTCCATCTTGATATGCAATGTATGCGACAAAATCATGAATGTAGAAACAACAACCACAACTAATAACATCTCAACATAAATCATTGTTGGCCAGAAGCCTACAACTTATATCTGCCAATAATTAGAGGCATCTCAACATATTTCGTCAACACAATTCATCAACATAATTTATCAGCATAATTCATCAACATAATCCCACAGCAACTCAACCATAACAACAACACAACAACAAGTTAACAACCATTCAACATTGGCCATAGGCCTACAACATAATATTGCTCATAATTATTCGGACAATTCTCGACTATGTTGATTAAGTACTCATCTAATGCTTATCTCTAATTACCAAACCTCTACATATTATTATATTGTAATACTACATCATGATTATTATTAATCTTAGTGTTATGAACTAAGCAATAATCTAAGATCATCTTATCCTCATCACACTTCACGAAATCATTATAGTGATTTAACACGGGAAAGCTAACTTTATCCTAATTTGGGTACTAGGATTATTCTTCTTATCCTTCGTTTTAATCTTTATGAATAAAGTTCACCGCTTTAGCTATCCAACGCTTCCAACGGCACCTCAAACGGAGTCCGGAAACTCAAGTTACAGCCTTTGGAAAAATCTGTCAAAATTTGGACTGCATGAGTCGACGCATGCCTCTTTGAGTAGACGCGTACTGGGTCTTGAATACTGCATGAGTCGATGCGTAACCTCTACTGTCAAATCATACTGAGTCATAAATACCGCATGTGTCGACGGATAACCTTTTGTATCGACTCATCCTGAGTCAAATCCTGCATGTATCGACGCATGACCTTTTGGGTCGACTCATACAGATTTGCACTGAATTTTTATGCGATCTCACTGCGATTTCATTGCGATTTCCATACCTTAGGTCCTAAAAAAATCATCTAATCATAGGTGATCATCAGTTAAGATAATCCTATGTTTCTACATCAATTATATATCATTTGGGCATCATTATTCATCTCTAATTCATTGATTCCTCATCAAACAACAATATATATATATTTCAATCACAAACAAAATAAATTTTTTTTAAAATCCAATCCCATATACTACTCATTGCATACCCTATCATAGAGTCAGAACCCCATCCTTACCTTGGATTTAAGGTTGCTCTATAATTTTCCGATCGAATTCCGCTTTGCCTCTTTTCCTCCTTCTTGGTAACTTCCACATTCTCTATCTCTCTTCCAAACCTTATTTTATTTTCTTCTTACTGTTACTTCCCTTTTCTTGATATTTCTCAATAACTAATATAATAACACTATAACTCTTATTATGTCTTAATGGGCTTAAATTCCTACACCCCCTTTCTACTACTTCTAATCATTAAAAATAAGCCCACATCAAATAATAGTATTATTCTAATATTATTCTACAACTTAATTGAATAAATTAATTCAAATAACAACAACACAACATCTATCATCATAACACAACTTCATAAATAATACAAAAATAATTTAATTAAATAAATAATTAAATTAAATTACGGGCGTTACAGGTTACACCTCTCAAAACAGCGAATCCACGCTACTGTCTGATGGTGTACCCGGGTAGCCATATATTGGTAACCGGTTACATGTAGTGCAGAAGCACTTTTATGCTTCTTCTCGACATGAATATCGCTTTTCTTCTCAACCCAAAATGTCATACCTCTTATAACTCAGAAGATATATTACGTTGCCAAAACCTCAATTTCCAAAACATCAAAACTATGATTCTTCTCACAAGACTACTAGTATCTTTGAGTTCTGACTCTAATACACAATTCACAATCACCCAAAAGCGTTAACAACATCCGAAAATTACTTAGCTGACTCCAACAACCACATTTACAGTAAATCACCATTATATCACCATTCAAAACATCAACGTCATACACAATAGTAACTCAACACTGACAACTTCACGATCTGCCGACATTGTTGAAATATCACAATCACCTGAGCTTCATCTTCCAAGAGCTATCCTACTCGCTTAGCTAATGTCCTCATGGGATCATCAAGAAATTACACACCTCTTGTATATCACTAGTCGTCACATTGCTCTATAACCTCTGAGAAGCAACCTTTAACAATTCTCTTTTTCTCTCGGAGGCGACTCTACTTGACCAACAAACAAGAACATTGTATCCGTACAACCTTCAGGCATGAGAATCTACATCGACTCACCAAAACACTCTGTAATCACTTGGTTTAATTCCAGATAGTTCACCCTAAGGCTAAAATCGAGTTAATCCAACATTTCTATCCAAAGATAAGTCACAATTATCCGCGAGAGAACATCAAGACTCACCCACTACGGGCACATCATTAGCCATAACATTGTCCTCCACTTCTAGAGATGCGAACAAAACGAGTACGTGATCATTCCCCCTTACGAACACTTCGTCTGACTGGTATAATTAAATCTTGAATCCGTACTTCCTCGAAATTTGGGAAACAACACGACTTCGTCAATCTTTGCACTTATGTGATTCACGAAACACTGAACCAACTGTTCACACCTGAACCATCTCAAAGAAGCACGAGATTCTCCCCCACTTATTTCAATCCCACTCCTGCAAACAAGTGATTAGAAAAATCAAGAAAGCACCAACAATGTTTCACACACATGTCGCGTACTAAAGAACAATACCTCGACAATATTCAACTGTCATACTACATTACTGACTCAACAACCTGGTCGGACGGACCGGCATGCTCTGATATTAATTGTAACACCACACTTTCCTATAATAGCAATTACGTTAACATATATCAGAGTACATAAGTAGGATGTCACATACTTAAAATATTCATAAAGTTTAAAGTAACTTTATTACTTCTTTATTTCAAACATACTCAATTCGGAAGCAGAATAATAAAATTAGTTCAATTCCATGTCATTATGGCTTCAACAACAAATAAAAATCCACAACTATATGGTCCCACACAAGTAAAATGGAAGATTCGTAACAAATGAAACAATGAAAAACATAACAAAGATTCTCAATTCTCGTGTTACGTATCAGAGCGACTCCTAGGATTCAATCAAGTAACACTCACTCCAAGCACTACTCGGGTACCTGATTATCTGTACTCCTAGGGGAGCACAGACACAACAACACAAAAGGGGTGAGAATTTCATTCAATAAATATACGGTGAATATCACATGCTAAGGAGTAGTTATCACACAATTCACACATCACACAACACTTCGCAACATAACATATCATTCATGTAATACAACATCAACTCAAAATAATGCAATGCAATGAGACCGACATCAACTCAATGCATGTGGTACCATCAGGTCATAAGCCCTCATCACATATACCAATTTGGGCAATAACATGGAATAAGCCCTCATCACAATGCCATTACAGGCCAACAACAGGGCATGATGTAACACCCGGAAATTCATTAAATTATTTAAATGAATTATTGAGGATTTAATTGTTGGAATTTAGTCGAAGAAGGAATTATCGGAATAATTAGTCAATTTAGTCAAGAGAAATTAATATTGGATTTAATGTTGATTTTAGTAGAATTTTATTTTATTATTTTGATGTTATGAGATGTTGTTAATTGAGATGTTTGAGATAATTGAGATGTGATTGAATATGTGAAGTGTTAGGCTTATTTCCAGTGATGCAGGGATGTAGGCGAATGCCTCGTAATGAAGTTTGTGGTGAATGATATATATGTGATGTTGTATGTTACATGAGTCTCATACATTTGCATTTTGTGAAGTCATGTATTGGCGAATTTGTGAAGTAGGCGTATGCCTTGTGCCTCTATTAATTGGAAATTAGTGAAGAGGGTTGAAGCCCTGTTGGTACCACATGCATATGCACAGTTGTGTCGCATTCGAATTGCATTTTTAATCGCTAATGATAATTGTGAATGTTTATTGATTGTTGTGTGTTGTTGAGAAGCAGTGAAGTTTATAATGCTCTTGTCTAATATATTATTATCATAATATTATTTATATTATTACATGTCTCACCCCTTTATTTGTTTCGCCGTTGCCTTTATACTGGTAATGTGCAGGTAACGAGGAGTAGAGACTTAGTAGCTTGTTGGTGTCGTCGCTCTGATATGTAGATCTCGGGGGGGGGGGGGGGGGGAATGAACGCTTATTTTATTTTATGATGTTTTAAGTTTATTTCAAGTTGTTGTTTTAAGAAGTTGTTTTCTTTGAATTAAGTTGTTTAAAAGATGCTATGTTTCCTTTGAAGTTTTAAAGTTATGAATCCGCTGCATATTTATGGAATCAAGTTAAAATACTTTTAAAGACTAATAAATTGATATAAGTTCTTTGGATCAATATGTGCTATGTATCTATTATGATAGGTTTTTCTGTTGTTGGTTTTTGGAATGAGAATGTAATGCCCCATGTTTGCGGAAATTTTGGCACTCTGATTTTAATATAACTGTGGGGTAGATTTTGGGTGTTACATTAGTGGTATCAGAGCAGGTCGGTCCATCTGGCCAAAGTTGTTGAGTCTTTAACAATCGAGTATTATTTATTATTCTTTACCATTGTTTGTGTTTGCGTTGGTGGAATCTCCAACGGGTAACGAGGACAGGGGTACCAGAGGTACGTGTTTCGTCGATAGGACTTCGTTAGTTGTTATTATTATTGTTGGATGAGTTGAAATAGAATTGCACGTGTGCGTTAGATTTTAATTTTAGTAAGTTGTGATTATATCGGAAGGCTAGAGGTGGAGGCGAAGTTAAGGGAAGTGGTGTCGGATGAATTTTCGAGGACGAAAATATTCTAAGTGGGGGAGAGTTGTAACGCCCGGAAATTCATTAAATTATTTAAATGAATTATTGAGGATTTAATTGTTGGAATTTAGTCGAACAAGGAATTATCGGAATAATTAGTCAATTTAGTCAAGAGAAATTAATATTAGATTTAATGTTGATTTTAGTAGAATGTTATTTTATTAGTTGGGTCAAGTGGGGTGTATGAAATAGCAAGATTATGAATAGAATTAATAGGCCCATTAAAGTTACTAGTAGACCTATTATTATATTAGGTTATAATATATAGAGGTTAGCAACCAAAAGCAAAAACAGTTATCACGTAGCAGTAGAAGAAACAAGGTTTTGGAGGCATCAAGTGGGAGGCAAGCAAATTTAGAGAAGTTGTCGTGTAACCAGTTGCACTTTCAACCGGAGAATTCGACCGACGAAAAACCAAAAGGTAAGGGTGGGGTTCGGATTTTATAACCGGGAATATGATGGTTAGTATGTAAGATCGGGGTTGTGTAATTATCCGTTACCTGTGTTGAATTTTGTGTTGAATTTTCGTATGGAATAAATTATGTTGTTTGATCAATGAAGTAATAATGTATAATGATTAGGTGATGAATTATCATGATAAGAAATAAGGTTTTTAGGACTGTAGTATGATTCCCGTAGCAAAATACAGTAGAAACGCAAAAAATTATGCAGGAAATCGCAGGATGCGTTGACCTCAAACTAGATGAGTCGATGTGAGGATGCTGCTGGACTCAGGATGAGTCGATGCATGGAGGGTTGCGTCAATACATAATGATTACAAGACTCAGGATGAGTCGACGCAAAGGAAGGATGTGTCGATGCATGAGTGTGTGAGACTCAGGATGTGTCGACCGGTGCGATGCATGTGTCGATACATGATGTATTGAAAGCTAGAATGAGTTGATCCATAGAGGGATGCGTCGACTCATAGCGTCAAGAAGAAGCAGGATGAGTCGATGCATAGTGTTTTGTGTCGATGCATACTAAATAATTTTGACAGGATTAGTTTTTAAGTTGTTCTAACTTGAGTTCTAGGATGTTGTTTGAGATGTCGTTCGAAGCGTTGATTAGCTAACGCGATGAACTCTACTTTAGATGATTAACATGATGATTAAGAGGTGTAATTTCAGTAACCAATTTAGGATTTAGAATTAATTCCCGTAGATGACCGTTGTGCTGTTTTTAGGACAGAATGATGAATTTTGAGATGTTAGAGGCTGCTGTTAGAATTATGACGGTAGGATTAATGACAGAAGTGAAGTAGAACTGCAGAATAATAGTATGGCCTACTGTATTATTAATATACAACTGAGTTATTAGTGAGATGTGATTATTAGAGTTGTGCTTGATAATTATGATGAATAAATGATGTTTAATAAATTATTTTGATGTTATGAGATGTTGTTAATTGAGATGTTTGAGATAATTGAGATGTGATTGAATATATGAAGTGTTAGGATTATTGCCAGTGATGCAGGGATGTAGGCGAATGCCTCGTAATGAAGTTTGTGGTGAATGATATATATGTGATGTTGTATGTTACATGAGTCTCATAGATTTGCATTTTGTGAAGGCCTGTATTGACGGATTTGTGAAGTAGGCTTATGCCTTGTGCCTCTATTAATTGGAAATTAGTGAAGAGGGCTGAAGCCCTGTTGGTACCACATGCATATGCACAGTTGTATCGCATTCGAATTGCATTTTTAATCGCTAATGATAATTGTGAATGTTTATTGATTGTTGCGTGTTGTTGAGAAGCAGTGAAGTTTATAATGCTCTTGTCTAATATATTAGTTATCATAATCTTATTTATATTATTCGATGTCTCACCCCTTTATTTGTTTTTCCGTTGCCTTTATACTAGTAACGTGTAGGTAACGAGGAGTAGAGACTTAGTAGCTTGTTGGTGTCGGCGCTCTGATACGTAGCACTCGGGGGGAGGGGGGGGGGGGATGAACGCTTATTTGATTTTATGATGTTTTAAGTTTATTTCAAGTTGTTGTTTTAAGAAGTTGTTTTCTTTGAATTAAGTTATTTAAAAGATGCTATGTTTCCTTTGAAGTTTTAAAGTTATGAATCCGCTGCATATTTATGGAATCAAGTTGAAATACTTTTGAAGACTAATAAATTGTTATAAGTTCTTTGGATCAATATGTGCTATGTATCTACTATGATAGGTTTTTATGTTGTTGGTTTTTGGAATGACAATGTAATGCCCCATGTTTGCGGAAATTTTGGCACTCTTATTTTAATATAACTGTGGGGTAGATTTGGGGTGTTACACATGATCCCTCATCACTATGCAACATGCGACATCATATGCAACAACATAACTATACAACCACAAGGCATAAGCCTTCAAGATTCCTCAATACAGACCATCATCATCGTCATCATACAACATAAATTACACATAAAATCCCATGTTTTAAACTTAATTTATTATTACTACTAGCCTTCTTATTCCCACCTAAGCCTTGCTAGTCATTATGGATCAAGATAGTATACTCTATACGCGAAAAGGGAAGAAATCTCTAAAACGGGAATTTTTGCACCTTCGCCTGTCCCTACGCATAATGTTGCATGCGTTACGTGTATTTCCTTGATGCCTGCCCTGACTTACGTGTAATTTTGCCTGCATTAAGAGTAATGCCTTTTGTCCTGCCATGCCTTATGCTTAATGCTGCCTACATTACATGTAATGCCTTCTGTCATGCCCTGTCTTACACGTAATGCTGCCTACGTTACATGTAATTCCTTCAGTCCTGCCATGCCTTATGTGTAATGCTCCTACCTTACGTGTAATGTTGCATGCATTACGCGTAATGCTGCCCGCCTTACGCGTAACGCTGCCTGTCTTACGCGTATCGGCAGTCTGTGACCAAAAGAACTCTGTTTTTCGCATCAGAATGATTTCTACTCGTTTTGAGCACTTTGAACCTTCAATATTGGGTCCAAAACAGCATGCTTTCACATATTAACTTAGGGATTTCATTCTACTTCATTATTCTACAATCCTACACAAATTTCTACATTAATTCCTTCAATTTTTGTCACATCCCTAGATCTACAATTTTCACATTTGAGATTTTTATGAACAACATAACAATAGTAAAAACCAGCAGCAACAACATGTTCATTGCATATATTGGATCACGAATTTCACACAAAAATCACATGGAATCACATAATTCAAACTAAGAAGATATTCATCAATTCATTCATGAAAAACCTAAAGAGGGAAAGGAACCCTCACTACCCTCTCATGTTAATATCACCAATTTAGAGAACCCATTCACCACTTACCTTAATTTGCAGCTTTGGTCTTCTCAAGATTGTGGATTCCTCTTTGCCCTAACTTTTCCCTTCTCCTTGCCTTTTCTCGTTCTACGATCTATTTGTCGTGTTCTCACTTTTTGTTTTCTTATATCGATCTTTAGACCCCTAATGTCTATATCCCAAAAATGCCCTTCCTCAACTTAATTACTTATTTAATTATTAATATTATAAACACTATTTTATTCATAATAATTAATAATAAATAATATAATAATAATACCAATATTACTAATATTCTCTATTCACCCCATGTTCTCTACACTTTTAGTCATACACCCCTCAACACCTCAACTTCTAATTTTCCCAAATTGCATCACATCACATCACATCATAAAATATATCAACACAAATAAACACATCATATCATATAATTATTTTAAATAAAAATAATCCTAATTAAGTCGGGGTGTTACACACGTCCTCGAAGGAAAAGTCAAGGCAAAGTTTTACGACCAGCTTAATGACTCGTGAGAAAAGGCAAACGCTCAACGCGAGCACAAGCTAAATTGTCAACCACAATCCCAGCATGACACGTCATCCTCGTAAGAAAAATACAACAAGTTGCAAGAAAAATATTTCCCTTGTACGCACTAGCTCACAAACAAGAAACATCCATGGTGAACACCATCAACGCAAGCTTGACATCGCGAGCCCAAATGAAGGTTCACTTTGTGCAGAGTCTCTTGCTCATCCTCTACACAGGCTAACACTAAGTCATTACTCCATTTCCTATGAGCAACGATTTGGGGGACTCCTATTCTAGAGTGGGCCTGCGGTTGGCCCACCGTCGGGCACAATCCAATCCAGCTCTATGTCGAGGACAACCCAAAGCACTGGCCCAATCCAAATAGGCCAGTGGAGAACATGTTCCTCATGTGTTCCTCACTCGAGGACACATCACTAACCACACCAGCACGCTTCGCGTGAGTGGTTTAATTGTTCTGCCCTTCGTAACACGCAAGTTCGTCCATTACCCATGGATAGCGGTGCGGTTGAACATGACCATGATCACGTGCTTCTCATCCCCACTTTCAAGTGGGAATCCTGACAGTCATCCATTATGGACTTGGATACTCAACCCATAATGGAGACCATTGGCCCTGCAGTGGGGGCTCACTATAAATACCCTCCTCTGTGGGAGGGTCAGGTATTTAACTCATTACCCTTTCTTACTCAACTCTCACCCGAACTGAATTTAGCATCAGAATGTCTCTAGGTACACCCATCCTCCGTTGATCGTCAAGCTCGCGGGCGTGTCACTGGCTACACATATATTTTCTGATTTGCGGTAATATCAGTGGTGCCGTATATGGAAAACCTGTTTCCCCGTCTTTTCTTTCCCTGAAACCAAAAGATTAAACCAAAAAACCTCACAAACTGATCATGGATATCCAGGACAAAACGAACGGCAGTTGCAAAACTGCCATCTCTCCTATCTCTGAACCGTTAATTTTACCAAACACTTCAATTAGTTTATCAGCTATCAGTTATCAACCATCATCTATAAACTATAAGCTATCAGTCATCAGTCATCAGCCATAAATCATAAGCTATTAGCTAACTTATCAATCAATCGCTATTTTTATCAAACAGAACCTTTATTGAATACTTTTGTTAGCACTTATTGTGCTAAAATATCTATTTTTATTAATAATATTTTTTTGACTAAAAAATCTAAACAAATTCAATGAATAAAAATAATAAATAAAAGATATTGACTAAATTACATTTATTTTACAATTGAGTCAAATCCGGACATTAAAAACCACTGTTTTATAAATAAATAAATAAAAGTATGAGAAAAACATTCTAATATAATTTTAATTGAATTGCTTAATTTTTTAAATATTTTGATTATAAAATATATTTCACACATAAATTTAATTTAATGATAAAGGTATTTGAATCAGATGAATGTTAAATGTCTCTTTCAATTTAACGAGAGGTTTTGAGTTCAAATCTAATAGCGTTAAATTTTGAAAATGAATTTTGGCGCCTAATGTAACCCTCGTTGAAGAGAAATTAATTTTTATAGAGGATATTCAATTTATAACACAAATAAAATAAAACTAAAGTTAAATATGTTTCTAGTCTTCCTAAATATCTCATATTTTACTTAAGTCTTTTAAAAAATTTCTTTAAAAAATTGTCCTCTTAAAAAATTCTATTTACACTTTTAATCCCTACTACAACTTCGCGACAACTTTTACAATTTAACGACAAAATTTACGATAGTTTTAACGATGATTTCTACTTAACAACTGAGTTAGTGACAGATTTAATAAGAAAAACAAAAAATGTAAATGACAATTTTTAAGAAGACTGTTATTCAAAAAAAATTTATAGACTAAAAGCAAATTGAAATTATTTATTGGGGGCAAAAAAACATGTTTAACTCATAAAACTATTTACTATATTTTCATATATATATATATATATATATATATATATATATATATATATATATATATATATATATATATATATATATATATATATATATATATATATATATATATATATATATATATATATATATATATATATATATATATATATATATATATATATATATATATATATATATATATATATATATATATATATATATATATATATAAAAGAAGCAAAAATGTATAAAAAGAGATTCCAAATATTTCTTTTAATTTAATCATAAGATATAGTTCAAATTCAGTCTTGAAAATGCATATAGTTCAACTTAGTGTGTGGATTTCAATAGTAAGGACTCATAGTTCCGTCGATAAACTCTAATATCATATTAATATATGTTGATTGGATGTAACTCATTCATTAATAACCAATTTAAAAGATGAGGAATGTCGCACTGTATAAAATATTTGCAAGTTCTATCTCTTACTAATATAAGACTTTGAGATTTTCTAGATAATTTGAATTGCAATTTATATTAGTAACAAAACCTACATGCAGTTTTAGCTATGGAGTTTTTAGTAGTAACAAAACATCAATAACAATTAATGATGACTAAAACTGTCCCAATTTGTTAAGCCAGTCTCAAAATTCTTGCAAACATTAAAGGAGGTTGGATCAATGGTTTTTCAAAGCATAGGCAACACAATTTTGCAACGATCTACAAACAGTCTCAACTATGGTTTTGCGGCGGTTCAAACTACCATAACATCTGAAAAAAATAAAAATAAAAAGTATGATTCATTGATTGTGATCCATTATACTGTTTTGCAAGTTTTCATTTGTGAAGATTTGTGGAGAATGATTTGCACCAAAAATCCAAAAAGAAAGAGAGGTTTTATTTCATAAATATAATTGATTGAAGCCAATGACTACATTAAGATTCAAAGTTCTTAATAATACATTAATACGTTATTCATTTATAAATTAAAATATAAATCAAAGCTTAAGATTCAAATCAGTATTTTTGGATGCTTCCTCCTCTTGAGTCACTTTGTGTTCAAGGGCAACATTACTATCAGCACCTCCCTCTGAAACCAAACCAAATTCAATCTCTGTCATTGGAACTTGTCGACTCACAGTGTCTTGATTTATCTCTGGAATATGCTGCAATGTAGAACCATGCAAATCATGTGCATCAAAACTTGGTGACCCTACAACATGCTGGTTCAATATGTCAAATTCATAATATTGATATCCAGGCCCCACATTACCATTAGAGAAAATTTCCCAAGCTTTGTTCATAGTTTCATTATTTTTTTTGAGTTTTCTCTCCGATTTATGGCAATGTTGGTGTCCACCTAATGCTTGTGGAGTAACAAATTTTTTGCTACAAAAGTTGCAAGAGTAAGCTTTTTGATTTCCCTTAGTTGGATCAATAATGAATCCAAAAAGAAGAAATGGAGAATCTTCTTCACCAAAATTATTCTTAAATTCGACATCCGGTTCTTCTTCCGATGCCCTAACTTTTCGCTTGTTCTCGTTGTTCTGATTCTCCTCCATCCTCGGATTGGTTCCTGATTCTTCATTTGCTTTTTCCTTTCCCTTGTTTGAATCATGATTAGTGTCGCACATGGCGGATCGAGAGAGATGGTTTTTGTAATTTGATAATGGGATTTTGATAGACGAATTAGAGTGTACAATTTATTCAAATTTAACGACATCCATTTAGAGTAGATATTTATGTCAAAATTTCTAAATGTCTTTTCTTTTTACATATAACATAATAAAATTTATACAGAAATAAAAGACAAATAAAAACGTGCGGCGCCACTAGTTTTGATTAGTTTTTGCACATTGTAAATAAAACAATTTTGAAAAAAACATTTATGAGTATTAGATTTGAAATAATACACTTTCTCTTTTTTTAAATAAATATTTTTAAAATAAATAAATTTAGATTAATTATTATGGTTGATACACCTTTATCAATTGCAAAATTCAATACACGAACTCAAATCACAATTGTAACTACAATGATCAAATTTTTTTTTCAATGAACATGTATTTTAAAATAATTTGCACAAAAGATATATTCGGTCAAAAAATATAATTAATTTATATACATGTATTTTAATATTATTTTAAACAATTTTTTTTAAAATTTTTGGTTTAGATTGGTCAAAATAGTTCTAGATTATCTAGGAACCCAGACTAAAAGTAGTTTATAAACTACAACCATACATCTCAATCTAACAAGGTGTCTATTAAAAAAAAAATCATAAGAGTTTTTACACCTAAAACACACAATATCTCATAGTAATAATGACGCTGATTTGAAGTTGATTTTGAAAAGGATTAATGTGTAAGTTTTGTGTTGAAGATAATTAATAAGTAAAATTTAAATATTTTTCGTCTTTTTAATAATTAGTAATGTATATATAAAATAGTTGATAAGTTACGAGTTTAATTGAAAACAAAAAGTTTAATATTTCCCCTTGTTTCTTTTCAAGTGTCGGTTTTTAAAAAGAAAACAAATTTAATTTTAAATTTATCATTTAAAAAATATAAAATAATATTAATCACGTATAATTTTTTTAAACTATTTATGGCTATTTATTAAAAAGAAAAGAAAGAAAGAGAGATAAGAAAGTTACAAGGTGCTTAGTATTACATTTCTTTTACATAAAAGTTTAGATGAGTTACACTAGAGTTATAGGATAGACCTCAAGATTTGTTAAATGAGATACATACAAAATTTATAGAGGTTTAAAGTTTAGCTATAACGCTCTGAATATTATATTTTTTATTTAATAATGTTGTTGTGATTTATTTAATATAATAAATGGTTTGATGATTTGTTGTGGGGTACTGTTAAATTAATAAGATATTAGATTGTTAGTAAATTGAATAATTAATTATATTTATTTAGATTTATTTTAATAATTAAATAAGGGATGATAATTGGTGTGGAGGCACTAAGGGCATAACTGTAAAGTTGTATAGAATAAGTGAGGGTAAGAATGGGAAAACCAAATAAGAGTTCAAGGGGTAAGAAGGACATTAGGAAAAAGTGAAGTTGAGGTGATCATTCTGTACAATTGCATTTTGGAGAGAAGAGAAAAAGCTAGGGCAAGGAGAATCATTTTTGAAGCTTAGGAACCGTCAATCCAGGTGAGGGTGGGGTTCCAAGTTTTTAAGGATTTTGTATAGTGATGGGTATGTCAGTGTTGTACCCCAAAATTTGCCCTCTCATATTTCTCAAAACATTGCAAGAAAGATCCTCAAGTTGCTCAAGGTAGCCCAAGGGTTGGCCAGACAAGCTCTTTCCTAAGGCAGTCTACCCCAAACTAGGGTTTCATGTTGCATCAAGATACTTAAGTCTAAATGATCCCAAGTACTCACCAATGTCCTAATATATTCTAAAGATCATCCATGTCAAGTTTCAAGCCTTGCAGAGAAAGTTTGCTCAGTCAATTGCTTAAAGGCCTAAAAATCGACTGTGCTAGGGCAAAAGCCAACTGTGGCTCACATACAGTCAAACTTCAAGATTTTTGGACAACATCCTCATTTTGAAGTATATTTCATCATTTGATCAAGAGTTGATCATGATTCAGCAAGGATTGCTCATAATTCATCAAGACTCAAAAGTTGCTAAATTAGGGTTTTGTAGGAAAAGTCAACTCAACTTTGACCAAGCATAACTTTCTCATAATTTATGAGAACTGACCCATCCAAAGCTAATTTTAAAGAAGATGTAATTTCCTACAATCCATATTCATCTCCCAAGATCAAAATATGCACTCACAAGAAGTTATGAATTTGGACATTATAGGCCATTTTGAAAAGTCAACAAAGACACATTTTTTGTCAAAGCTTCATACATGAGTATGGAATATCAA
Organism: Vicia faba; assembly: GCA_948472305.1. Classification (NCBI taxonomy): domain Eukaryota; kingdom Viridiplantae; phylum Streptophyta; class Magnoliopsida; order Fabales; family Fabaceae; genus Vicia; species Vicia faba. Next base: position 637,278,263 of record OX451740.1, on the reverse strand, counting down.
AATAAGATGAGACCAAAGGGTTGCTTAGAGGACATCTCAAGCTGTATAAAAAGTCAAAGAACACCTCCAAAGAGTCAAAATTGAGGAAGTTATGCATTGGTGAAGTTGACCTTTTTTGCAAAATAGCCAAAGTCAACTATCCCTAAAACTTCAATTTTTGCCAAATAGGCCCAATCTTTTTCACTTGTTTTGAGTTGGCAACATAGCCCACGTGCTATCTCTCTCTCCCCTCCTGCCCTCGCGAGCCCTACTATCCCCCCCTTGGCACCCCACGATCTCCGGCTTGAGTTATCAAAATAAATCAAATAAAATCCAAAACATTGATAACAAGAGATTTTATGATTGTTTCAGGTCTTAAATTACAGATACCAATCATTCAAACTCGTGTAAATGCCTAGTGTGAACAAAAAGATTGATTTAGGCCATGTTTGGAAAGTTTTTAAAGAGGAATCAAATCAAATCAAAAAGCATTGAAGAAGGAAGATTTGGATGCAGCTATCAACCCTAATGCATTGCTTGATACATAAGGAGGCGAGGCAGACCTAAAAAGTGGTTAGAGACAGACCTGAGAGGAAAAACAAAATCTGAAAAAATCAAGGAAAAAGTGTGAGATCGAAATCCCACTTAGAGACATTCTCAAGGCACTTTGCTGATCCCAATCGCTTCCTAGCACTCTCTAGAAGCTAAAGCCATCAAGAACCTGTCCATTCCAGTCCCTAAACACACTGTAAGTCGTTCACAACTTCGCCCTGTTCTTGAATTCGTATTTCATAATATAGGCATTGTTAAGATAAATTACTTGCATATTCTTGATCTATGAAGTATTTGCAAGCTTTCTGCATCATTCAATTGCGTTTATATGGCATGTAGCATTAATCACCATTGCTAGGTTTTCGAGTTTGGTTTTAGGGCTTTTGATTGCAGGGACAATTGGCCTCTGTAAATGGTACCGTTGTGATCAGGAGGACGAAACATACTCAACCATGGCTTTAGATCTTATTTCCATGGCCTGTGGAAGATTTTGGGAACATACAGGCCTGTAGCAACGGACGTTGTCCGTAGGTATAGGTGTTCCATCTTTTAGCCAAGGAGAGAGGGAGAAGACAATGAGTTGTCATTCGATCATTGGCCCGTTCAAACGATTCAGCACGCGTTTTTTTTAATTTTCCAATAATCCTTTGTTTCATATATTATTGTTATTTTCCATTATATGTATAACAAAAACAAATAGCGCAGTGGTTTCAAGGTAGATGCTTAAGGCGTGATAAGGCTGGAGGTCAGGGGTTCGATCCCTGCCTCTAGCATTTGCCATTTTCTTATTTTCTTTCAGGAGATCCAGTGCACGCGCAAGCCAAGAGACCACCATAGGTCTTCATCATCAATCACGCCAGGTGGTTTGAGATCCAGATCTGATGGCCAGTAATGGAGGAACACCACGAGCCACAGTCAACATGCAGCACTGGATTTCAAAGGTCAACGTGGACCTTCTCTTAACGGGCCCAGATTTCAGCTATTGGCACCCCAAATTCAGGCCCATCTCTTATTCTTTTCTTTTTATATTTCACTTAATTATTTTATTTATTACTTATTTACTAATCAACCAAAATAATTTTCTTTTTTCTCAAAAAGTTCACAAAAAATATTTTTATGTCCAATTAAAATTAGAATTTTAGTTTTTATCAATTAATTAATTAATTAAATTAGGTTTGGTTAAATTAGAAAACTTTAATTTCTCTTTTTGCAAATAATTAAAATTAATTAGAATCAATAGGTTTTTATTACTAACTTAATCATTTTATTTTTTTTTCCTAAAATAACAAAAAAACCAAAAAATATGTCATTTAATTATTTTCATTAATTTTTAATAACCAATTAATTTTGCATTTAATTTCGAAAAACCTAACTTCTTTTCTTTAAAAATATTAAAAACAACAAAAAAACATTTTCCTTTTTATTAGGTTAGAAGGGTCAAAACCCTAGTTTCTCGTCGATCTAACTTTTAATCGCGCGCTTTATTATTTTGCCAAATTATTGTATCTGCTCCCGGTTTGTAATAATTTAATTAGGATATTTATTTATTTTTTACCGCTTTTAATTTCAAAGGGATTATTTTTGGCTATGTAAATACCCGAAGCCTTGTAATAGCTTAGTTTAAATTCCACATTTTAAATTCCGCAAATTATTAACTGTTAGATGTTTGATAATAGGGTTTGCATGAAAAGAATGTATGACTAATTTTAAACAGTTTGATCACCTTGAATGTGCAAAGATAATAAACTTGAAATTGAATCACTCGTACATGCGCACTCCTAGGGTACACTCCCACTTGGTTGCCTTCGGTAAACAGTCATTGAGTATAGGTTGTTTTAGAGGTCGCCCTCTTGTCCCAAAGATCATAAGTTGCCTCGGAAAGGTTGCCTCGGATATTGTTGCCTCGGATAAATGATCTAAGACATTAGGGTTACCACTAAGACGTCCTAACGTTGCTTTAGTGACTGTATGTCCCTTTCGAATTGACCCTCAAAACTCCAACGATGATGCTACCTACTCACTAATAGTGGGATAGTGTTGTCTAAAGGAAACAAGCATAAAACGATTCTTTTTTCGAGTAGGTAGATTAGTTCTTAGATACTTGCTCATTCCAAACAATTTTTTTACACTTACACTCCTTTACAAACAAAGTTTTCAAAAACACTTCATTACACTCTTGAAGACAGAAGTAAGAGTTAAATCAAGTCAAAACAAAAACTTTTCAAAGCCCACAAATACAAAGAAAACAATTTTGAAAATGATGAGAAAGTACCTAAGAGCCCGTAGATAACTACGGATAGAAAGGGTGATAATACTTTCCCTTTCTATAATCTACCCCCCATACTCAGAAATATCTCGAAAAAAGAATTTTTCTGTGCTTTTTTCCTTTCCCTGTTGGATAAAATGAAAGACGATGGCGACTCTTGCTTACCACGACATTTTGCGAACAAAAACGCAAAATTCAAACCAGCAAATTCCTTAAACAAATAGGGAAACACGTCCCGGTTCTGACCACCTTATCACAGAACTGGCGACTCTGTTGGGGATTCTAATAAGTGGGGTGTACCTTAGTTGTTTTCAATTGTTTGATCTGTTTGCTTTATTTTTGTGGGTCTGAATCAGAGTTACTATAGATCCTAACCCGGATATGGGGATACCTTTTAGGTAAGTAGCAATAGACTGTGAGGGAGTTGTACAGCGTAGACCGATACGATTGAAGCAGTAGCTACGTTGGTGTGACAATTTAGTTTGTACCGATATCCCTTATGGAGGAACAAGGAGAATATGGGGCTGCTAAGGGGTCACTAAGCACCACTGACCTTAGAACCTATAATTGACCAACTTGGCCATAGAAAAGTAGCAGTATGCTACACTCATTGAGACCATACTCTCGCGATGTTTCTGGCCGCAAGAAAAGGTTACTAAACTGGAATTATGACCGATCGAGGATGGTCAGTGATATTGAGAACCTCTAGAACCCGGTTACTATTATTAGGACAGGTTGAACCGACTAAACTGAAAGAGGGTAGTACCTAAACTCCATGCCAGCCTGAAATCTAAGGGCTATTTGTGTGACTTGTTTGCCCTTACCATGTTTGATATCTGTGATACATGTGGTGTGTTTATATCATGACATCATGCATCATGACATTGCATGCATATTTCATTAGACTAACCATTTAAAAGACCAATGGGATTCATCTTTGTTCTGTTTTGCAGATCATGGCATTTATGCGTAGAAACACTATTCGGATCAGCTTCGTACAAATTCCTGCTCAGCTTAGAGGGTTGGTTTCAAAGGTCCCTGATACTTCTTCTTTTGTCAGAAGACATGGTCACCTCCTTAACCTAGTCACTTCCAAGCTGGATGAACAAATGATGAGTGTCTTGTTCCAGTTCTTTGACCCGTTACACCACTGTTTTACCTTCCCGGACTATCAGTTGGTCCCTACGTTGGACGAGTTCTCTAATTAGCTTGGTATATCTATTCTAGAGCAGACACCATTTACCGGTTTGGAGATAGCTCCTAGGCCAGAGGATATTGCTTCAACCCTCCATCTTACAAGGGTTGATGTGGTGTCTAACTGGGAGACTCGAAGTGGGATAAAAGGCTTCTTGGCTAAATTCTTGATTGATCAGGCTCATCAGTTCTGGGATAGTTTGGACTTTCAAGTGTTTGAAGACATCCTGGCTCTTCTCATTTATGGCTTGGCTCTGTTTCCAAATTCATATTCTTTTGTCGACGTGAATGTAGTCAAGATTTTCATGTCCCGTAATCCAGTGCCAACTCTCTTAGGTTACATTCTACATGTTCTTTATGCCCGTACTGCTCGGAAACGGGGAACTCTCATGTGCTGTGCACCATTGTTGGCGAGGTGGTTTATTTCTCACCTCCCCGAATTTTTTTTGAAGAACGAGGAAGGCATGGGTTAGGCCTACAGGATTATGTCCCTTGCTCACACGGACATCATCTAGAGTACTAAAGACATGGAAGAAGTAGCTGTTATTGATCGCTATGGGGAATACCTGTTTACCGTGGAAATTGGTAAACAACCGCTGATCTTCCAAAAGGTTACTTATTTGGTGACTCGCAGGATCGATCAGATTGATCCTAAGACATGGTTGATTTTCTGGGTTTTGACTAAATCTAATGATGATTAATGCCAGTAAAGTAAAGACACTTTATGTAAATTGCATGAAGAAAAGCTTGATAGAATAAATGAAAGCGTTAAATAAAAAGGCTTCGACGGAGATGAGTAAATGAAAGGCAATAAAGTGCTTGAATATAAAAGATTTTGATTAATTTAAATGGTGTTTCACACATACATTCTCAACAATTCTTTCGCTCACACTGGGTACTTGAATCTAAATGAGTGACTTGTATATAATGATGAACACACGCGAAAACTACGTGAACCATTAGTATTTATACTAAAACACATCTTAAGTAACCGTTGGGCAGTTATGTTGCTTCGAGATGACACCACTTGGCACACTCACAGCATTCGACACTCCTGATCTTGGCACGTTGCATTTAGTAACTGCTGAGAACTGTTTTCCCTCCAAACATTTGAATCTCAAACCGTTCCAACCTGGGCGTCAGATACTTTTGTCGAGGAGTTCCTTCGACGTCGAAGGTAACAAGATTCGTACTTAAAAGAAATTCTCTAAGTACCTTGCCCTTTTCTGACGAGCATTCGACAGGATCAGCTGGTCGAAACCTGGAAACTCTTCAGACTCATAATTAATGGTCTATATTGATAACAAACAAGGGTGTCGGATTTAGGAGCCAACAAATTGCCCCCCAAGAATGCCTTATTTCGACGCTGAAAAGAAAAAGGCATTCTTTGAGATTCCACCCGACACCTGTCCTTCATTCTTAGCCACAGATTAGCTCGTGCGCTTTTCGTCTCCTACCAACCAACTGAAAATCCCAAAAAAAAGCCATCATTCCAACTGTTCCTAAGACGTCACTTCAGTAAGGCGTTTGGCATGCCCAATGTCTTTTCACAGATTGTCATCATGACAATTCCCAGAAATCGAGGACGCACGCTGCACCGTTTTCGTTCTACAGAACGACTACATCAGCAAATGAGCGCCACGTGCCCCACTATTATCTGAAACATTAAATGACCTCGAGTTTTATGGTTTTCCAATCACTATAAATAGCGCTAAGTGCTCCTCGCGATACTTTTCACGCTTTCTTCATCCAAGCCTTATTATTGAACAGAAATTTCTGCAAAAACTTTGTTCTTCATCCATCTTCATCTCAACCCAAACAATGGCTTCAGGTTCTCGCTCTTCCAATGTTCCCAGTTCTAACACTCCCTCTAAAACTGCCCAACCGAAAATCTTTTCAACTGTTCTAACAGTTAACTCCAAAGGAATGCGAAGGGTTCCTGAACCCTTGGGAACTGCTGATCGTGAAACTTACTCTTCTCAACTGCTGATTCCTGTTGGATACTCCAACCAGGTTTTCGCCATGTCTGGTCCTTTATCTGCATGCATTTCTGACTCAACGAAGATCAAGAGCTTCTTCCCGGTGCTTGAGGCACTCAAGCCCGTTGGGTGCTCCAAAAAGGCTACAGATGACAACGAAGATCCTGCCAAAGAAAAGATAGATCTTCGTTTCTTCAACAGAGGGGTTAGGGCTTTTAGGTCTAGCCCTAGCCTTACACGAGACTACAACGCTTGGCTCGACAAGATGGAAAAAAGCCAGGCTTCGATTTGGAAGAACATGGGGATTTATGACCTAGTCATGCTGTCGAAGACTGGTCTCAACTACTCCCCTGAAATGCTGGTAGCTTCTTTGCTATTTTGGGACTATACTCACTTCACCTTCCACCTGCCTTGTGGAATGGTAACACCCACTCTCTTCGACGTGGCTGCCATTACCGGTCTTCGACCAACTGGGGATTACTTTGACCTAGAGGAAATGTTTGAAGACCAGATTGGGTTTTCAGCTACCAAACCCACTTACACCACCTACATCAACCACTATCATGACAAATCGACAACTATGGTGACGGACGTGGAGCACATTGCATTTCTAGCCCTTTGGCTGTCACGCTTCGTGTTCTGCACGAAATCTCTATAGGTGATGAAGAAAATGGTCACCCTTGCTACTCAGCTTCACCATGGTCAAAACATCTGTTTGGCCGAATTAATACTGGCGAACTTATATGAGTCGATAAGCAGTGGGGCGACTCTATTAAAGTTAATAGAAAATAGAGCCAGCTTGCTGCTTGCAGGACCCTTCTGGCTACTACAACTATGGCTAAACGCCACTTTTGAGTCTTTTTTACCTCAGAAAAATCAAATAAACGAACAAGCTCCTGAGATAGCCAAAAGGCGTATCGAAGGTACCAGGCTGGCTTTACTGACCCCCACTGAGGATGGGCTGGAACTCCAACAGACCTTTGCAAACTTCGTTTTGATGTTTGCAGGGAGGAAAGAATTTACCTCGACCATGGCCCCTTTCGCCCGTCGAAAGTTTGGTCCAGAATGGTTCACCAGGCCCCATCCCAAGTCGTCAGGGGACCCTAATCTCGAAGAGCACACAAAACTGTGGGAAGCATTTCTCACTCCCAGGATAATGCCATTGCGCTTTAAGAGTTCCAAGAATCATCTGAGCCTGATTGCTTATCAGCCAAATTTGGTCTCTCGATAGTTTGGTATCATCCAATCACTTCCTTCTCCCATTTTCCCTAGAGAGAAATCAATGTTGTATTTTTGCAATGATTACACTGAGGATGCTGCTACCAAGCACATTGGTAGGTACGCTGGTCGGACAATACTTTCATTGTTCGATTACCAACTCAACTTCCTCTGTTCTCCATCTTTTGAAGACTGGTGGAAGAGTTATTATGCTGAAGAATTCTTCGATGAAAAAGATTTTGTGGACGAACTCCAGAAGTCCTTCGTTTTAGTCCTTGACAAAATAAAGAAATGTACGTTCACTCTTCAACTTATATTTGTCTTTCCATTTCGACTTATAACTTGTCAATTATAACTTGTGAACGCGTCTTCTTTCAGTTGTTCGAAAACCTGCAGCAAAGAAAACCACAGAAAGCCATCAGGGAGGAGGTCCCTCTACAAAACCTTCAGCACCGGTAACCAAACTTTTATTATTTACTGTTGGTTTTAATATCCTGTTTCGATGTGGCGTTTTAAATTAACTCCATTTGGGGTTTCAGGAAACTGCACCTAAGAAACGACCTGCATTAACGGTCGAATCTGCGAGTGATGACGAGGATGAATCTCCCCCTATTCCTCTTAAACGGAGAAAACTGAAGAAAGATGCCCCTGCTCCTGAGCCTCGACCTATGATCAGAATCAAGGTTGCAGGGAGAAAATCCAGGCCACCTCCTGTGATCATCGAAGAGCCCACAGAGGAGGAGCTGAACGTCTTGCTCAGCAAACCCGTTGAAAGTGATAATTCTAGCCCTGGGGCTGAAATTCCTCTACAGGTAGTACCTCCGACCATTTTTAACTTAGGTGTCAACGATCACGTTCGATTGTGTATCTTTCTAAACCAGAATATTTTTCCTCTTCTATTTTCAGGAAACCACCGAAAGTTCAGCACCAAAAACTTCAGAGACACAAGACTCTGTTGAACATAGTAGACAACAAGAGGAGGAATTGGCGAACGATGAAGCCCTTGCCGAAACAGAGGAATAACAACCAACGGAAGCTCAAGTGGTTGATTTGACAGAGGAGCAACATGACGAAGAGGATCATGTTGATGCTGACACTACTGAACCACATGTCGAAGAGGGTCATATTGATGCAAACGCTACTGAACAACTTCAACCCCAAGCCACCGCTGTTGTAGGAGAGACCACCTCGACAAAGCCTAAGTCTAAATAAGACTTGGCCCTTTTGAAGCAAACTGGTCCCATTGGCTACCTGAATGCCATCATTGAGAGTAGGGGAAGTTCATATGACCTTAGTCATGATGCTTCTACTGCATCGGGGAAGTCCACTTCGACTTCTCCTCTTGATGAGGCTTTGAAGAAGGTCAAGGCTCAGTTCTTCAAAAAGGATCTGATGAAGGCTTTGGAGGGGGATCCTACTGCTCCGTCTTGTCTGGGAGCTGTTCTGAGTGCAGTCGATTTGCTTGCTGTGTCTCCAGAGGTTTCCAGCTTTATCTTGGAGTTATACTCCATTGTTGACCAAGTCTCTGCGGACTATAGACGTCAAAGGGGGTTCAACAGCCAGCTCGAAGCATTACATGGCAAGAGTTCTTCTGCCTGGACCGAGGTTGCTGAAACAACTTCTCGAATTGCAGAATTGTCGAAACAGAAGACATCCAAGCAGGAGGAAATCGATTCCATAGATCGAGATAACGCCTCTATAAAGGCGCAAATCGAGGAGTTGGAGGCCAAGCTAAATGCTAACACCAAGCGCAAAGAGGAGCTCCTTTCGACTGTTTCGGACGCAGAGAGCCAAGTTGAAGTTACGCGAGGCTTAGAGTTTGCTGAGAAGGCCCAAGCCTTTGATGACCAGATTGCCAAACTTTCTCAGGCGACTGCCTTGTGTAACAAAAGGCTGGAGTTGCAGCAGGCCAAGTATCTTCGACTTAAAGCTTCTATCCCTTTTTAATTTGTTCAGCAACTTATTAACCATGTACTGTAATATTTGTAAGACAATGCAACCATTTTGGCTAATCATTATATAATTTTCCATTTTGGCTCTTTATGGTTAATTTGGTCATTAATTGCTATTTATTTTGATCTCTTGGAGCATAGGTTTATATTTTTTCAAATATTTGCCGTTTACTCTCAAGAGTCTTTTATCTTCGCCTAACTCTTCAACCTCATAAGCTCCACCAGAAAAAATTTGGATAATTCTGAACGGTCCTTCCCATTTGGGTGACCATTTTCCCATGCTTCGATCCCTTCGATCCATGGGAAGAATCACCTTCCAAACTAATTCTCCAGGCGAGAATGCCTTAGGTTTTACTTTTTTATTGTAAGAGTCTTCCACTCTTTTCTTCTGAATTCTCAATAGGCCGAGAGCGCGTAGTATTTCCTCGTCTAAATCTACTAGTTCGTCTAACATCATATCCCAATAAACCTCAGAGGGGATATCATGATGTCTCTGAACCCTTGTTGATTGAAGATAAATTTCTGCTGGCAATACTGCGTCATGACCGAAAGTTAGCCGATATGGTGTTGTACCTATGACTTCTTTTGGGGACGTTCGACAGGCCCACAAGATCTGGTCTAATGTCTTATGCCAATTTTTTGGCTTCTTTCCTACATGCTTTTTTATCAGGCCGGTCACTATTTTATTCGCTGCTTCGACTTGACCATTTGCCTGTGCATAATAAGGTGTTGATGTTAGGAGTCTAAAGCCTATTTCTTGAGCGAATTCCTGCATCTTTCGACCAGTAAACACTGATCCTTGATCAGTCGTTATAGTCTCAGGGATTCCAAATCTGAAGATAATGTTCTTTTGAATAAATTCAATGACATTTTCTTGGTCTGCATTGACTAAAGGAATAGCTTCGATCCATTTAGTGAAATAATCAATGCCTACCAGTATATACTTCTGTCTCTTTGATGATGCTGGTCGAATCTCTCCAATAAGATCCAACACCCATCCTCTAAAAGGCCAAGGTTTCACTATTGAGTGAAGTTCGCTTGCTGGTACATGTTGGATGCCCGTATGGACTTGACATTCCTGGCAACCCTTCGCAAACTCAACACAATCTTTCAAGATGGTGGGCCAGTATAGTCCTTGTCGAAACAACAACCATTTCATCTTATGGCCTACTTGGTGAGCCCCACATGCTCCAGCGTGCGTAGTCGAAAGGGCTATGTATGCTTCAGTTTCGCTTAAGTACTTTAGCAAAACCCCTTCAGGCGTATTTTTAAATAACTCATTACCCATGAGCACGTAACTCAACGCCCTATATTTTATTTTTCGTTCTGTCAAAGCTTCTGGATTTTGTAGATAATCTACAATGGGTTTCCTCCAATCTTGCTCTGACAAATTGTCTATGAACGGTATTTCAAAGTTCCTTTGATCAGCATACCCTAGTCTTGTCGATTTCAAGTCTGTTGGGGACAGGCTAGTTGCTTTTATTTTTTCTCGAACTTTGATTGCTCTTTGTAATCTCGTTTTTGAAATTTTGTACCCAGATGCAATTTGTGCCAAATCATTGGCTACTTGATTTTCCAATCTAGGTATGTGTCGAATGTTGACCACTTCGAATTTTTTCAATAAACGATTTGCTATCACAAAGTACATAATAAGATTTTCTCTTATGCACTTATATTCTTTTGTGACTTGCTTAATGACTAACTCTGAGTCTCCCATTATTTCGACTCGAGTTTCCCCCAATTCCAACAATATCTCAAGGCCAGTAATTAGAGCTTCGTACTCAGCCTCATTGTTCGAACAAGTACCTGATATCTTGTACTTGAATGTTGTTGGAATTTTTTCTGGAGAAATAATCAAGACCCCTACTCCTGTTCCATCTTTATGGCTGGAACCATCGAAGTAGAATTTCCAGGGCTCTATCTCCACGTAATTTATATTCTCAACCTGAATTGAGTGGTCGACTATAAAGTCTGCTACCACTTGCCCTTTCACTGCCCTAAGAGGCATAAAGGTCAATGAGTACTCAGTTAATGCTAGGGCCCACTTGCCAATTCGGCTGTGCAGAATGGGTTTCGACAACATGTATTTGAAAACATCAAAGTGAGACGAAACGTACACATCAACTGGTTTTATATATTGTTTGAGCTTTGTACAAGAGAAATAAAGACATAGACATAATTTTTCAACTTCGCTATATCTAGTTTCTGCATCGTTCAAAACTCTACTAAGATAGTAAATGGGTCTTTCGACTCCATTTTCATCTTCTTGGGCTAACATGCTTCCCAAAGTTTTGTCGGATGCAGCTATGTACAATCTCATACTCCTGTTGCTACAAGGAGGCACCAAAATAGGTGGCTTGGTGAGATATCCTTTGATTTTGTCGAAGGCTTCTTGTTGCTCTTGCCCCCACTCGAATCTTTCCTTATTCAATCGAAGTAAGGGTGAGAAGGCTTGAGCTTTTCCACTTAGGTTAGATATGAATCTCCTTAAGAAATTTATCTTGCCCAGCAGAGATTGCAGTTCCTTTTTGTTCGCTGGCGCTTTCGCTTCCAAGATTGCCTTCGTCTTGTTCTGGTTGATTTTGATTCCTTTCTTGTGGACGACGAAGCCCAAGAAATCTCCAGCTTTTACATAGAACGCACACTTCAAAGGGTTCATTTTCAGACCATGTTCTCTTATTCTTTCAAATGATTGTCGAAGGTGGTCTATATGGTTCTTCCTGGAAACAGATTTTACAACAATATCATCAATATACACTTGCATAAAAGTGTTAATAAAATCATGGAAGATAGAGTTCATCGCTCGCTGATATGTTGCCCCAGCGTTCTTTAGGCCAAAAGGCATCACTACCCATTCGTAAGTGCCTAAAGCCCCGGGGCATCGAAAAGCTGTTTTTGACACATCTTCTTCGGTAATGAAAATTTGATTATATCCTGAATAACCATCGAGCATGCTCAGGTACTCATGGCCAGCGGCAGAATCGACTAGCATTTCCGCCACAAGCATAGGATATTCATATTTGGGTGTAGCAGCATTCAAATCTCTGAAATCTATGCATACCCTTAATGTACCGTTTTTCTTAATCACTGGCACAATGTTTGAAATCCATTCGACATACCTCGTAGCTCGTATGAATTTGCATTTCAGCAGTCTTTTGACTTCCGTTTTGATCTTCGACAGTATTTCTGGGGCGAAGCGTCTTAGACTTTGCTTGACTGGCTTCTTCCCGGGTTTGATTGGCAATTGAAGTTCTACCAATCCTCTGTCGAGACCAGGCATCTCGTTGTAATCCCATGCAAAGCAGTCCTTAAACTCCTTTAACAAATGGATCACTTCCAACCTGAGCTCTGGGTCTATTTTTGCGCTAATGTAAGTTTGCTTTTTCTCTAACCCTTCGCCCAAGTTGATTTCTTCTAAAGGATCCTGCGCTAACATTTTGATGTTGTTCGCCAGGGGGTCCTTTTCGAATCCCAAAGGCTCATCGTCGTAGATGGCGTCGAGCCTTTGTTCCTGCATTTCTTCTGGCATGATATCAGGAGGTTCTGGGTCGAAATCCTTTCCAGGACCTGCAGAAGGTAGCTCTTGATCATTGGCCTGAGTGGCCATATATTTTACTTCGGCTTCGAGAGCCGTTATCATCCTTGTTTTGGCTACATAAGCCGAAATTCGCTGTAGTGATTGTGACTCAGTCATTGTCATTGAATTCGCTTCCCCAACCAGTTGGCTGGATGTCAGTAAGCCCACTGAAATCAATGTGGGACAAGTCTTCTCTTTCCCATTGAAAACCATGCTCAGGGTGCAGGTACAAGGAACAAAAAGCATTTGGCGCTGGCGCCAAGTCGAAGTCAGGTGCTGGGCATGGCCCAATGTGAGCCAAATTTTTGTCGAAGTCAGCTCTCCCTAGGTGATTTACTTCACCCAAGTAATAGCTCTGATCCGCTTCTATATTTTCGACCATTCCATCAGGACGCCATAGTATCAACCTTTGGTGCATTGATGATGGTACTGCTCCGACACCATGTATCCATTCTCGGCCCAACAAAAGATTATAATTTGGTTTGGCCGATATGACCATGAACATAGTTGGTCGAAGGATGGATCCTACTTTGAGGTCTAGTTGGATCACACCCATAGTGGTCCCTATTCCGCCTTCATAATTTGACAGGACCATGTTGTGAGGCTTGATGTTTTCATCACTCTTGCCTATTTTTCTCAGCATAAAGTGAGGGATGATGTTGATGGTAGCCCCACAGTCCACCAAGATCTTATTTACGGTGGTTTCTTCGAGTTTTGCCCTTATGAATAAAGGCTTGAGGTGATTTTTCATCGCCTCAGTAGGTGGTTCGAAGAAACCATTTTGCTCTTCAGTACCGCCATTATCCATGACGAAGTAGCATACTGGCCTATGCTTGGCCATTTCTTGTTCGACTTCCCAATCGTTTGATTCGAACTCCACCTGGCGGTTGAACTCTCTTGGCAAAACTGAGACTATGTTCACCATGATATCTAGGGTGTCATCAGACTCAGAGCCATCTTCGTCATCAACTTCGCCCTGGTTAGGCCACACCAGTCTATTGGTCACTGGTTGCCTTTCCAGAGGCTTTCTCTGCTTTCTCTGAGGGACATTTGAACTTGATTCTGGCTTTGGCTCATTGGTAGCTTCCCTCTCAGCCTTTCGCCGCCTCTGGTATCTTCTCCATTGGGATCGAGACATGGGATTCTTTCCCTTGTAGTTACTTGATACCTGTGTCACTTTAGAGGCGACAACCTGAGGTTCTTTCTTGTGTGTCAAAGATGAACCTCTTGGCACTTCGAAGGAGTGCCACCTTTCTTCGCTCAGTCTCTTTCGACCTGATGTTTTATACCACGTATCAACTGGAACATTGGTTGGAGGCATGAAAGTCAGTGGCTTCTTCTCTTGATTTGAACCCTTTTGGTAGGTTCTTCTGGGGTCATGTCGAATATCAACACCTTCCCTTCTTCTGTTTGCTGCTCTTACACCTTGGATGTGTTCAACAGCTTTTTTTGTCAAAAATTGAGCTGCATCGAGGACACAACATCACTTCTGACTTCTTCTTCTGGCATCTTTGCAGGAAATCTGCCAGATTTTTGTTTTCCCGAGGGAAAGCCGTTTTGTTTGCCTGCTCCTACCTAATGGCCTCCTCTGATGCTTTTGATTCAGAGATTTCGACCATGTTGACATTCATGGTGTCTTTGGTGGCAAGAGTCATCTGCTTCATTTGGGCCTCCAGGTCCTCTGTCTGGCCTTGGACTGCAGCCAAGTAGGAACTGGGTTTTGCTCCAGATTTTGGGGCTCCAACTGTCTCCAGTTTTGGGCCTTCAATAGCTTTTTGGACTGCTTCGATTGTTTTTCTAGAAAGATTCCCAGAAAAACTGCCAAAGATTGGCATGTTGACATGATCTTTGGTGACTTCGACCATAGTTATTCCTGGCCTTTTCACCTGACTTCTGGACGCCTCAATCACATTCACCTCTGAAGGTTCAGCATAATGGGCTTCAGCCTGCAAAGGGTTAGAGTCCACAGTCATGGGGGTCTTATCGGCAAATTTCAACCTCCCTTCTTCGATAGCATCTTGCACGAGATTCCTGAAAAGAAAACATTGAGATGTTTTATGGCCCAGAAAATTATGATATTTACAAAAGCCTCTTTTCTTTCTTTGATCAAGAGGAGGCACTTTTACCCCTGGGGAACTATCATTTGGCCATCTTTTACAAGTAAGTCAAAAATTTCATCACATTTTGTAATATCAAAACTGTAAGTCTTTTTGGGGAACCTATCGTTGGCCCTTTCAGGACCAGTGGGGTTTTTTCCACCTGAGGGGACTAGAAGCTTGCAAGAGTATGGTGGCCCTTGTTTTAGTTCCGCTAAATCGACCTCGCTTTCTTCAACGGTTATAGTTTCGTCGAAGGTTTCTGGATCTTCATCGTCCATTTCGACGTATGCTATCCTTTCTCTTTTATGAGTTTTTGTCGCCTTGGCTTTTTCAGCTTTAAGGCGTTCTACCTGTCGAACCCTATCGGCCAATTGGGCCATGTCTCTCAGGTATTGAGTGTCTAATTTCTTCCTAATGGAATAATCTAAGCCTCCTGCGGCTATTTCGACTAACTCATGTTCTGGCACTTGCGTAAAGCATCTTGCTTTGAGCAACCTAAACCTATTTAGATATTCGTCTATAGGTTTAGTGAATCGCCTCTTTACACTGGCCAATTCTTTCAGGCTTATCTTGGTTTGTCCCATGTAGAATTGCTCATGGAACAATCTCTCCAACTGGGTCCAATGGTAGATCGAATTGGGGGGAAGAGTTGTGAACCAAGTAAACACGTTCTTTGTTAGAGAACTTGGGAAATACTTAATCCTCAGGTTTTCGTTGTTTGAAATATCTCCTGCTTCAATCAAGTATCTCGCTACATGCTCGACAGTGGATTCTGTCGTGTCCCCTGAAAATTTAGTGAACTTAGGGACTTTACATCTAGGAGGTAAGTCTGTTTGTAACACATATTCTGACAGTGGGGATGTAAAGTTAGGCCTACGGAAGCATGTATTCATCCCATTTTGCGTCATGATTCTTTCGATCATGGCTGTCAGGTTATTTTCTAAACCCATATTATGGTATTGGATGTGCTGGACTATTTCGTCAGCATTTTGGTTTCTGTTGACTATCCTTACTTCCGGGGCTATGACCCTAGGTTCTTCGACCCCGGGTTGTTCCAATCGCGTCCTAAGGTTTTCTTCGACAAGCTGCTGGACTTGGTTAATAGTGGTTTCTTCCTCTAGGAGTATACCTTGGTTTCCCCTCATCTGTGCCCTTTGGGGCTGTCGAATAGGTTGGGGTACCCCAAAAAAATCGGCCAGACGCGCCATTTGCGCTGTCATCTGCTGATTCGACTGGGTGGTATTTTGTATTAGAGGGTTTAGCACTGTGCTTAAAGTTTGTGCCAACATTTGAACCATATTGTGGTTGCTTTCGTCCATTTGCTGCCTCAAGACTGTTGTCGAAGCATTCGTAAGGCCATGCGCTACTTGGGACGTTCCTCCTAAGAGTTGGGTCCTACCCCTGTTCGCCATACCAACTCCGGAACCTTGGAGTGGCGAAGAGGCGCTCACTAAAGGGTCTGAAAAAGTGGACGCAACATTCGTCAGGCTAGCCAATTCAGAAGTTGGCATGCCATAGAGTGGTTCTCGATTTAGACCGCCTGTCGAAAATCCTGGGGGAACATAAGGCCTAGTTCCTGGGTTTCCCCTTGGTGGGGGAGTTCCCAAAGGCATTCTGGGGCCAGTGAACGAAGGTAATGGCCCCGTTTGTGTGACCGTTACTGCTGGTGTTGAGCCAGCGGTTACCGTTTCACTTACGGTTGGGATAACCGTTGTTCCCACATTTGTTTGTGGGATTTCGCTATTGTTTGGCGGATTCGCCATCCCTTCTCTTCTTCTCGTAGTATTGGTATCGTTAGTGTATATTCTACCACTTCTCAATAACATGCAATACTTCTCGAAAAAGATGATATTCTATATAAATACAGTTAACCTTAAAAATCAACACAAAGTCCCATCAGGTGTGCCAATTTGTTTATCGTGGAAATTGATAAACAACCGCTGATCTTCCAAAAGGTTACTTATTTGGTGACTCGCAGGATCGATCAGATTGATCCTAAGACATGGTTGATTTTCTGGGTTTTGACTAAATCTAATGATGATTAATGCCAGTAAAGTAAAGACACTTTATGTAAATTGCATGAAGAAAAGCTTGATAGAATAAATGAAAGCGTTAAATAAAAAGGCTTCGACGGAGATGAGTAAATGAAAGGCAATAAAGTGCTTGAATATAAAAGATTTTGATTAATTTAAATGGTGTTTCACACATACATTCTCAACAATTCTTTCGCTCACACTGGGTACTTGAATCTAAATTAGTGACTTGTATATAATGATGAACACACGCGAAAACTACGTGAACCATTAGTATTTATACTAAAACACATCTTAAGTAACCGTTGGGCAGTTACGTTGCTTCGAGATGACACCACTTGGCACACTCACAGCATTCGACGCTCCTGATCTTGGCACGTTGCGTTTAGTAATTGCTGAGAACTGTTTTCCCTCCAAACATTTGAATCTCAAACCGTTCCAACCTGGGCGTCAGATACTTTTGTCGAGGAGTTCCTTCGACATCGAAGGTAACGAGATTCCTACTTAAAAGAAATTCTCTAAGTACCTTGCCCTTTTCTGATGAGCATTCGACAGGATCAGCTGGTCGAAACCTGGAAACTCTTCAGACTCATAATTAATGGTCTATATTGATAACAAACAAGGGTGTCGGATTTAGGAGCCAACAATACCCCAATGTTCCATTACTTGGAATTAGAGGAGGGATCACCTATAATCCTTGTTTGGCGTTACGACAGTTAGGGTGAGCTAGGAGGGACGGACCTCATCAGTTGCTGCTTCCAAACATTGTCTTTGACTTCATAGGAGATGTTGAGGGACATCGCCGCAGATTTATATGAGCCTGGGATAGGGTGAACATGTCTGATCCACATGAGCTAGGCATGAAGACTTCTCTCTCGATGCAACCGTATCTCCGGTGGGTTCGAGACCGTGCTCAAAAGTTGGGGATGCCATACGAAGCTGTCTTACCGGTGATTGTGGAGCGTGCTGATGAAGAAGGGGTTCCTTGTACAGTCCTCCATCCATGCATGCCTACTGACATTGGGGCATTAAAGAGGTCTTGGATCCAGCTAAGGGAAGAACGGGATACTTACAGAGAGAAGTATCACGAGCAGGAACGGAAGATCCTGAAGCTTACAAGGCAGCTGGAGAATGAGAGGGTCCTCAACGACTATGTCAGCACCAAAGGAAAATGACCATGGGAGCGATGATGTCTTTTATGGCTTTTAGTTTAGACTTACTTTTCAGTATTCCTTTTGTAACGCCTTAAAGGCATTTGTTAAACATTGTTTCAAGTTTTTATCTAATAAAGTGTGTTTCATTTTGGTTTACAAATTTGAATCTCCCTAAAGTCTTTGAAATAATATCATACGTATTCCATTCTCATGCACCTCATTACAGGTACCCTTACAGGTTTCTCATCTTCTTCGCTGTTTATTTCAGCAATCATGTCTTCTGAAACATCCACTGATCAAGCCATCAAGGCTCTGCAAGCTCAGAATGCTCAGTTCCAGGAAATGTTCATGAACTTGGCCAAGGGTCAATAAGATCTGAAGACTCTGATCTTGAAGGATAAGAAGAAGAAGAAGAAGAAGACGGTCCTCCTGAACATGGGTCACAGGTTTGGGAATAGGATGAGACAAGATGTTGATTTATCTCACTCATCTGGAGGGGAAGAGAATCAATAAGAAAGGAGGGCTCCTAGCCCTGTGGTTTCTGAAAATGACACGGATTTTGATGAAGACCAGTATCCTCTGGCTGAGGACAGGTATAAGCAACTCGAAGACCGGTTAAGCGCGATGGAGATCTAGAAAGTCCCTGGTCTGGAATTTAGAGATTTGGGTTTGGCATTTGGGGTGGTGATTCCCCATAAGTTTAAAGCGCTTGTCTTTGCTAAGTACGACGGGGTCTCCTGCCCGAAGTTACACCTCCGTTCGTATGTCAGAAAAATTCAACCATATACTGCCGATAGGAACCTCTGGGTTCATTTCTTTCAAGACAGTCTTTCAGGGACTCAACTTGAATGGTTCTACTAACTGGAAGGAGTAACATCCGTAACTGGGAGGACCTAGCTGTTGCTTTCTACAAGAAGTACCAGTACAATGCCGACCTTTATCCCACGCATACTCAACTTCAGGGTATGTCTATGGGTGCGAGCGAAGGTTTTAAGGACTACGCTCAGAAATGGAGGGATCTTTCTGGGAGAGTACAACCCCCTTTGGCTGATAGGGAGTTGGTGGATATGTTTCTCGGGACTTTGTCTGGTCCGTATTTCAATCTCTTGATCGGAAGTTCATCGTCTGGTTTCACTGAATTGATTATGACTAGGGAGAGAGTGGAGGCCGGTATCAAGAGCGGCAAGATACAAAAGGGTGCTTCGTCAATTACAGAGAAGAAGCCCTTCAAGAAGGAGTCTAGTGCAGTTTATAGCTCGAGGAGCCAGAGTCGACCTGAGCGCTGCCAAGCAGTTAATGTGGTGGTTATATCAAGACCAACTGTTTCCCCATAACGCAACACTCAGCAAAGAGCAGAGAGGCCTCAGAGGCAGTTTACTCGGCTCAGTATGATTCTGTCTCAAATTCTGCCGCAGTTGTTAAAGACCAACTTGGTGATTCTGAAGGAGGCTCCAAAGAATTCCAACACCACATCACCGTTGTATAATCCAAACTCCCGCTATGCTTATCACTCTGATAGCCTAGGGCATGATACCAATAACTGCTGTGCTTTGAAGAATAAAGTGAAAGATCTGATTGATGCTAAGGAAACTGAGTTTGAAGCGCCAGAAAAGCCTAATGTCATAACGACACCTATGCCCAAACATGACGCGGGAGTGAATTCTATTGGGGATGATGAAGAAGAGTTTGATATTGACAGCTGGATTTCCCCGACTACCAATGGAGGCTTGAGCAATTGGACGACGAAGGATTCTATGCCCGTTTCTTTTATTACCCAGTAATGAGACTTTTGTTTTGAAATGTGTAACAAACAATTTGAAATTTTACGGCTTGGTGCCTTACCCGAGACACCGTGGCTTTGTTTGAGGGCTTATTATGTGTCATTTCCATATATCATTAATAAAAACATTGGACGTTTTCTTGCATTACAAATTTTGTGCTCCTTGTCTTTCTTTTCTATCTTGCAAAACAGGTATTTTACACACACTCGCATATACAGGTCTACATCCATTTTGGATCCCACTGATAACGACTCCGCTACTGCCAGTTATGACTTCGAAAGTCCGATCAACCAAGTCGAGGACGAAGGTGAGGATGATTGTGAAGTGCTTGGGGAACTTGCTAGACTGCTACTTCAGGAAGAGAGGGACATACAGCCGCATGAAGAGCCAGTGGAAACGGTGAACCTGGGTACAGAGGAAGACAAGAAAGAGGTCAAGATCGGTGTAAATCTGGAGCCTAGCGTTAAGCAAAGGCTGATTCAGATGCTGCGTGACTATGTTGAGATCTTTGCCTCGTCTTATGAAGATATGCCTGGTTTGGATACCGATATTGTGGTTCACCGCCTGCCTACCAAGGAAGACTGTCCTCTAGTGAATCAGAAAGTTTGATGAATGCGCCTAGAGATGTCTGAGAAAATCAAGATGAAGTTATGAAACAATTTGATGCTGGTTTTCTAGCAGTTACTTCTTAACCGCAGTGGGTTGCCAACGTAGTTCCAGTGCCGAAGAAGGATGGTAAGGTTCAAATGTGTGTGGACTATAGGGATCTGAATAGGGCGAGCCCTAAGGATGATTTCCATCTGCCTCATATTGACGTCCTGGTTGACAACACCGCACATCATAAGGTTTTCTCCTTTATGGATGGTTTCTCTGGTTACAATCAGATTAAGATGGCTCCCAAAGACATGGAGAAGAGAAACTTTGTTACTCAACGAGGCACCTTTTGCTACGAAGTCATGCCTTTCGGATTGAAGAATGTTGGGGCAATGTATCAGCGCGCCATGGTCGCTTTGTTCCACAACATGATCCATCATGAGATTGAGGTATACGTTGACGACATGATTGCAAGATCTCAGACTGAAGGAGAACATCTTGACCATCTTCAGAAGCTATTTGACAGGTTGAAGTTGTACAAGATGAGGTTAAACCCGAACAAGTGCACCTTCGGGGTGAGATCTGGTAAGATGTTGGGTTTCGTCGTAAGTGATAAAGGTATTCAGGTTGAGCCCACAAAGGTGAAGGCTATACAGGAAATGCCAGCTCCCTGAACAGAAAAAGAAGTTATAGACTTTCTGGGACGGTTGAATTACATTGCCCGATTCATTTCACATATGACTGCTACTTGTGAGCCAATCTTCAAGTTGTTGAAGAAAGATCAAGTGGTAAAGTGGAATGATGAATGTCAGGCCGCCTTCGAAAGGATCAAGGAATATATTTAAGAGCCACCTATCCTGATGCCTCCAGTTGGAGGGAGACCTTTGATTTTATACTTGACAGTACTCGACAATTCAATGGGGTGCGTGCTGGGGCAGCATGACGAGTTTGGCCGAAAAGAGCATGCTATTTATTACCTTAGCAAAAAGTTTACCGACTCCGAGACCCGATGTTGCTTGAGAAAACTTGCTGTGCTTTGGCATGGGCTGCTCGCTGGCTGAGGCAGTATATGCTGACTCACACTACTCTATTGATATCAAAGATGTATCCAATCAAGTATATCTTTGAGAAGCCTGCCTTCTCCAGAAGAATAGCAAGATGGCAGATGATCTTGACTGAGTATGACATCAGTACACGACCCAAAAGGCAGTCAAGGGAAGTGTGTTGGCAGATCATTTGGCACATCAAGCTGTAGATGATTACCAGTCTATGAACTTCGAATTCCCGGATGAGAACATCATGTGGGTGACTGACTGTGAGACACTTGGACCAGATGAAGGACCTGAGGAAGGATCTGATGGTCTATGTACTTTGATGGAGCTTCAAACGCTTTGGGTAATGGCATTGGCGCCATGATCATATCTCCTGAAGGCTCTCATACTCCGTTCACCGCCAGATTATGTTTCAACTGCACCAACAATATGGCGGAGTATGAAGCATGCATCATGGGTCTTCGAGCAACTATTGACCTAAGGATTAAGTTCTTAAGCATATTTGGAGATTCCGCTCTCATGATCAGTCAGATCAAAGGCGAGTGGGATACGAAACACCCAAATCTTATTCCTTGCAAAGAGTATGTATTGACGTTGCTTCCACATTTCGAGGAGATAACCTTTGAACACTTTCCTAGAGAGGAGAATCAGTTAGCGGACGCGCTAGCTACGATGTCTTCTATGTTCAAGGTCAGGTGGGACAACGAGGCTCCCCAGATTACCATTGAAAGGTTGGACGAACCCAAACATTACTGTGACATTGAGACTGAAGAGGTAGCAGATAAACCCTGGTTTCATGAAGTAAAGAGGTATCTTGAGGCTCAGGAGTACCCAGAAGGTGCATCTGTTAATGATAAGAAGTTTCTGAGGAGGTTTGCGTGGAAGTTCTTCATCAGCAATGGAATTCTTTACAAGCGTAACCATGACTCAACCTTACTGCGATGTATGGATAAGAGCGAGGCAGAAAAATCATGGTAGAGTTACATAAAGGTACTTTCGGAACTCATTCCAATGGACATACCATGGCAAAGAAAATCCTACGGGCAGGATATTATTGGTCCACCATGGAGGCCGACTGTTATAAGCATTCTCGGACCTGTCACAAGTGCCAAGTCTATGCTGAAAAAGTGCACATACCTCCAGTTCCTCTGAATATCTTGACAGCTCCTTGGCCTTTTGTGATGTGGGGCATCAACATGATCGGCGAGATCAGACCTACTGTGTCCAACGGGCATCATTTCATCTTGGTAGCAATTGATTATTTTACAAAGTGGGTCGAAGCAGCTTCCTTTACTACTGTAACAAAGAATGCCGTGGCACGATTTATTCGGCATAATTTGATCTGTCGATACGGTGTACCAGAGAGGATCATTACGGACAATGGTACAAATATCAACAATAAAATGATCACCAAGCTCTGCAAGCAGTTCAAAATACAGCATCCCAACTCTTCTCCCTACCGGCCAAAGATGAATGGGGCTGTTGAAGCGGCTAATAAGAACATCAAGAAGATTGTGCAGAAGATGACAGTGACATACAAAGACTGACACGAGATGTTACCATTTGCTCTTCATGGGTACCGTACCTCAACGCGGATGTCAACAGGGGCAACCCCCTATTCCTTGGTATATGGCATGGAGGATGTCTTACCCATTGAAGTTCAGATACCCTCTCTTCGGATTATGAAGGACGCAGGTTTGAGCGAAGATGACTGGATCCAGACTCGTCTTTATCAGCTGAACTTAATTGACGAGAAGAGACTTATTGCTATTTGTCATGGTCAGACGTATCAAAAACGGATGATCAAGGCATTTAACAAGTAAGTCAGGAGACAAGAGTATCGAGTTGGGAATCTGGTGATCAAACGCATCATACTACCTCAAGGTGATCCCAGGGGAAAATGGACCCCCACATACGAAGGGCCATTTATGGTTAAGAACATTTTCTCGGGAGGATCTATGATTCTAACCACCATGGATGGTGACGACCTTCCTCACCCCGTCAATGTAGACATAGTGAAAAAATACTACGCATAATCAAAGACCCGCTAGGTCGACTAGACTAGGAAAAAATAAGGGCTTCCCGGTGGACCAAAAGGGTTCGGGAAAAAATAAGGGATGAAAATGAAAAATCTATACACCCGGCAAGTCAAAAACCTGAAAAGGCGGCTTGGGAAAAAAAGGGTATCCCGGTGGGCTGTAAACCCGAAAGGGCGGTCCAGACAAAAATTAGAGATCAAAGAGTAACACTATGTCTCATTGGATTACCTTGCAACCAGACTTCAATATCGACTATCAAGCTCGGACGACACTAATCAATCTGATCTACCTTCAACCAAGTAGCAAAGTGATGAGATGCTCAAGGATATAAGGGCAATAGTAGAGTTGGAACCCAGTGGGATTGTTCACATAGCTGTTCTTCTCTATTTTTCATAAATTGTATAAATTATATTTATTCGGCGGCGTTCTCTTACTAGGACGTGAGTCCCTTGTACAAAAATGCCTATTTACAGGCCAAACTTCAAAGTCAATACAAGTCATTTTCCCAAATAAATTTCAAATTGTTTTCCTTTTCTGTTTTGTTTTGCAAGAACGTCCAATGTTCATTTTTGATATATGCATTTGACATTAATTGCTGCTCATGAATATTTACATGCGAAACAAAATACGATTACTTATAATATCAGGAACATGGGCAAATAAGAGTTTTCCAGACCTTACAGTTGCTCTATCCACCAGGTACAAGGATAAATTTAGCTGAAGAATATGGCTGAGGTACATTCACTCCCCACAGAGTAAGAAAAGACAGTAATGTTAACTCTCCCCAGCTGAGGCTTGCAACCGCAAATGAGTCGGCAATATTCTCCCCAAGCAGAGTTTATCCATCATCAGCACTAGACAATTATCCCCAGTGGAGTTTGGAAAATCTTCCCCAGTGGAGTTTGGAGAATAATCCCCAATAGACTCGGGAAGATTACCCCCAGTAGAGCCTAAAAGGTTATCCCCAGTGAAGTCGCAAATGAAAGATCATCCCCAGTGGAGTTCAATCCTTTCACAAACAGAAACTCAATTCCCAACAGAGTTTCATTATCACCAGCAGCGGTAATTCATCCCCAACTGAATTTATCAGTGGAATCCTCAGCAGAGCATGTCATCCCCACAGAGCCACTTCCTTATCAGTTTATTCCCCAACGGAGTTATCCTCTCTTGCAGGTTTATTCTCATAATCATCTTCATTCTCTATCCCCAGCAGAAACGAAGAATTCAACTCTTTTCTCTAGCAGCAACCCGGGATTTATTTTCCCCAGCTACAAACATCGCATTTTCATACATCATGACACATGCATATACACATTATACAAACATAATCTCATTTATTTTGAGAACGTCATTGCTTGATACATATCATGCATTACATACAGCTAACCTTTATCTTTCAGGAAAGATACAATCAGATTCTCACAAAATTCAAGCTATGAAGCTTTTTTTTCTCAGTTGAGTACGGACGATCGAAATTCCTAAATATCGGCAGAGATGATTCCTCAGTTGAGTACAGACGATCGAAGTTCCTAAATATCAACTTTCCTCTTCAGCAGAGATGTTTCCTCAGTTGAGTATGGACGATCTAAGTTCCTAAATATCGGCAGAGATGATTCCTCAGTTGAGTACGGACGATCGAAGTTCCTAAATATCAGCAGAGATGATTCCTCAATTGAGTACGAACAATCGAAGTTCCTAAATATCGGCAGAGATGATTCCTCAGTTGAGTACGGACGATCGAAGTTCCTAAATATCGGCAGAGCTTGATTCCTCAGTTGAGTACGGACGATCGAAGTTCCTAAATATCGGCAGAGATGATTCCTCAGTTGAGTACGGACAATTGAAGTTCCTAAATATCAGCAGAGATGTTTCCTAAGTTGAGTAAGGATGATTGAAGTTCCTAAATATCAACAAAGATGATTCCTCAGTTGAGTACGGACGATCGAAGTTCCAAAATATCAACTTTCCTCTTCAACAGAGATGTTTCCTCAGTTGAGTACGGACGATCGAAGTTCCTAAATATCGGCAGAGATGATTCCTTAGTTGAGTACGGACGATCGAAGTTCCTAAATATCGGCAGAGATGATTCCTCAGTTGAGTACGAATGATCGAAGTTCCTAAATATCGGCAGAGATGATTCCTTAGTTGAGTACGAACGATCGAAGTTCCTAAATATCGGCAGAGATGTTTCCTCAATTGAGTACGTACGATCGAAGTTCCTAAATATCAACAGAGATGACTCCTCAGTTGAGTATGAACATTCGAAGTTCCTAAATATCGGCAGAGATGATTCCTCAGTTGAGTACGGATGATCGAAGTTCCTAAATATCAACTTTCCTCTTCAATAGAGATGTTTCCTCAGTTGAGTACGAACGATCGAAGTTCCTAAATATCGGCAGAGATGATTCCTCAGTTGAGTACGGACGATCGAAGTTCCTAAATATCAACTTTCCTCTTCAATAGAGATGTTTCCTCAGTTGAGTACGGATGACTGAAGTTCCTAAATATCAACAAAGATGATTCCTCAGTTAAGTACGAACGATCGAAGTTCCTAAATATCAACAGAGATAACTCCTCAGTTGAATACGGACAATCGAAGTTCCTAAATATCAACAGAGACGATTCACCAGCAGAATACGGACGACCGAAACTCCTAAAATTCTATTTCTCCCAATAAAGATCAGACTTCCCCAGCGGAATATTCCTCAACAGCAAGTATACAAGCTCTCTCTAAGGAATCTCTTATGCGATCGACACACCTTCGAATGGCATCTTTAAGCCCATTCCCGATACCACAAGACAATTATCACTTCATGCGAGTGCAAATTTCTGGGCACTCTAGTGTTCAATCATCTTCCACCTTCGGGTCGCGAAAGGCACGAAAGACAATCTACACGCTCAGGTTTAAGAAGATTGAACAGGGGCAGATGTTGTACCCCAAAATTTTCCCTCTCATATTTCTCAAAACATTGCAAGAAAGATCCTCAAGTTGCTCAAGGTAGCCCAAGGGTTGACCAGACAAGCTCTCTCCTAAGACAGTCTACCCCAAACTAGGGTTTCATGTTGCATCAAGATGCTTGAGTCCAAATGATCCCAAGTACTCATCAATGTCATAATATATTCTAAATATCATCCATGTCAAGTTTCAAGCCTTGCAGAGAAAGTTTGCTCAGTCAATTGCTCAAAGGCCTGAAAATCGACTATGCTAGGGCAAAAGTCAATTGTGGCTCACATACAGTCAAACTTCAAGATTTTTGGACAACATCCTCATTTTGAAGTATATTTCATCATTTGATCAAGGGTTGATCATGATTCATCAAGGATTGCTCATAATTCATCAAGACTCAAAAGTTGCTAAATTAGGGTTTTGTAGGAAAAGTCAACTCAATTTTGACCAAGAATAACTTTCTCATACTTTACGAGAAATGACACATCCAAAGGTCATTTTAAAGAAGATGCAATTCCCTACAATCTATCTTCATATCCCAAGATCAAAATATGAACTTACAAGAAGTTATGAATTTGGACATTATAGGTCATTTTGAAAAGTCAACAAAGACACCTTTTTTGTCAAAGCTTCATACATGAGCATGGAATATAAAAATGAGATGAGACAAAAGGGTTGATTATAGGACATATCAAGATTTCTAAAAAGTCCAAGAACACCTCCAAAGAGTCAAAATTGAGGAAGTTATGCATTGGTGAAGTTAACCTTTTTTGCACAATTGCCAAAAGTCAACTATCCCTAAAACTTCAATTTTTGCCAAATGGGCCCAATCTTTTTCACTTGTTTTGAGTTGGCAACATATCCCACGTGCTCTAGACTTTGCCACTTGTCCATATATTATTTTTACTATTTATTTTGATTTTTATTTGAATTAATTCAATTTAAATCAAAATAAATCAAATAAAATCCAAAACATTGATAATAAGAGATTTTATGATTGTTTCAGGTCTTAAATTACAGATACCAATCATTCAAACTCGTGTAAATGCCTAGTATGAACAAAAAGATTGATTTAGTCCATGTTTGGAAATTTTTTAAAGAGGAATCAAATCAAATAAAAAAGCATTGAATAAGGAAGATTTGGATGCAGCTATCAACCCTAATGCATTGCTTGATACATCAGGAGGCGAGGCAGACCTAAAAAGTGGTTAGAGACAGACGTGAGAGGAAGAACAAAATATGAAAAAATCAAGGAAAAAGTGTGAGATCGAAATACCACTTAGAGGCATTCTCAAGGCACTTTGCTGATCCCAATCGCTTCCTGGCACTCTCTAGAAGCTAAAGCCATCAAGAACCTGTCCATTCCAGTCCCTAAACGCACTGTAAGTCGTTCACAACTTCGCCCTGTTCTTGAATTCGTATTTCATAATATAGGCATTGTTAAGATAAATTACTTGCATATTCTTGATCTATGAAGTATTTGCAAGCTTTCTGCATCATTCAATTGCGTTTATATGGCCTGTAGCGTTAATCACCATTGCTAGGTTTTCGAGTTTGGTTTTAGGGCTTTTGATTGCAGGGAAAATTGACCTCTGTAAATGGTACGGTTGTGATCAGGAGGACGAAACACACTTAACCATGGCTTTAGATCTTATTTCCAAGGCCTGTGGAAGATTTTGGGAACGTACATGACTGTAGCAACGGACGTTGTCCGTAGGTATAGGTGTTCCAGCTTTTAGCCACAGAGAGAGGAAGAAGACAATGAGTTGTCATTCGATCATTGGCCCGTTCAAACGATTCAGCGTGCATTTTTTTTAAATTTTCCAATAATCCTTTGTTTCATAT
The DNA here is from genome assembly GCA_948472305.1 of Vicia faba. NCBI lineage: Eukaryota > Viridiplantae > Streptophyta > Magnoliopsida > Fabales > Fabaceae > Vicia > Vicia faba. Next base: position 637,250,002 of record OX451740.1, on the reverse strand, counting down.
ATTATTGTTATTTTCCATTATATGTGTAACAAAAACAAATAGCGCAGTGGTTTCCAGGTAGATGCTTAAGGCGTGAGAAGGCTGGAGGTCAGGGGTTCTGATCCCTGCCTCCAGCATTTGCCATTTTCTTATTTTCTTTCAGGAGATCCAGTGCACGTGCAAGCCAAGAGACCACCATAGGTCTTCATCATCAATCACGCCAGGTGGTTTGAGATCCACATCTGATGGCCAGTAATGGAGGAACACCATGAGCCACAGTCAACATGCAGCACTGGATTTCAAAGGTCAACATGGACCTTCTCTTAATGGGCCCAAATTTTAGCTATTGGCACCCCCAATTCAGGCCCATCTCTTATTCTTTTCTTTTTATATTTCACTTAATTACTTTATTTATTATTTATTTACTAATCAACCAAAATAATTTTCTTCTTTCTCAAAAAAATCACAAAAAATATTTTTATGTCCAATTAAAATTAGAATTTTACTTTTTATCAATTAATTAATTAATTAAATTAGGTTTGGTTAAATTAGAAAACTTTAATTTCTCTTTTTGCAAATAATTAAAATTAATTAGAATCAATAGGTTTTTATTACTAACTTAATCATTTTATTTTTTTCCTAAAATAACAAAAAAACCAAAAATATGTTATTTAATTATTTTCATTAATTAATTTAATAACCAATTAATTTTGCATTTAATTTCAAAAAACCTAACTTCTTTTCTTTAAAAATATTAAAAACAACAAAAAAACATTTTCCTTTTTATTAGGTTAGAAGGGTCAAAACCCTAGTTTCTCGTCGATCTAACTTTTAATCGCGCGCTTTATTATTTTGCCCAATTATTGTATCTGCTCTCGATTTGTAATAATTTAATTAGGACATTTATTTATTTTTTACCGCTTTTAATTTAAAGGGGTTTGTTTTTGGCTATGTAAATACCCGAAGCCTTGTAATAGCGTAGTTTAAATTCCGCATTTTAAATTCCGCAAATTATTAACTGTTAGATGTTTGATAATAGGGTTTGCATGACAAGAATGTATGACTAATTTTAAATAGTTAGATCACCTTGAATGTTCAAAGATAATAAACTTGAAATTGAATCACTCGCACATGCGCACTCCTAGGGTACACTCCCACTTGGTTGCCTTCGGTAAACGGTCATTGAGTATAGGTTGTTTTAGAGGTCTCCCTCTTGTCCCAAAGATCATAAGTTGCCTCGGAAAGGTTGCCTCGAATATTGTTTCCTCGGATAAATGATCTAAGACATTAGGGTTACCACTAAGACGTCCTAACGTTGCTTTAGTGACTTTATGTCCCTCTCGAATTGACCCTCAAAACTCCAACGATGATGCTACCTACCCACTAATAGTGGGATAGCGTTGTCTAAAGGAAACAAGCATAGAACGATTCTTTTTTTGAGTAGGTAGATTAGTTCTTAGATACTTGCTCATTCCAAACAAATTTTTCACACTTACACTCCTTTACAAACAAAGTTTTCAAAAACACTTGATTACACTCTTGAAGACAGAAGCAAGAGTTAAATCGAAGTAAAAACAAAAACTTTTCAAAGCCCATAAACACAAAGAAAACAATTTTGAAAATGACGAGCAAGTACCTAAGAGCCCGTAGATAACTATGGATAGAAAGGGTGCTAATACCTTCCCTTTCTATAATCTACCCCCCGTACTCAGAAATATCTCGAAAAAGGAATTTTTCTGTGCTTTTTTCCTTTCCCTGTTGGATAAAATAAAAGACGGTGGCGACTCTTGCTTACCGCGACATTTTGCAAACACAAACACAAAACGCAAACCAGCAAATTCCTTAAACAAATAGGGAAACACGTCTCGGTTCTGGCCACAGTATCACAGCCAGGGTTAAGATTTCCATGGTTGTTGTGTGTTACTGTTTTGATTCAATTTGGGGTTTATGTGGAATGTGATAATATGGTGAATCTATAACTAATTTGATGAATTTTGATGTTGTAATGTCATGAATTGATACCCATAACATGTATATTGATGTGCAATTGTTGTATGATAGATACGTGTTAAATTATGTGAGTTTTATAATGGACTGGTATTGGAATTTGTTTACTGTGGAAAATGGTAAAAAACTGCTAGTCTTCCTAAAACCTAAAACTAAGGGTTACTTGCAGGATCGACTAGTTGATCCTAATACATGTGCTAATGTATCCAAGTATAACTTGCTCGACGTAAAACTTTGCCTTTTGAGAAACGATTTTCTCTGAAGGAAAGAACAAGTATGAGTTTCCATAATGTGATGTCTTGACCAACTGAAGGTAAGTCGTGATCGATAGTAGGATACGACTTGTTCAAATGAAATAAATGTTGAGTGAATCTTTAGTAAATTCTATTATAGAGATAGAATGGATTTCACAAGCGTAGAAGATAATATAAAATGATTGTTCAAAAGTAAATAAAATCAAGGAAAAAGATTCAAAAGAAACAACTGAAAAGAAAGGAATTTGCACTGATATAAAGATGGTGACTCACGTACATTCACACCTTTGAAACCCTCGGCTTCCTTACGCTTAGAATGTGGAGTTTGTCAAGTGATTCTAGTACAAAGTGAACACCCTTGAATCATACACTGGACCCTTTTATTTATAGTAGTTACAAATCTAATTTCCTATGCACTAGAACACGCTATACACTTGACATGTATTTGGCCTAAGGTAACTGCTTATCTATGCTTTCACCACGTACTTGGCGCTTGATTTAGAAAACTGCCTTACAACTGCTGGTATTTTCAAATTTCAAATTTATCCTGCTCTAATGCTTTAGTTCGACGCTATTCCTTGGTATAGATAGATGATCCAAATTTCTCTAAGTCCCAGACTCCAATTTGGTCAAAAATCCAATCTTTGACTAGCTCGTTTGTCACTTGTGTCGACCCTCTGTTTCCACTGTCGAATTTCTAGGTATTTCCCATTCTTGAGTTTGATTTCCCTACAACCTTTTACAACCTTTAATTATAGGGTACCTCCTTCTTAACTCGTGAGACTACCCTTATTATTTACGAAATTGTATACCTTAAAGATTTTTATGGTAACAAAATGTCCCCCAGAGATGCCATTTTCGACTTTGGCCAACATGAGACAATGTCATCTTTGAAATGTCGACCATTTTTATAACGACTCATTTGTTTCCACTTCTCCCTTAGTTGGCATAATTTTCCCCCTTTACTCATAACGTCATGCCATCATGGTAACGTATCACACTTTCTCCTCGAGACATGCAACTATCAATTCGCCATTATTTCTTTTTCTTAGTGAGAGACGTTGCCCACCAACTATGTACCCCTTCTCACCACGTGTCCCAGCTCACGTGACACGAATTTGAGGAGTTAGGAAAGGAAATTTTAATCATTTTTTTCTTGATTATTTCTTTTCCTTTTTCCTTAGGTTTTTTTTCCTATTAAACCTCTTTCCTCTCTTTTTGACGCTTCTTTTCAACCTACCTCTTCTGTCTTCCGAAAATAAAAACTTTCCAGTCTTCTTCTTCTTCTTCTTCAAGTTTCTCTGTTTTCTCTAATGGCAAGCTCCAATAAAAATATTCCTTCTTCCGCAACACTTTCATATCCACTCTTTATTGATGGGAAGGAGTATGTTCCTGAGCCAACTTTTTTCAGAAGAAAAAACAAAGATTTGGCAATCATAGGTATTAATCCCTTTCTCTATAAATGACAAACCTCTAGCATTTCTAGGTCCTCTTCCCAAAGAGCGTAAACCAAAGATTTCCATGAATGAACATGCATGGTTTCCAACTAGCTACCTCACAAAACCACTTATTTCTCTTGAAAAACCTTTATCACTACTCTACGTAGATAGAAACTTCAGGACTTCTCCACCTAGAAATTGTCCTAAGTTTCGTGCCTGGATGACACGTTTAGAGGCGGAAAAACTTGATCAATGGCAAGATTTAGGTATTTACACTCTTTTACAAATCTCTTGTTGTGGTCCTCCTTATTCCTGTTGTATGCTGCTGGATGTGATCCAGTTTTGGGAGGGTTCGACTAACACCTTTCATACAAAGTGTGGCATTATTACTCCTACACTTTTAGATATTGCTGCTATTACTCGGCTGAAACCGACTGATCGAGTGTTTAATCATGGGGATGCAGACCCTATATCTTTGAAGTTTGATGTAGGTGATTCTGGCAAGCCGACATATAATAACTTCATCAACTATCATGCCAAGACCTCAGGCCCTGTGACTCCTGAAGAGCATGTAGCGTTTCTAACCTTATGGTTGTGTTGCTTTGTTTTTTGTTCATTGTCAATGCAGATAGCCAAACAATTTTCTTATTTGGCTACTCAGTTACATCAAGGTCGCGACATTGGCTTGGGACAACTGATATTGGCTTCTCTTTATGAGTCATTATCTGATGTGGTTGCTCAAATCAAAACTTTTGACCCAGCCAACTCCAAGAAGAAAAACGTTTTGGCCCATGGCCCTTTTTGGTTCTTACAATTGTGGCTCAATGCCACTTTCTCTAAAGATATTAAGCCATATGGGATGAGAAGAGTGGTGTGTCCTCTAGCTGAACATCACATTTTTTGGAAACATCTAATCTCTATGACCCCTGGCGATAAAACTTTACTTAGCGTTGAAGTATTTCGACTCTTGTTCAACATCATGTTGACTCGTGTCAATTTTGAACCTTTAATGGCTCCTTTCTGTCATAGACCTAATGGTCCTGAGTGGTTTACTAGAGCTTTTTCCTCCTCCACGAAATGAAGACAGGAGAAAATCTTTAGCCATCTAGAGGCGCTTTTTAGTTCCTCATTTTCTGTCAGCTGTGATCGTTGGCATCACACCAAGCTTGGTTTCTTACCCACCTAATTTGGTGGCTGGATAATTTGGGCTCTGTCAGTTTATTCCCAAATCTCTATTTCCCTCATTTGAGTTACTCTTTAACATCACCAGCGATCAACCTTATGATGTCTTCAGAGCAGACCTCGAGAATTTTTTGGAAAAAAGGCCCAAGCATGGTTCTATCCCTTTTCAACCTGAATTTTACTATACCAAGGAATTTGAAACTTCGTGGCAATTACATCTTACTACATATGTTGGAACCCCAGAGGAAAAGCTAGTTGAACTAACCGAAGCTTTTACCAATTTGCAGGCGAAGGCAACTAAATGTAAGACTATTCATGCAAAACAAATTCAAGCTTTTCAGCAGTATTTCCAAGTTGTGTATCGACCTAATGATATTTGTCGAACCATTTTTGAGGCTGCCAAAGAATTAAAGGATAAGGTAACCGACAAGATCCCAAAACTTAAAATTTCTGGTTACGCGAAAGACAAGTATCTTTACGCCCTTCATTTTGGAAAAATTAAATTTCCTCCTTTGCCATCTAGCCCCTTGGCTTTGGCCTTTGGCCCATCTATTCCTGACTGGTGGTATAGCCCTATATAAGATATTGAAAATGCTTATAAGAAAAAGGCTGAGAGGGTGGTACCAACGAAGCATTATCTACCAAACTACTCAAGGCCTCTTCATATTGATCCTTAATATGTTAGAGTACGCTCTACCATGCAAGCTGGTAACAATTTTTTTTGGAAGGCTTGCCCCCTTACCCTTTTGGCTCTTGTTACTGATTTGATTGTTTCTTTCTTACAACCATTCAAATAGACCAAGGGGGTGCTCCTGTCGGCCAGACTGGTCCTTTAACATAAAAGGTTCAGGTTTGAAATTTACTGGTTTCTTGTTATTCATTTAGCATCATACACTTAACCAATTTTCAAACCTTGTAGGTTATTCCTGATAAATCCCCCTCTTATGATGACACCATTCCAACTTCTCTTAAGAAAACTGGTTCTTTAGTACATATATTTGTATACTATCCTTTCAACTTTTCTTGTGGTACGAACGGTTGCTAACACTTTGTCTATCTGCAAAGTCAAAATATTTCGACGGATTTGACTGCTCCCTCCACCAAATCCAAAAATTATAAGAAGGACAAGCATCATCTTACTGCGGGGACAAAGGTATTTTTGTCGGTGTAGCTACCTATGTTTTTTTTTCTCAAAAGGAACTCATATTTTCTTCCATTATCTTCAGCCGTCTCTTGATACTCAGTCCCCTCATCATTCCCACAAATCCAAAGGCCATAAAAGGAAGAAATTTTTTGCTTCCAAGGGTGGAGTGAAAAAGAAAAATAAAACCAAGGTGCTTTCGACCAATGACGTTGAGGCTAGCCCTGACCCAGCTACTGATACCATAGTGCTGGACACAACAATTATCGACCCACTTCCTTCCCACAAGATCGCTGAAGCTTCAGGGCCAACTAGGACCATTATTGTTGTCCCTATTAAAGAAAATTTGAACGTCATTCTTGACTTGTCGGCAGGGGTAGTCACTTATTCTTCTCTTATTCAAATTTTTGGATTCATCTTACTAATATACTTTCTCTTTTTAGGCTGAGATTTCTGATCGACAGCCCCAAAGTGTGGCCGAATACAGTCCACTGTCAATGGGTTCTTCTCCTCACAATCAAGGGACTCTTGTCTTCGAAGCTGGTGAGTTCGTTGATCTGACTATAAAGGCTACTCATAATGATTCTGACTCAATCACTAGTCCTGCCACGCATAAGGATTCTAGCTCGGCTAGTTCTGATTCTAGTCTTTCAGATTCCTTGTAGGGTTCAGGGGCGAAAAAAGATTCCACCACCTCTGAATCTGTGTTCCCAAAAAATGTAGACTCATCTACATTGTCGAAAAAGGTTACGATAAAACCCTCTGCTGCTCTGGAAGCAATGGCTAGACTACATAACTTAATAAGCTCTCGTGAACTTTCTTCTGAATCCGACGAATCTCAACTTCACGATGGAAAACTGGGACCTGAGGCAACAAAAGCTAAGATCTCGACAGATAATATTCATACTTATGCGTTGAATCCAGATTTGCCTCACTTGCTTTTCATTGATCCAACTGTTAGTCCAGAGATTCTATGTGCGCTTGATCAGTTAAAAGAGCTTCACATTTCAGAAGTTGCTCGGACCATGATGATTGCGTCTGAGAAATTGATTGTTCCTATGCTCCATAATATTGAGAATATCAAAAATAACGAGCAATTGGTCAAGTCAAAGGAGAATTTTGTAAAAGAGAGTTGGGTGGTGGTGGTACAAGCCAACAAAGAGGTCACCAAGATGTTGGCAATGATCAAAGAGAAGAAAGCAAAGCTGGTTCCCAAACAGCAAAGGGCTGCTGAAATACGCCTTCAGATTGCTGCTTTACATGAAGAATTTGAATCCATTGCTGAGCAGGGGGGAGAAATCATAGACAAAATTATCAACCTGAATCAAGACCAAGCTGACCATACTGCCTTGGATGTTGTGGTCGTAGGTGAGGAGATCTCTTTTGTCGAGACAGATATAAAGAGTCTTAAAGCTCAAGCAGAGGATGTGGAATCCCATGTCGTACACTTCAATGCTGAACTGCAAGCACTCCAGGCCAAATTTCGGTATTTCTAATCATTGTACCAGTCTTTGGATTTTATGTAATATTTTAACAATGGTTTTGTACCCCAAAATTTTCCCTCTCATTTCTCAAGGATTCTCTCACAAGGTCTTCCATGACGTCAATTTAGAGTTGGAATTGGCACAAGGGCAAAATGGTCAATTGCACACTGAAAAGTTAAACTTTGACTTTTGGATCAAAATAAAGTTTCAAGAATCATATTTCATCAAGACATGTTAAATTTTGACGTTTGTTTCATCAAGAAAGTCAAAGTCAAAATTACTTTGGAAAAGTCAAAATTCCAAATACTTAGAAATTTTTTTAAGTGTTTAGGAAATATGATAAGTTCAGAACTTCTGGCCAGATTTTTACCACGATGCAAGTTGATTCTGAAAGAACTTCTAACACAAGAATTGTAGATCTCGACGAGATCTAAAACATTGCAGAACATAACTTCTCCTAGAAATGTTGGGATTTCAAGTTATAAATCCTTGAAGACACATCCATGAAACTGAAGCATTCAGTAAATTTTGGACATTTCCAAGACAGAATCTGTTAGAACTTTTGGGCCAGTTTTCACATAGATTCAATCAAAATTGGCAAGAGTAATTCAAATAGGGCCTGCCAAGTGTGTTACAAGCTTTCTGGAAAGTCTGAGAACTCCTTCAAAACATGCTGGGGCAGGGAGATTCAACGATCATAAGTTGAATGTTTGTTCTAAGTTACGCTGATGTTGAACTTCTAATCCAGATTAAACTATGATACATAATCTCATATTGCATGTTTTCTATTTTGATAAATCTCATCATCATTTAATGCTCACACCCACTTTTGAGTCTTTATCCAAAGGATTTCCACACGTGTGACATAGAAGTACCATTGTTGTCCTTGAAAAGCAAACTTTTGTACATAGTTTATGCTGGGCCCATGCTTTTATTTTGCTTCTGAGGGTACTTTTCCTTAATTCATGCTTACAAATTCAGATTAAGCGCGGCTAAAGCTGCTAACCACCCTACTCTGTGCCTTGAACCATACTTGTTTAAACTTGCTTCAAAAACAATTCAGCGCCCAAGCATATGATGGTTGTACTCTTGACTTCTCCAAGCTACTAAATCCTTGCCTATAAATTGAACTTCATTTTCAACTGTGAAGAGGGGGAGATTTTGAGAAAAAAGCCTTGAAACATTGCTGAAATTTCAAAGAACTTGAAATTGTAAACACAAATACAAAACCTGCTAATTTCTGGTTTTTTGTATCCAAGCCCTAATTTTCCTTGTGCATTTCCCATCCAAATCACCCACACAACTTCTGATGTACATTTAGAAGCCTCCCCAACTTCTATTTTCAGACTATAACACAGTCTTCATCAATCTCCATCTCAAAAAATCAGAACATTGCTTCTTGGCTGCTCCAGAACTTTCCAGCCATCCATAGTTCAAGTTAAGGTTTGCTTCAGCTCTTGAGAACTTGAAGGAGCTGACCAGAACATCACAACAATCAGAACCAGACTCTAGCATACAAAATATTTTCCAGCTGCAAGGTAAGTTTCTTCTGACTTTTATCTCAATACTTTGACATTGATAGGCTTGCATGTTCAAAAATACAATGTAGACATCCTGACTTTGATGTTGTACATATTCATAGATTTCATGTATTTTTGCTTAAGTAGAGAGAGTTTTAGTTTAGAACTTCTTGAGGATATTAGGATTTAGAATTAGGATCAGCAAAATTCATGCTTACTTCTGATTTACAATTCTGATATTTTATGTTTCTGAAACCATGATGAAACCTTCCATAATTGTTATGTTTGCATTCTTCATTTTTGTCGAGGAATAACTAAGTTGCAGATGCTCTAGTTGGCATGGAGAAGGAGATGAAGCTCATCATCAGAACTTACTTTGTGTTTTATGTTTATGTTTTTCTTCTAATACCAGATGTATAGCCACCCCAGTGGCAGAGAGTGAACGCTTAAGATGTTAGTGTTAAGGGTCCTGAGTTTTTGCCCCAGAAACACCCTTTTTTATGTTTATTTTCTAACATTTTTACCCCATTAGTTGGATCAGAACTTCTAGATCAATCCCCTTTAAATTGCTTTCCAAATTAGTGATCCTGGACCAGAACCTCTAGACATTCTCATCCAACAACATTGACACCTCACATAACCATTATCAAAATTTCTAGCTTTCCAGTGACACTAGAACTTCTAGGTTTCTAGCTACATCAGAACTTCCAGACTCTCGCAGCAACCAGAACTTCTGACCTTCCAGTAATATTAGAACTTCTAGGCTTCCATTTGCATCAGAACTTCTAGGATCCCCCTTTTCCCATAAACCCCTAGAACGTTAGTGTACCTGGACCCAGAACTTTTGGCCTTCCCCTTTTCTGCTAACATTTTCTTTCTTGCAACATATCGGAGTCAGAGTTTCTGCCCCTTACTTCTGTTTTCTTTTACTTCAGCAATGCGATGATTCTGATTCTTTCCCTTTTATTATTTTTAATATCACTTCTATTTTCATTAATCAAAAACACCAAAAAATGTTATTATATTTACATACTTTATTTTATTTCTTTTGAAAGAAAAAGACTAAAAATATTTTCTTAAGCCAATTCATTTCTTCTCTTAACAAAAACAAAACAAGTCCATTTTACATTTCTTGTACATTATTTCAATATGGTTGTAATAAATAATTAGGACTCTAATTTGTTTCAATCCCCATTTGTAAATTTGTATACCCCACCCCCCTAATGATTGTAATAGCGTAGAATATTTACCTTCCGCAATTTATCGTTTCATATAAATGCTAGTAAAGTAGGATTTATATGGGAAGATAAAATCAACAAGTAGACAACCCTAACTCAAAGACTAAATGCATGAAAATCAATCACACTATTCACACATGCACCCATAGGGTTAGCCCCACTTGTTTCCTAAAAATGGGCATGTTATGCATGTGAGATGTCTTAGCAAAAACAATCAAAATACAAGATCATAGTCCCTCGATGACGCTACGAATATTTCCTTACAAATGATCTTAGTCCCTCAAGAGAAATGCTAAGATATCTCACAATATTGCTATCATGATTATACGATGATCCATGCCCGTCCTTTTACATCCAATGATAAGGATTCTTGCCAATCAATGGTAAGATAGCAATATCAAAGGAAGAGAGAAATGAACAAAAAGACTTTTTGAGTAGGTAGAAACGTTCTTAGTTGCTTGCTCACTTTTAAAACAAACATCCTTGCAAAAACACACCAAACACTTTCAAAACATGAAATATTTGCAAAAGTCCAACACTTTGTATACGTTCTTATAAGATGAGACCCATTACAAAGTTCGCCTAAACAAATGCGTCTTTCAAAAATACTTTCAAAAACCACCACAAAGCACACTTTCAAACAAAAGCAAGTGATCTAGCAAAAAACTAAGAGTCCATAGATAACTATGGATGAAAAGGGTGCTAATACCTTCCCTTTTCATAATCTACCCCCTAACTCAAGAAAAATAATCTCAAAGGTCTTTCTTGTTCTTTTCACCCTTTCCATTATTTGGATAAAAGAAAAGTCGGTGGCGACTCTTGCTAAACCGCAACATTGCAATAAAACGCAACACATCCCAAGTCAGTTCTCCCACCGTATTAAAGAACTGGAGACTCTTCTGAGGATTACTTGAAAGTGGGGTTACCTTAGGGCTATATCACCTTTACTTGTTTTCATTTGTTTGACTTGTTTGCTTTACATTTTGGTTCCTTGTTTGGGCTTGTTTTAATCCTCTACCCAGATCTGGGACACCTTGTCGGTAAGTAGCAATACATTGTGGAATCTGTGCGGGGTATACCGACATGGTCTAAGCAATAGTTATGTTAGTGTGACACATTTGTTGGTACTGGTAGCCCTTGAGTAGTCAAGGAGAATATGGGGCCGTTGTATGGTGTCATAAAGCACTGACTGACTTTAGAACCTTTACTTGACCAACTTGGCCATTAGGAAGTAGTGAGGTAGCCAGCTTTGGTGCAATCCAAAGTTGGTTGATACTCGATACTACGCTCATTGATATCGTACTTCTCAGGATATTTCGGTTGCCATTAAAGAGGCTTGCGCTGAAACAATGCACGATGAGGAAAGATCAGTGATATTGAGATCCCTTAGAACCCGGTTACTATTACTAGGACAGGTTGAGCCAACTAAACTTTAAGAGGGTACTTACCTATAAGACTCCATGAAAGCCTAAACCTAAGGGTTTGTTTTCTTTGTGTGTATATGCATACTTATACATAACATCATAACATCATACCATTGCATTTCACACTAACCATTTCAAGGATTATTAGGATTTATTTTTGTTTTGTTTTATAGGATATGGCTTCCACCTGCAGGAACACTATCCAAGTCAATCTCATAAGAATTCCTTCTTAACTCAAAGAGTTAGCATCAAGGGATCCTGAGAGTTCTTCATTCACCGAAAGACATGGTCGCCTCCTCAACTTTACCTCAAGCGTCAACAAAGACATGATGAAAGTGCTTTTCCAGTTCTTCGATCCTCTACACCATTGCTTTACTTTTCCCGATTATTAGCTTGTACCTACTCTGGAAGAATTCTCTCAACTCTTGAGTATTCTTATTCACAATCAACTACCTTTCAATTGTACCTAAAGAGAACCAAACCCAGAAGAGATTGCCCGAGCGCTACACTTGCAACAGTCCAATGTCACGGCTAATTGAGAAACAAGAAGTGGTGTCAGAGGGTTCTTAGCCAAGTTCTTGTTTGAAAAATCTCAAGATTGTTGTAACACTTTGGATTTACAAGCTTTTGAAGAAATCTTGGCCCTTATCATCTATGGGATGGTTTTATTTCCAAATCCTGACCAACTCATAGATCTAAATGCTATCAAAATCTTCATGTCCCACAACCCAGTGCCGACATTGTTAGGAGATATCCTACATTCTATCCACTCTCACACTGTAAGGAAAAGAGGGACCCTCATGTATTGCACTCCTCTATTGGCTAAGTGGTTTTTCTCGCATCTCCCCCGATCTGTATTGAAGGACGAGCAAGGTTTGAGGTGGTCCACTAGGTTGATGTCACTCAGATATTCAGATATTCATTGGTGTTCTTGATCCTTGGAGAATGTTACTATCACCGATCGTTGGGGGGAATTCCATAATGTACCTTTGCTTGGCATTAGGGGAGGTATAACTTACAACCATTGCTTAGCTTTACGATAGTTTGGATATTCCCGAAGGGATGGTCCTCGTGATATACTCATCCAAGGAGTGGTGTTCGGCTACGAGAATGACGATCAAAGCTACCGCCAGAGGTTTGCACAAGCTTGGAGGATGGTAAACAAAGTGGATAGCAAGACGCTGGGACACAAGAATTTTATTCCCCTTGAGTCTTACCTTAGGTGGGTACGAGCTCGTGCCTAGAAGCTTGTAATGCCTTACCCCTCTATCCTACCGGTTATCTTAGAGCTTGTGGCTGAAGAAGATGTCCCGTGCACTATCCTCTATCCCAACATGCCTACTTCTCTTGAAGACTTGCAAAAGGGTTGGATTCAGTTAAAGGAAGATTGAGATACTTTCGAAGATCAATTCTATGCTAGCGAGAAAATGGTTTTGGAGCTTACAAAGCAACTACATGAAGAGAAAAGCCTAAACGCCTACCTGGAACCAAAGAGGATGCGTTCGACCTTTTTAACTTAGAAATTTACTTTGTAAGCCCAAGAGACACGTTGTAACTCTTTTAAACTAATTAATGAAATTTGACGCTTGTTCATTCTTTGTCTAGACAAATTTAAATTTCATAAATCCTTGAAATCATTTGCATACACATTTTCCATGCATCATTACATAACATGTTTTCCAAGACATGTTTCCTTATCTTTCTTTTGTTTATTTCAGTAAGATGGATATCGAGAAAATAGTGAAGGACCTACAAGCACAAAATTCCCAGTTTCAAGAGACTCTGTTGACCCTGGCCAAGGGGCAACAAGAGTTGATGACGTTGCTGGAATCCAAAAAGAAACCCAAAATAAAGGCCTTAGTCAACATGAGTAGAATATTCAAAGAGCCGATTTGTAAGATACCGGTAGTGGAAAATTCGTCGGAGGAAGACGAAAATCAAATTGGAGAAGCAAGGAGTACCCAGGATGGGTGTATCAATGATCAAGTGTTTAATGATAAAAATTATTTTGATGGGCAGTATCCTCCTGCCGATGTTAAGTACAAGCAGCTAGAGGACAGACTGAAGGCCGTTGAGATTCAAGCCATCACTGGTTTGGATTTTGACAATTTGGGTTTAATATCTGGGATTGTCATTCCCCAAAAATTAAAGATACCAGTCTTCGTTAAATACGATGGGGTATCCTTCATGAAGCTTCACCTGAAGTCTTATTGCGCAAAATACAACTGCACACCGCTGACAAGAAACTCTGGGTTCACTTCTTTCAAGAAAGCTTGGCTGGGACGCAACTAGAGTGGTTTTACTAATTGGAGGGTTCCCATATCCATACATGGGAAGACTTAGCCACCCTTTTCTATCACCAATACCAGTACGATGCCGACCTAGCGCTGACAAGAGTTCAACTGCAGGACATGACAATGGGTAAAAATGAAGGGTTCAAAGAGTACGCCTAAAAGTGGAGGGATCTTTCCAGTAGGGTCCAACCGCCGTTAACTGATAGGGAACACATTGATATGTTTATGGGAACTTTATCTGGTCCATTTTTCAACTTATTGGTTGGTTGTTCTTCATCCGGTTTCACCGAGCTGATCTTAACCGGTGAAAGAGTTGAAAGTGGTATCAAAAGCGGGAAGATTCCCATAGCATCTGCTTTAACATCCAATCCCATAAAGAAACCCTTCACTGGGAAGAAAGAAATAATTATTGTGCATGGGGAAAGGGCCCGTACCAAGAAGGATGACCGCCAGTCCGTTAATGATGTCCATATTTCTAATCCGACTCCTGTTCAAAGACAATCTTTCAATCACCAACAGTTTGAGGCTCTGTGAAGACAATACACAAGGATAGGCATGTCGCTATCCCAAGCCTTACAACACCTATTAAATGCTAATTTTGTGACACTGTGTGATCCTCCCACCAATCTAGATACTTCATCACCTAAATACAATCTGAATACCAAGTGTGCATATCACTCAAATAGCCTCGGGAATGAGACCGATCAATGCTGGGCACTGAGGAATAAAATTCAAGACTTAATAGATAACAAGACCGTCAAATTTGATCTGCCTCCAATTCCCAATGTGATAACGACACCAATTCCAAACCATGGCAATGGTGTTAACGCAATTGAAGACACCATTTTTGTTTCCTCCGTCGAAGACTTGACTACTCCGTTGACCATTATCAAAAAGAATCTGCTGAAAGCTGGGATTTTCCCTGGCTGTTTGAAGGATTGTGATTGTTGTGCCACACAACTCAATGGATGCAAATGGATGAAGGAAGGCATTCAACGCCTGATGAATAGCTATGAGATCCTATTTGAGAAGACTTTGTCCCCCAAAAGTTTGACCAATAAGATTGAAGACCTCTCCATCATAATGATTTCAAACAAGCCTCTTAGGATCTCCTCCAAGGGTCCTATCAGGATTTCAAATGAACCAACTGTTTCTCCTCTGATAATTACCGTCCCCGGGCCAATTCCGTACTCTTCCAATAAGGCAGTGCCATGGAACTATGTTGTTGAGGTCTTTTACCATGGAATAAAGAAAGATGCTTGGATTGAAGAAAGAAAAGCTGATGACATTGGTAACATTACTGGCTCTAGTAAGGTGACCAGAACTGGGAGAATCTTTTCACCCAACACCTCACCACCAACCGCTACAAAGGCACCTATCTGTATCACCACTACTAAGCCTAGTGTTGACACAAGGGGAAAAGAGAAAGTAGTTGAGCCTGTTGATACAGAAACACCTGTAAAAGACATTGCTGCCGAGGAACCTTCCGCTCGAGAAATGGGTGAGATCTTGAAAATTATAAAAACGAGTGATTTCAAGATAGTGGAGCAGTTGGGTAAAACCCTATCCAAGATTTCCATGTTATCTCTGCTACTTTGTTCTGATGCTCATGCTCGGGTGTTAATCAAGTTATTGAAGAAGGCTCATGTCCCTCATGAGACCACAACTGACCAGTTTGAAAATTGTGTGGCAAGCTTAACGGACAACAACGGTTTGGGGTTCTCAGATGCTGATCTGACACCACTTGGAAAGAACCATAACAAAGCTCTGCATGTTTCTGTTGAATGCAAGAGGACTACCCTAGCACATGTTCTGGTTGACACAGGCTCTTCTTTAAACATGCTACCCAAGGGAGCCTTAGACCGTTTAGACTGTGAAAGACTGGTATTGAAACCAAGTGATATTATTGTGAGGGCTTTCGATTGGTGCAAAAGGACAATTCATGGAGAGGTGGATCTCCCGATCCAGGTGGGCTCACATATTTTCAACTCTACTTTCTACACCATGGATATTCGTCCTGCTTACTCCTGTTTGTTGGGTCGACCTTGGATTCATGGAGCAGGGGAGATAACGCCAACCCTTCATCAAAAGCTCAAGTACCCGGTCAAGGGAAGGATCGTCACTGTTTGTGGTGAGGAGGAGTTCATGGTAATCCACCTTAATTCTTTCAAATATGTGGAGATGGATGGAGAATTTATAGAAACCTCGTGTCAGGCTTTTGAAGTTGTGCCACCAATGGTTGCTGCTGCCAAATATTCCTCTGATGTGTCTAAAGCTGATAAGGTCATGCCAAAGATGATTCCATTTAGAGATGCTCGTACCGCAGTCGAAGAAGGAAGTTGTGATACTTGGGGGAAACTCCGTGAGATCCCATTAAAAGTAGACAAGTGTGGTTTGGGTTTCACTATCAAGGCTCAGAAAGAAGTGAGGCACACTCGTGCATGGAAACCCCCTCTCCGTATTGGAAGTCACGAAGTAAATGCTGTGGAGGATTCTGATGTTGAATGTGCATTGGGAGAGTGGGTATACCCTACTACAACAAAGCTCAACAATTGGCACGCAAAGGACTTCATCCCCATCTCCTTCATTGAGCAATAATTACTTGTTTATTGCTTTCTATTAATTCAAGAACATTTTGGCTTTAATATTAAACAATGACTTTTAAGCCATGTGCCTGGCCCTGGGCACTATGGTCCATTTGTCAAGGGTTTATTTATGTTCATCTTATCATATGATCATTCAATACAAACCATTGGACTTTTTGCATTCGAAATTTTATGCTTATTGTCTTTCTTTTTCTTTAATGCATTTTCAAAATAGCCATGTGTGACCGGTGGAAATAGAACTGACTGTTTTTTAGCTGGTTTCGCGAAATGTCGCGGTAAGCAAGAGTCGCCACCGTCTTTTATGTTCTCCAACATGGAAAGGACAAAAGCACAGCAAAATTCCTTATTCGAGAATGTTTCTCGGTTCGGGATGTAGATTTATAGAAAGGGAAGGTGTTAGCACCCTTTCTATCCGTGGTTATCCACGGGCTCTTAGGTACTTGCTCTTATGTTTTCAAAAAGATTTGTTTGCTTTTCAAGTGTGTGTGGGTTTTGAAAAAGTTTCGTTTGAAAAATTTCTAGGTAACTCTTGTATCTGTCCTCAAGAGTGTATGAAAAATTTGTTTGGAAACTTTTAGAAAGTGTGAGGTGTGAAAAGTATTTTGTTTGTTTGAAAAGAGCAAGTACTTAAGAGAATCTACCTACTCTAAGTAATTAAGCTGTGTAAGCGTCCTTTAGACAGTGCTATCCCACCATTGAGAGGTAGGTAGCACCATCGTTGGAGGTGTTCGGGTCAATTAGATTATCGGGACAGTGTGGTCACCAAAGCAACGGTAGGACACCTTAGAAGTAACCCTAATGTCCTAGATCCTTTGTATCCGAGGCAACCGTTTCGAGGCAACTGGATCTTTTGGACAGAAGGGTGACCTCTAAGACGTCCTATACTTGATGACCACGTTTCGAGGCAACGAGTGAAGCGTACCCTAGGAGTGGCATGTGCTTTGTGTGTTGTTTTTCAGTTAATTATCTTTGTACATGTTATTTGTGAGCTACGGGTTAATTTTAGTTTACATACATTCTTTCATGCATTTAACAGTTAGGGGTGCGGGAAGTAAATTGCGGAAAGATAAATCCTACGCTATTACAGGGCGCGGGTCTATACATCGCCAAAAATACAAAGACCCGTTTTGGTAAATAAGTACGAGAAATTAAATAAAGCGATAAACCTAATTACTATTACATTCTCGAAAGCAATTACATAATAATCAAAATAAAGTAAATGCGCGCGAATAAAAAAATTAATCGGGAACGTTCTAAGGGTTTTGACCCTCTTAAGAAAAGAAATTGAATTTTTTTTGTCTTTTTGTGATTAAATGAAATTAATAATTAATAATTAAACTAATTAATTAATTTATTAAAAGAAGATATTTTTTGTATTTTTTATGTTTTTTTTAATGAAAATAAAACAAAGGAATTAAAATTCTAAGTTAACCTAATTCTAAATTATTTTTATTGATTGTAAAAAAAAGAAATTAAAGTTGACCTAATTAAACTATTTTAGTTGTTAATATTTTATTTACAAAAATAATATGAAAATAATAATAATACTAATGTTAGTTCTCTTTTTGATTTTTTATGAAAATATTAATTGGTTAATTGTTAAAAAAAATTAAAAGGTTAATAATTAAATTAGAAAATATAAAAAAGAAAAGAAAAGAAAAGAATAAACTAAGGGAAGGGGGTATGGGCCAGAATGGAGGATGTATGATTGAAATTTGAGGCCCATTTGAATCCAGCTCGTTTGACTTTCTGGAATCCAGTGCTTGTGTGTTGACTCCTGAGCATGGTGAGGACCACCTCCTGGCCATCAGATCTATGAGAGAGGCCACCTGGCGCTTGGGTCTGTGAGGTTTATGGTGAGTCTTCTTTGGAATGCTGCACAGGAAAGCGTTAGAAAAAATAATATTGGAATTATGGGGGGACCTGGGAATCGAACCCAGGTCCCAGAGATCACCAGATACACTGCCAACCACTACACCACTCATGCGCATCTGTAAGTAAAGTGAGAAACAAACATTATATCAAGTAAACACGTCATATGCTGGAAAATAAAAAAGGAGCGCGCGTGATTTGAATCAACCACACACTCATAGACACCTCATCATCGTCTTCCTCTTTTCTGCAAAATAGAAACAAGATAGCGGGGGTTTTTAACCCCCACTAACTACAATGACAGAAAATAGCGAATAGAGTTAGGGATAACATAAAAAGGGCGCGAGGTATCCATCATATTCGTCTCATCATGCTGAGTTTGACCATGTACGTCTTGAGGCTTAATTTTACAGCATGTGCAAAGCCCCAAATTACAAGCTCTGAAACCCTAGGATTCACTAATGGTAGTTTTCATTCCAGGGCATTATAATCAAATTGAATTATATGGAAAGCTTCGTATGGATCCTGTGAGCACAATGCAATCAATAAAAAGTGTTAAAAAATGCATAAATGGATGATTGTGATTTTGGAAAAGAATGTAAACCGTATGAGTTGTGTAGCGCGATTTCTTGAGTGTGAGGATTTGCTTGTGCTTGCAAAAGGTTCCTGGAAGGGTTGGGAGTGTGTTTGGATCAAAGGAGAGGCTTGAATTATGCTGCAAAATGGTTTTCAGTTTGTGACTTTTCTCTTGAAATTTTGAAATTGGTTATGCTGTTTGTGAGAGTTCTAGGTCGTGTATCATGTATGGACCAATTGCATATATGTTAGTCAATGAGAATCAGTCACAATAAGGAGTCTTTAAGCCTTGCAATGAAGTTTTGATTTTCTCCATAACCACCATTGAACAACTTGCCATTTTTGCTCCAAATTTGAATTTTATGCTTGAAATAGGTCTTGCACGAATTTGGTATATGTTTCATGATGCATCAAGGCTATTCAAACTCAAAGATATCCCTTAATTAATTTCTTTGATTTTTATTTGAATTTTAAAGATTTAAAATGAATTAAATCAAATAAAATTAAATAAAAATAGAAAAATTAATCTTTAATTTTGAAATAAATCATGGGACACGTGGGAGGCATGGAAAAGCTTAACCAAGTGGAAAAAGTGGGCCCTTTTTGTCAAAAATGAAGTTTCAAGGATAATTGACTTTGGCCATTTCACAAAAAATTCCCAACTTCTCCAATGCATATCTTGCTCAATTTTGATCATATGAACATGTTCTTTGACATTTTGGAAAGGACTTGAAGTCCTCTAACCAATGTCTTTGGTCCCATGTAATTTTGATTTACCAATCTCAAGTTATGGTCTTTGACTTAAAGTTCCTTTTTGTTGACTTTTGAAAATGACCTATAATGTTGAAATTGATAACTTTTTGTGAGAGCATTTCTTGGTTTTGGAATGTGAAGATGAGTTGTAGGAAATGTCATCCCCTTCAAAATGAGCATTGGATGGGATTTTTCTGATGAACCATGAAAAAGTTATGCCTTGGTCAAGTTACAGTTGACTTTTCAGCTGTCCAAAAATAGAAACTTTTGACACCTTGATGATTTTTGAGGCATTCTTGTGGAATCATGATCAAGACTTGACCAAATGATGATTGTGGCTTCAAAATGAGATGTTGACCAAAAAATTTGACTTTTGACTGCCAAATGACCATTTTGCCCCTACAGTTGATTGTGAGGCAATTAGGGATTTTGACTGTGCAACTTGACCTTGCGAGCCTTGAAACTTGACATGTAGGTGCTTGACAAGGTATATGAGCATATGTGACTTGATTGAGCCCTTGAAAACTTCAACTTCCTTGTAAGAACCAAAACCCTAATTTTGACTGCTTAGGAGGCATGTTTGACTGGGCAACCCTTGAGAGATCTTGAGCCATTTGAGGATGATGCTTGATAAATCTTGAAGAATATGGGAGGGAAAATTTTGGGGTACAACACCATGTATCTTACATGCACACACACACACACACACACTCTTGCAGGTCCTCGTCAACCCCGAATCTCATTACTAATGACTCTACTATTGCCGACTATGATTTCAAACATCCAATTAACCAATCCAAAGATGAAGGCGAGGAAGACTGTGAAATACTGGGAGAACTAGCCAGACTTCTATTGCAAGAGGAAAAAACTATTCAACCGCATGAAGAGTCAGTTGAAGTCATCAATCTAGGTATAAAGACAGACAAGAAAGAGGTCAAGATCGGTGCTAACCTAGGAAGCAGTATCAAAAGTAGATTGGTTAAGATGTGGCATGACTATGTGGAAGTGTTTGCTTGGTCGTATGAAGATATGCCAGGGTTGGATACTGATATTCTAGTTCATCGTCTACCGACAAAGGAAGATTGTCCTCCTGTCAACCAAAAAGTTCGTCGCATGAGGCCTGACATGTATGAAAAGATAAAAGCTGAAGTGATGAAACAATTTGATGCATGATTCCTAGTTGTGACATCTTATCCCCAATGGGTTACAAATATGGTGTCGGTGCGGAAGAAAGACGGAAAAGTTCCTATTTGCATAGATTACAGTGATCTGAATAGGGCAAGCCCCAAGGATGAATTCCCTCTACCATATATTAATGTCTTGGTCGATAACACCGCTCAACATAAAGTATTCTCTTTCATGGATGGCTTCTCCAGCTATAACCAAATTAAGATGGCTCCTGAAGATATGGAGAAGACCACCTTTGTTACGCAATGGGGCACCTTTTGTTACAAGGTCATGCCATTCAGGCTAAAGAATGCAGGGGCAACATATCAATGGGCTATGGTGGCTTTGTTTCATGATATTATCCATCATGAAATATAGGTATATGTGGATGATATGATTGCAAGGTCACAAACCAAAGAGGAGCATCTCAATCACCTATACAAGCTATTTGAGAGGCTGAAGAAGTAAAAGTTGAAGTTTAACCCTAATAAGTGCACATTCGGAGTACGATCTGGAAAGCTTCTAGGTTTTACTGCCAGTGGTAAAGGCATCGAAGTCGATCCTGCCAAGGTAATGGCCATCCAAGAAATGCCAGTCCCTCATTTGGAAAGGAAGTTAGAGGATATTTGGGTCGCCTTAACTATATCGCCCGCTTCATATCTCACTTAACTTCTACCTGTGATCCAATCTTCAAACTCTTGAAGAAAGATCAAGTAGTCAGATGGAATGATGAATTCCAAGCTGCCTTCGACAAAATTAAAGATTATCTACAATAACCTTCTATCCTCATGCCTCCAGTAGAAGAAATACCCCTTATCATGTACTTGACAGTGCTAGAGAATTCTATGGGGTGTGTGTTGGGCCAACATGACGAGTCTGGCCGAAAAGATCATGCTATATACTACCTGAGCAAAAAGTTTACCGAATGTGAAACCAGATATTCACGGCTCGAGAAAACTTGTTGCGCTCTGGCATGGGCTGCTCGCCGGCTAAGACAATATATGTTGACTCATACCACTCTGTTGATTTCTAAGATGGACCCTATTAAGTTCATCTTCGAGAAACCCACTATTTCCAGACAGATAGCTAGATGACAAATGATCTTGACTGAGTACGATATTCAATACACAACATAAAAGGCCATCAAAAGAAGTGTATTAGTAGATCATTTGGCCCATCAAGCTGTTGATGATTATCAGTCTATAAACTTTGACTTCCCAAATGAGAATATCATGCTAGTGACCGACTGCACGAAACCTAGACCGTATGACGGACCTGAACAAGGATCCCAATGGACTATGGTTTTCGATGGGGCTTCCAACACTTTAGGTAATGGAATTGGTGTTGTGATAATCTCCCCTGAAGGTTGCCACACTCCTTTTACTGCCAGACTGTGCTTCGATTATACGAACAACATGGCTGAGTACGAATCATGCATTTTGGGTCTGAAGGCTGCCATTGATTTGAGGATCAAGCATTTGAATGTGTTCGGGGATTCTGCTCTGGTGATTAGCCAAGTAAAAGGAGATTGGGATACTAAAAACCCTAATCTCATTCCTTAGAAGGAATTGGTACTATCTCTGATTCCTTACTTCAAAGAGATCACCTTTGAACACTTCCCTTGGGAAGAAAATCAGTTAGCCGATGCTTTGACCACAATGTCTTCTATGTTCAAGGTCAAATGGGACAACAAAGCTCCTATTATTATAATTGAGAGATTCGACGAACCTACACACTACTATGAGCTCGACACTGACACGGAAAAGCCATGGTACCATGAGGTGAAGAGATACCTTGAAGCACAAGAGTATCCCAAAGGAGCTTTCATCAATGATAGAAAATTCTTATGAAGATTCTCAGCCAAATTCTTCCTAAGTAATGGAATCTTGTACAAATGCAACCATGATTCTACTCTACTCTGATGTATGGACAAGAAGGAGGCAGAGGAAATTATGGAAGACATGCATGATGGTCTCTTTGGGACTCACTCTAGAGGACATACTATGGCCAAGAAAATCCTGAGAGCTGGTTACTATTGGTCAACGATGGAGACCGATTGCCATAAACACTCAAGAACTTGCCACAAATGCCAAGTATATGCTGGCAAGGTCCATGTGCCTCCTATTCCTCTGAATGTCATGACCGCTCCGTGGCCATTTGCAATGTGGGGCATTGGCATGATTTGAGAGATTAAACCTACTACTTCCAATGAACATCGCTTCATTCTTATCGCTATTTATTATTTCACCAAATGGGTCGAAGCCACCTCATTTTCCTCAGTCACCAAGAACGTGGTAGCCAGATTCATCAAACATAACCTCATCTGCCGCTATGGTATCTGTTGTACCCCAAAATTTGACCTCTCATTTCTTAAGGATTATCTCACAAGATCTTCTATGACATCAAGTTTGCAACACTCATACATCAATTTAGGCTTGGAATTGGCACAAGGGAAAAATGGTCAATTGCATATTAGAAAGTCAAACTTTTACTTTTTGGTCAACATTACATTCCAAAGATCAAATTTCATCAAGACATGCAAGAATATCAAGCTTGATCATCAAGAAAGTCAAGAAAGTCAAAAGTCAACTTGAAAAGTCAAGATTTCCAAGACTTAGTTATTTTCTAAGTGTTTTTATACATGATAATTTCATCACTTCATGCCATTCTTTCATCATGATGCAAGATGATTCAAAAGAAACTTTCAACATGAAAGTTGTAGATCTCCATGATACCTACAAAATTTCTTTACACAACTTCTCCTAAATATGATGGGATCTCAAGTTACAAATTCATGAAGTCATGACATTTTCATTTAACACTTAGAGAAATTTTCAACAGATTTTAGTCAGGATTTTACCCCAACTTCTTGGCATTTTTTCACATAGTTCTAAGATGATTTTGTCAAAATGGCCAACATGAAAGTTATAGAGGATTTTTCAAGCTTTCCAAAACATCCAAGAGCATAAATTTATCATACTTGAGCTAAGAGATTCAAGGGCTTGAAGTTGGCCATCCATCCTTGAATTGCAAGTCATTCTATTGAAGAACACATAACAAAACCCTTATGCTATACTGCATAATCTTATGTTGTAGGCTTCTTTGCTTGCAAATCTCATCATAATTTAATGCTTACACCCACTCTTGAGCTATTACCCAAGTGTTTAAACCATTGTCCAAAAGATCTTTCCATTTATGGCATAAAGGCACCATTGCTATTCTTGAAAATCAAGCTTTTTGTACAAAGTTTGTCTTGAGCCCATACCTTGCTGGTTGCTGATTATACTTCACCATAAATCATGGGAAGTAGCTCCTCAATACCAGCAACTTTTGTACTTCATTTTGGGACTATGGAGTACTTGACTTAGTTTGATCTTTGTAATCCAACCAAACCATAACATGTTGTCTTATAAACTTAATCAGATCATATGCACAAACCCCTTTCCTATAAATAGAAGAAGCATTTGCAAGAGAAAAAGGTTGGAAAAGGTTAGAAAAAATAGAGAGAAAAGCCAGAAGTTTTATTGGTAAACCCTCAAAATCTCATATTCACAAAAGCCATAACAGTCCACAAAACTTCCACTCTTGAGTTTTAAAGTCCAAACCTTTGAACCTCTCATACTTTGCAAATTTTGTCCAACCATCTAAACACTCCAGATAAATCATATAGAAGTTGTTCAAACACAAGAAAACTTATGTAATATCACTATCATCACTTCCCAAGCTCAACAACAACCCATACAGCAGCTCAAACTCAAAGCACAAATTTCAGTTTTAAGGTAAGTTTTCTTGATTTTGAACTCTTTATAAAAGCATGATTAATGGTTTATTTGTGAAGATAAAATGTAGTAAACATTGTCCTTAAAGCTAACCTTTTGTTTATCTTCCATTCTTTTCATTATGTGTTGAGAACTAACCTATGTATGCAGCAAAACAATGTATGAGTCGACACATAGCCTTATAAGTCGATACATACTGCTTTACAGGCCCAAAACAGAAGGAAAAAACATTGTATGAGTCGACACAAAGCACGTATGAGTCGACACATGCAGTGTATGAGTCGACACATACCATTATGTATCGACTCATACTGAGTTGATTTGGTAATACAGGGGCAAGGAATGTTATTTGTCGATGCATGTGAGCTTGTGTCGACACATAATAGTTCAAGATGCATCTTTTCCTTCTTTTTACACTGTTTTTATGTTTCCTTCATGGTTATTAGATATGGTTGTAATATTTAAGTTCCTACTTCACCCCCATTTGTAAATTGTACCCTCATCCCCTAAATGATGTAATAGCGTAGGACTTTACATTTCCGCAATTTATAACTTTCAAATATAAATGCTAGTAACTAGGGTTTGTAAGGCAAGACATAAAATCAACAAGTAGATAACCCTAATCAAAGATTAAATGCATGCATATCAAACACACTATTCACACATGCACCCTTAAGGTTAACTCTACTTGTTGCCTAAAAAATGGTCATGTTATGCATGTGGGATGTCTTAGCAAAAACAATTGAAATACAAGATCATAGTCCCTTGATGATGCTATAAATGTTACCTTTCAAAATATATTAGTCCCTAAAAAAATGCTAAGATACCTCAAAACATTTCTATCATGACTATACGATGACCCACGCTCGTCCCGCTTACATCCAAAGATTGGTTTGCTTACCAAATCAATGGTAAGATAACAATGTCAAAGGAAAGAGGAAATGAACATGAAAGACTTTTGAGTAGGTAGAATGCTTCTAGTTACTTTCTCAATTTCAAAACAAAAACATCCTTACTATTTTCAAAAATAAACACCAACACTTTCAAAAACATCTTTCAAACTTGATGTTTTCCTAAACGATGGCACCTTTTCAAAATAGTTTCAAAAACCACACAAAGCACATTTTCAAACAAAAGCAAGTGATCTAGCAAGTAACTAAGAGCCCATGGAAAACCATGGATGAAGAGGATGCTAATACCTTCCCTTTTCATAATCTACCCCCCGAACTCAAGAAACAATATCAAAGGTCTTTCTTGTGCTTTTTCGCCTTTCCTTTTGGATAAAAGAAAAGTCGGTGGCGAATCTTGCTAACCTAACATTTGTGATCAAATGAAAAACCCCCAAGTCAGTTCTCCCACCTTATCACAAAACTGGCGACTCTGCCGGGCAGTCTTAATAAAAGTAGGGTTACCTTAGGGTTAGATCACCTTTACTTGCTTTTCTTTGTTTGATTTGTTTGCTTTATATTTAAGGGTTTTCTGCTTGGGTATTGTTAAAAATCCTACATCCGGATCTGGGGACACTTATTAGGTAAATAGCAAAAGATCGTGGAGACTGTACGATATAGACCGATATGGTTTAAGCGATGGCTGTGTTGGTGTGACATTTTGGTTGGTATCGGTATCCTTCGTGTGGAAACAAAGAGAATATGGGGCCGCCGCGTGGTGTCGTGAAGCACTAACGGACCTTAGAACCTTAGTTGAACAAACTTGGCCATTAGAAAGTAGTGAGATAGCTGGACTCGGTATAAAGTTGAGGATTAGTTGATACTCGATACTACACTCATTGAGATCAGACTTTCGAGATATTTCGGCTGCAAGAAAAGATTGCCTGGGCTAAAACAATGTCCGATAGAGGATGATCAGTGATATCGAGAATCCTTAGAACCAGGTTACTTTTCTAAGACAGGTTTGAAAACAACTAAAATTCAAGAGGGTACTTACCTTTAACCTCATGCAAGCCTTTGAACCAAAAGTCTATTGTGTGCTTGTCTTGTGTGTGATTTATTCTGTTTGAACATAACATCATGCATCATAACATCGCATCCATTCTTATTACACTGACCATTTCAAGGACCAAAGGATTTTATCTTTATTCTATTTTGTAGGTCATGCCTTCCACTCGTAGAAACACTATCCGAATCAGCTTTGTGAGAGCACCTCCCCAACTCAAAGAACTAGTATCGAGGGTTCCTGAAACTTCTGCGTTCACCAAGAGACATGGTCGACTTCTCAACCTAGTTACTTCAATCTTTGATGAAAAGATGATGGGTGTACTCTTTCAGTTCTTTGATCCCGAGCACCACTGCTTCACCTTTCCAGACTATCAGTTGGTGCTTACCATGAAAGAGTTATCTCAGTTATTGAGTATATCCATTCTTGACCAGGTGCCTTTCACAGTTTTATAAGAAATTACGAAGCCAGAAGTCATTGCCTCAGCTTTGCATCTAAAACGGGCCGACGTGATATCCAATTGGGAAACGAGAAGAGGAGTCAAGGGCTTTCTAGCCAAGTTCCAAATAGACAGGGCCCAACTGTTTTGGGATAATTTGGATTTCCAGGCCTTTGAGGAGGTCTTGGCCCTTCTAATCTATGGGTTAGTGCTTTTCCCTAATCCGGACTTACTCATAGATGTGAATGCTATCAAGATTTTCCTCTCTCGCAACCCTGTGCCTACTTTGCTCGGAGATATCTTGCACGCTCTCCATACTCGTACCATGAAGAGAAAATGGGTCCTTATGTGCTGCATGCCATTACTGTCGAGGTGGCTTATTTCTCACCTCCCTAATTCAGTGCTGAAGAATGAAGAAGGTTTGGGTTGGTCGCAAAGGATAATGTCACTTTCTCACACGGATGTTCTCTGGTATTCCCAAGTTATGGGAGATGTTTCTATTATTGACCGTTGCAGGGAGTTCCCTAACATCCCACTACTTGGCATTAGGGGAGGCATAACTTACAGTCCTTGTTTGGCTCTGCGACAATTTGGTTATGCTCAAAAGGATTGTCCTCATGAGTTACTTATCCAGGGAATTATATTTAACTATGAAGGGGATGTTCAAGGGTATCGTCAGAGGTTCATACGAGCTTGGGGCATGATAAACAGATCTGACGCCAAGACTTTAGTGCCTAAGAATTCCATTCCTATGGAACCTTATCTCCAATGGGTACGAGCTTGCACTCATAAACTTATAATTCCCTACATAGCCATCTTACCAGTGATTGTGGAGCCCGTTACTGAAGGGGATATTCCCTACACTGTTCTTCATCCCGATATGCCCACTGATCTTGACGAACTACAGAGGTCTTGGATCCAATTGAAGAAGGAGCAAGATACTTATAGGGAATAGTTCTATGCCCAGGAAAAGAATGTTTTAGAGCTCACAAAGCGGCTTCATGAGGAAAGAAGCCTTAATGTCTATCTCAGCACGAAGAGGAAGCATCCATGGGAAACTTGATTTTTTTTAGTTTTTAGAATTTTTATTGTAACGCCTAAGAGGCAATTGTACCTTGAATTCTACTAATAAAATATTTGTTTCATTTTGGTTTGCAAATTTTAAAATTCCCAAAGTCCTTGAAATCATTGCATACGCATCCCATCCATAGCATTGCATAAACAGGTACCATTATAGGTTTCTCATCATCTTCACTATTTATTTCAGCAAGATGTCTTCTGAACAAAGCATCAAAGATCTTCAGGCACAAAATGCCTAATTTCAACAAATGTTCATAAGTCTACGAAAGGGCAGGAGGACCTGAAGGCCCTCATCTTGAAAGAGAAAAAGAAAAAGAAGAAGAAGTTTGCTGGTATCCTTAATATGGGTAGAATATTTGGGGGGTCGCTGAAGCAACTAGTCGATCTGACCTCCTCGTCCAAAGAAGGGGAAAACCAAGAAAGAGAAGCAAGGAAGGAGAATCCTAGTCCTGAGGTTTCTAACAATGATACAGACTACAATGATGAGCAATATCCTCCCATTGAGGATAGATACAAGCAGTTAGAGGATCGGCTGAGCGCCATGGAAGTCCAAAGAATACCTGGGTTGGAATTCGAAGAACTAGGATTGGTGTCGGGAGTGGTCATCCCACATAAATTTAAGGCTCTAATTTTCGCAAAATATGATGGGGTGTCTTTCCCAAAGCTTCATCTCTGTTCCTATGTAAGGAAGATCCAACCCCACACCGCTGATAGAAACTTATGGGTTCACTTCTTTCAAGACAGCTTGTCAGGGACTCAGCTTGATTGGTTCTACCAATTGGAGGGAACCAATGTCCAAAACTGGGAGGATCTAGCTACTTCATTTTATCACCAGCATCAATACAACGCGGACTTGGCGCCAACGAGGGTTCAATTGCAAGATATGACTATGGGAAAGAGTGAAGGATTTAAGGAATATGTGCAAAGGTGGAGAGACCTTTCTAGTAGGGTCCAACTTGCCTTGACTGATAGGGAACACATCGACATGTTCATGGGCACCTTATCAAGTCCTTTCTTTAATCTGTTGATAGGTTGCTCTTCTTCTAGTTTCACCGAATTAATCCTAACTGGTGAAAGAATTGAGAGTGGAATCAAAAGTGGGAAGATCTCTGTAGCATCTACCTCCACCATTAATCCTATCAAAAAAACTTTTGCTACGAAGAAATAAATTAATGTTGTGTATGGGGCAAGGGCCCATATCAAGAAGAATGATCGTTCGTCTATCAATGTTGTATGAATCTCCAATCCAACTCCTACTCCAAGACCATCTGCAAATCATCAACGTTTTGAAACTCCAAGAAGACAATTTACGAGGTTAGGCATGTAACTGTCTCAAGCCCTTCAACATTTTATCAAGGCTAATTTAGTGACGTTGCGCGATCCTCCCGCTAACCCTGACACCTTGTCACCAAAGTATAATCCAAACGCTAAATGTGCTTACCATTCAAACAGCCCCAGGCACGAGACTGACCAGTGCTGGGCCTTGAAGAACAAAATCCAGGATTTAATTGATAACAAAACTATTGAATTTGATCCTCCTCCAATGCCGAATATAATTACCGCTCCAATGTCGAAGCATGACAAAGGTGTTAATGATGTCGAAGATACAATTTTTGTTACCTCTATTGAAGATTTGACTACTCCGCTGAATATAATCAAGAACAATCTCTTGAAAGATGGGATCTTCCTTGGCTGTGAAAAAGATTGTTTGTGTTGTACAAGACAACTCGATGAATGTGAAGGGCTAAAGAAAGGCATACAACTCCTGATGGATAGCCACTAAATTCTATTTGAAAAACTCCATTTGCCAAGAGTTTGATTAACAAATGTGAAGACCACTCCATTATTACCATCTCAAACAAACCTATTAGGATCACCTCCAAAGGTCCTATTAGGATTTCAAATGAACCCATTGTTTCTCCCTTAATCATTACCAATCCTGAACCGATTCCTTACTCTTCAAATAAAGCGGTGCCATGGAATTACAGAGCTGAAGTATTCTATCATGGGATTAAATAAGATGGCTGGATCAAAGAAGAAAAAGATAACAATGTTTGTAACATGGATGGCTCAAGAAAAGTAACTAGAACTGGGAGAATATTTTCACCCAATATCTCACCTCCAGTAGTTACAAAGATGCCCATCTGCATTATTGCCGTCAAGCCAAGTACCGAGACAAAAGGGAAAGGGGAGGTTGTTGAGCTTGATGTGATTGAATTACCCTCCAAGGAAGTAACTAATGAAGAACCCTCCGCTCACGAGATGGCCAAGATTTTAAAGATCATAAAAAGAAGCAACTTCAAAATTGTAGAACAATTGGGGAAAACCCCCTCTAAGATTTCAATGTTGTCATTGCTGCTTTGCTCTGATGCCCATGCTCGAACGTTAATCAAGTTCCTGAAAAGGGCTCATGTCCCCCATGAGACAACAACAGACCAATTTTAGAATTGCGTGTCTAGCCTGACAGCTGATAATGGCTTGGGGTTTTCAGATGTTGACTTAACACCTCTCAGGAAGAATCACAATAAAGCTTTACATGTTTTTATCGAGTGCAAAGGGACTACCTTAGCACATGTGCTAGTCGACACTGGTTCTTCTCTGAATATGTTACCCAAGGGGGCATTAGACCGTCTTCACTGTGAAGATTTAATCTTGAAGCCAAGTGATATCATCGTAAGGGCGTTTGATGGATCAAAGAGGACTGTTCATGGGGAAGTAGATCTTCCAATCAAAGTGGGCTTCCAAATATTCAACTCCAACTTCTATATTATGGATATTCTCCCTGACTATTCTTGTCTGTTAGGACGCCCGTGGATTCATAAAGTTGGGGCAGTAACCTCAACCCTCCTTTAGAAACTCAAATATCCAGTCGAGGACAGAATAGTCACCATTTGTGAGGAAGAAGAGTTTATGGTGAGCCACCTTAACTCTTTCAAGTATGTAGAGATGGACGGAGAATTCATTGAAACCCCATGTCAAGCCTTTGAGGTTGTACCACCGATGATTGATGCTACTAAATGTTTTTCTGATGAGTCTAAAGCTTTTAAGGCCACGACAAAGATGGTTTCAGTCAAGGATGCCCGTGCGACAATTGAAGAAGGAAACTATGATACTACGGGGAAACTCCTCGATATCCCTTTTAAAACGGACAAATTTGGGTTGGGCTTCACTGGCAAAGCTTAGAAGGAAGTGAGGCGTGCTCGTGCTAGAAATCCACCTCTCCGCATTGGAAGCCATGGAGTCAACGCCGTGGATGATTCTGAAGAAGAGACTGCATTTGAGGAGTGGGTGTATCCAACTACTATGGAGCTGAAGAATTGGCATACAAAGGACTTTGTACCAGTCTCCTTCGTTGAGGAGTAAGCTACTTGTTTATGCTTTTCTTTTAATCCAAGAACATGTTGTCTGTAATATTTTAACAATGACTTTTCAGCCATTTGCCTGGCCCGGGACACTTTGGTCCATATGTCAAGGGTTTTATTTATGTTTATCTAATCATATGATCATTCAGTACATTGGACTCTTTTGAATTCAAATATTCGTGTTCATTGTCTTTCTTTTCTTATAAATACATTTTTCAAAAAAAATAGACATGTATCTTACATGCACACACACACACTCTTGCAGGTCCACATCCACTCTGGATCCTATTACCAATGAATCTATTATTGCCGACTATGACTTTGAATGTCTTATCAACCAAGCCGAAGACGAAAGTGAGGAAGATTGTGACCTACCGGGAGAACTAGACAGACTTCTATTACAAGAGGAAAAAGCTATTCAACCGCACAAGGAGTCAGTTGAAGTTGTCAACCTGGGTACTGAGGAAGATAAGAAGGAAATCAAGATCGACGCTAACTTGGAAAGCAGTGTCAAGAGCAGGTTGGTTCAGATGTTGCATGATTATGTGAAAGTTTTTGCTTGGTCTTATGAAGATATGCCTAGGTTGGATACCGACATCGTTGTTCATCGTCTGCCGACAAAAGAAGACTGTCTGCTAGTCAAGCAAAAGTTTTTTCGCATGAGGCCTGATATGTCTGAAAAGATCAAAGTTGAAGTGATGAAACAATTCGATGCGGGGTTCCTAGCTGTGACATCCTATCCTCAATGGGTTGCCAATGTGGTTCCAGTGCCAAAGAAAGACGGGAAAGTTCGCATGTGCGTAGACTATAAAGATCTCAATAGGGCAAGCCCAAAGGATGATTTCCCTCGACCATACATTAACGTCTTAGTTGATAATACCGCTTAGCATAAATTCTTCTCATTCATGGATGGCTTCTCAAGCTACAATCAAATAAGGATGGCTCTCGAAGATATGGAAAAGACTACTTTCGTTACGCAATGGGGCAACCTTCTGCTACAAGGTCATGCCGTTCGAACTAAAGAATGCAGGGGAAACATATCAAAGGGCTATGGTAGCTTTATTTCATGACATGATTCATCATGAGATAGAGGTATATGTGGATGATATGATTGCCAGATCACAAACCTAAGAACAACATCTCGATCACCTACGCAAATTATTCGAGAGGCTGAAGAAGTACAAGCTGAGGTTAAACCCTAACAAGTGCACGTTTGGAGTACGCTCTAGAAAGCTTCTAGGTTTTGTTGTCAGCAATAAAGGCATTGAAGTTGATCCTGCTAAGATAAAGGCCATCCAAGAAATGCCAGTCCCTCATTCTGAAAAAGAAGTCATAGGATTCTTGGGTCGTCTCAATTACATTTCCCATTTCATATCTCACTTAACTGCTACTTGTGAGCCACTCTTCAAACTCTTGAAGAAAGATCACATAGTCAGATGGAACGATGATTTCCAGATTTCCTTTGACAAAATCAAAGAATACCTACAAGAACCTCCTATTCTCATGCCTCCAGTTGAAGGAAGACCCTTGATCATGTACTTGACGGTAATAGAGAATTCTATGGGGTACATTCTGGGCCAACATGATGAGTCTGGTCGAAAAGAGCATGCTATTTATTACCTGAGCAAAAAGTTTACCAAATGTGAAACCAGAGATTCATTGCTCGAGAAAACTTGCTACGCTCTGGCATGGGATGCTCGCCAGCTAAGACAGTATATGTTGACGCATACCACTCTGTTGATTTCTAAGATGGACCCAATCAAGTACATCTTCGAGAAACCTGCCCTTTCTGGACGGATAGCCAGATGGCAAATGATCTTGACTGAGTACGACATTCAATACATGACTCAAAAAGCCATCAAAGGAAGTGTACTAGCAGATCATTTGGCCCATCAAGTTTCGGATGATTATCAGTCAATGAACTTTGACTTCCCTGATGAGAACATCATACTGGTAACCGACTGTGCAAAACCTAGACGGTATGACGAACCTGAACAAGGATCCTAATGGACTATGGTATTCGATGGGGCTTCCAACGCCTTAGGTAACAGAATTGGTGTTGTGATCATCTCTCTTGAAGGTTTCCACACTCCTTTCACTACCAGACTATGCTTCGATTGCACAAAAAATATGACTGAGTATGAAGCATGCATCTTAGGTCTGAAAGCTGCTATTGACTTAAGGATCAAGCATTTGGATGTGTTTAGAGATTCCACCTTGGTGATCATCCAAGTAAAAGTATATTGGGATACTAAACACCCTAATCTTATCCCTTACAAGGAACATGTGCTATCCCTAATTCCTTACTTCGAAGAGATACGTTCGAGCACTTCCCTAGGGAAGAAAACCAGTTGGCTGACACTTTGGAAACCATGTCTTCAATGTTCAAATTAAGATGGGACAACGAAGCCCCTATGATAACAATTGAAAGATTCGATGAACCTGCACACTGCTATGAGCTTAAC
The DNA here is from genome assembly GCA_948472305.1 of Vicia faba. Lineage (NCBI taxonomy): Eukaryota > Viridiplantae > Streptophyta > Magnoliopsida > Fabales > Fabaceae > Vicia > Vicia faba. The sequence goes on along the minus strand of OX451740.1, from coordinate 637,215,988 downwards.
ACTGATGCGGAAAAGCCACAATACCATGAGGTGATGAGATACCTTGAAGCACAAGAGTATCCAGAGGGGGCATCTATCAATGACAGAAAGTTCTTGCAAAGATTTGCAACCAAATTCTTCCTAAGTAATGGGATATTAAACAAACGCAACCGTGATTCGACTCTACTCCGAAGTGTGGACAAGAAGGAGGTAGAGGAAATTATGGAAGACATGCACAATGGTCTCTTCGGTACTCACTAAAGTGGGCATACGATGGCTAAGAAAATCTTAAGAGCAGGTTATTATTGGTCAACGATGGAGACTGATAGCCATTAACATTCAAGAACCTGTCACAAATGCCAAATCTATGCTGACAAGGTCCATGTGCCTCCTATCCCTCTGAATGTCATGACCGCTCCGTGGCCATTTGCAATGTGGGGCATTGACATGATTGGAGAGATCAAGCCCACAACTTCTAACAAACATCGCTTCATTCTTGTTGCTATCGACTATTTTACCAAATGGGTCGAAGCTACCTCGTTTGCCTCAGTCACCAAGAATGTGGTAGCCAGATTCATCATACATAACCTCATCTACCGTTATGGTATCCCCGAAAGGATTATCACTGACAATGGGACTAACCTCAATAATGCTATGATTACTGAGCTTTGCACTCAGTTTAAGATCAAGCATCACAATTCTTCTCCATATAGACCAAAAATGAATGGCAAAGTCGAAGCGGCGAACAAAAATATCAAGAAGATTGTGCAGAAGATGGTAGTAACCTATAAGGATTGACATGAGATGTTGTCGTTTGCTCTATATGGCTACCATACTTCAGCTAGAACCTCAACTGGGGAAACTCCCTTTTCCTTAGTTTATGGCATGGAAGTTATTTTTCCAGTAGAAGTTCAGATCCCCACGCTAAGGATTATGAATGAGGCAGGCCTAGGCGAAGACGAGTGGATTCAAATGAGATTGGACCAGCTGAACTTGATCGATGAAAAACGATTAGCTGATGTTTTCCATGGTCAGACGTATCAAAAACAGATGATCAAGACTTTCATAAAAAAGGTCAAGCCTCGAGTATATCAAGTTGGCGACTTGGTGATAAAGCACATCATTTTACCACAAGGTGACCCTAGAGGCAAATGGACTCCCACCTATGAAGGGCCATTTGTTGTCAAGAGAGTTTTCTCTAGCGGTGCCATGATGCTGACTACCATGGATGGTGAAGATTTCCCACATCCTATAAATGTGGACTTAGTTAAAAAATACTACGCATAAGAGACCCGTTAGGTTGACACACCTAAGCAAAATAAGGGCATCCCGACAAACCAAACGTCAGGGAAAAAATTAGGGATATATGCAAAAGATTGTACACTCGGCAAGTTGAAAACCCGAAAGGACGACTTGAGCAAAAAAGGGTATCCTGGTGGGATGAAAACCCGAAAGGGCGGTCCAGGAAAAAATTAAGGATTAAAAGCGTATGACTATGTCCCATGGAAATAACACAGTCAATTCTATCACCAAGGTCCAAGTTCAAACAGTCCAAGATCAATCCAATCAACTTCTATTAATGGAAAGGGACATTCGAAGACATTGGGACAATAGTAGAGTTTGAAGGCAATGAGATCATTTCACATGGCTATTTGTTTTCATTCTAAATTTTCGTTTTCCTTTTGATGATTTCCTCTTACTAGGATCTCCGTCTCTCTGTACAAAAACGCCTATTCATGGGCAAAATATCAATACAAATATACTTTGAAGTGCAAAATTTTTGTCTTTGTTTTGAATGCAAATTTTTCCAATGAATAAAATTGAATGAACATATGCATATGAATATAATTAAAATTGTTTGGCACATGTGTCTTGCTAAGCAGCAACAAGCATCTCTTTAATAAATATGAAATATCCCCACAGAATTATCATTATCGTTATCTCAACAAGGACGACTATGATAAACCATTCCCCAACGGAGTTGCCCACAAAGTCTCTTTGCATAGGATAATCCCCGACCAGAGTCTCAACCTCTTGGCCTCTTTCTCTCCAGCTAAGTCAATTTTTACAAATTGAAACCTCATAGGGTCTCTTCCTAAAGGAAAGTCACCTCCTCAACAAGTTTTATTATCCCCAATAGATTTTGTTTCCCCAACAATAATCGAGGAACCACAAAAATCCCCAGCCGAGTCCAAATTTCCTTAACATACAACAATCAAGACACCGCGAAGTTCCCCATTTGAGCCTATCTTCCCCAGCTGAGCATATCTTCCCCGACCAAGGCTATTATCCCCAAGCAGAGTTTATCCTCCCCAGCTGAGTGTATCCTCCCCAAGTTGAGTCTGTCCTACCCGATTGAGTCTACACTCTCCAGTTTGAATTTTCTTTCAGATTATTGCAAATCATAGGGCCACAACCCCTGATCCCCAGTAAAGCCGTTAGCAAAGCCTTTACTATTTCAAAAAAAAGATACTATGAAGCCTGGATCCGACCAGATATTAGCACAATTTTCAAGTTATTACTGAAGCCTGGACTCGACCAGATAATAGTTTGACTTCTTCAAGTTGCTGAAACCTAGACTCGACCAGATAACAATTTGAGTATCTGAAATCTGGACCCGACCAGATAACAGTTGATCTCAATTTCAAGACGCTATGAAACCTGGATTCGACCAGATAGTAGCCTAAATCTTCAAAGATATAGAAGAATTTGGACTCAATGCGACTAAGGTTTAACTTCTTTTCCCTAGTAGAGTTTGCCTCTGCCCCAACAAATTACTGTGAAACCTGGATCCGACCAGATAACAGTTCTCAACTTCATCTTTTCAAGCAAGTTGTTGTGAAGCCTGGATCCGACCAGATAACAACTAAATCCCCAAACAATTTATTGTGAAGCCTGGACCCGACTAGATAGCAATTGACCTCATCAACCTCAGAAATCTACAAAGCCTGGACCCGACCAGATAACAGTTTTTCAAACAGTTTATTGTGAAGCCTAGAGCCCAATCACATAACAATTAACTGTAATCCCCAGAGGTTCACTATAAAGCCTAGATCCGACCAGATAATAGCACAACATTCCAAAAATCATGAAACCTGGACCCGACCAGATAGTAGTTACCACTTCAAGTTACTGCGAAGCTTGGATCCGACCAGATAACAGTTAACCTATGTATTCCTAGCAAGTTGTTGTGAAGCCTGGATCCTACCAGATAACTATTCAATTTCAAGAAATTTTCTGCAAAGCCTGGGATTCGACCAGATAACAGTTTATTCGTCTCTTCCCCCAATAAGTTACCGTGAAGCCTGGATCCGACTAGATAGCAATTGACTACTTCATCCTCAGCAAATTGTGAAGCCTGGATCCAACTAGAAAATAGTTAAAATTTTAGAGATATTCCCCAACGAAAGCATCCTTTCAACAAAGTTTGAACATATGCATATTCTTCATCACCAACGGCAATCAGAGATTCAACCTCCCAGAATTTCCATAGCAGCAGTCAGGGATTTATTTTCTCGGACAGAAACATACATCTCACATTCATACATAATAGCATGTGCATACCCTATGCATTTAGCACAATACCACATCTGGTGAACATCATGCATACATCTGCATTTTACTAACTCTTTCTCTCAAAGGTAAAACATCAAGTTTTAGTATAAATTAGCAAGAGATTTGTGTTGATATCTCTTCTAATGTTTATCAACTTTCCTCCAAATGGCATCTATAAGCCCATTCACCATCCATCTTCGAGTGCAAATTTTTGGGCACTCTAGTGTTCAATCATCTTTCACCTTCGAGTCACGAATGACGGACTCACCAATTTAACTCTTCAGGTTTAAGAAGATTGAACAAAGGCAATTGTTGTACCCCAAAATTTTCCCTCTCATTTCTCAAGGATTCTCTCACAAGATCTTTTATGACGTCAAGTTTGCAGCACTCATACATCAATTTAGGTTTGGAATTGGCACAAGAGCAAAATGGTCAATTGTATATTAGAAAGTCAAACTTTGACTTTTTGGTCAACATTACATTCCAAAGATCAAATTTCATCAAGACATGCAAGAATATCAAGCTTGATCATCAAGAAGGTCAAGAAAGTCAAAATCAACTTGAAAAGTCAAGATTTCCAAGACTTAGAAATTTTCTAAGTGTTTTTATACATGATAATTTCATCACTTCATGCCATTCTTTCATCATCATGCAAGATGATTCAAAAGAAACTTTCAACATCAAAGTTGTAGATCTCCATGATATCTACAACATTGCGTTACACAACTTCTCCTATATATGATGGGATCTCAAATTACAAATTCATGAAGTTATGACATTTTCATTTAACACTTAGAGAACTTTTCAACAGATTTTGGTCAGGATTTTACCCCAACTTCTTGGCATTTTTTCACATAGATCCAAGATGATTTTGTCAAAATGGATAACATGAAAGTTATAGAGGATGTTTCAAGCTTTCCAAAACATTCAAGAGCATAAATTTATCATACTTGAGCTAAGAGATTCAAGGGCTTGAAGTTGGCCATCCATCCTTGAATTGCAAGTCATTTTATTGAAGAACACATAACAAAACCCTTATGCTATGCTGCATAATCTTATGTTGCAGGCTTCTTTTCTTTCAAATCTCATCATAATTTAATGCTTACACCCACTCTTGAGCTATTACCCATGTGTTTAAACCATTGTCCAAAAGATCTTTCCATTTATGGCATAAAGGCACCATTGTTATTCTTGAAAAGCAAGCTTTTTGTACAAAGTTTGTCTTGAGCCCATACCTTGCTGGTTGTTGATTACACTTCACCATAAATCATTGGAAGTAGCTCCTAAATACCAGCAACTTTGGTACTTCATCTTGGGACTATGGAGTACTTGACTTAGTTTGATCTTTGTAATCCAACCAAACCATAACATGCTATCTTATAAACCTAATCAGATCATATGCACAAACCCCTTGCCTATAAATAGAAGAAGCATTTGCAAGAGAAAAAGGTTGGAAAAGGTTATAAAAAATAGAGAGAAAATCCAGAAGTTTTATTGGTAAACCCTCAAAATCTCATATTCATAAAAGCCATAACAGTCCACAAAACTTCCACTCTTGAGTTTTAAAGTCTAAACCTTTGAACCTCTCATACTTTGCAAATTCTGTCCAACCATCTAAACACTCCACATACATCATATAGAAGTTGTTCAAACACAAGAAAAACTTCTGTAATATCACTATCATCACTTCCCAAGCTCAACAACAGCCCATACAACAGCTCAAACTCAAAGCACAAATTTCAGTTTTAAGGTATGTTTTTGTGATTTTGAACTCTTCATACAAGCATCATTAATGGTTTATTTGTGAAGATAAAATGTAGTAACCATTGTCCTTAAAACTAACGTTTTGTTTATCTTCCATTCTTTTCATTATGTGTTGAGAACTAACCTATGTATGCAGCAAAACAATGTATGAGTCGACACATAGCCTTATGAGTCGATACATACTGCTTTACAGGCCTAAAACAGAAGGAAAAACAATGTATGAGTCGACATAAAGAACGTATGAGTCGACACATGCAGTGTATGAATCGACACATACCATTATGTATCGACTCATACTGAGTTGATTTGGCAATACAAGGGTAAGGAAAGTTATGTGTCGATGCATGTGAGCTTGTGCCGACACATAATAGTTCAAGATGCATTTTTTCCTTCTTTTTACATTATTTTTACGTTTCCTTCATGGTTATTCGATATGGTTGTAATATTTAAGTTCACACTTCATCCCCATTTGTAAATTGTACCCTCATCCCCTAAATGATGTAATAGCATAGGACTTTACACTTCTACAATTTATGGCTTTCAAATATAAATGCTAGTCACTAGGGTTTGTATGGAAAGACATAAAATCAACAAGTAGATAACCCTAATCAAAGATTAAATGCATGCAAATTAAACACACTATTCACACATGCACCCTTAAGCTTAACTCCATTTGTTTCCTAAAAAATGGTCATGTTATGCATGTGGGATGTCTTAGCAAAAACAATCGAAATACAAGATCATAGTCCCTCAATGATGCTATAAATGTTGCCTTTCAAAATGATCTTAGTCCCTAAAAAAATGCTAAGATACCCCACAACATTTCTATCATGACTATACAATGACCCACGCCCGTCCCGCTTACATCCAAAGATAGGGTTACTTACCAAATCAATGGTAAGATAACAATGTCAAAGGAAAGAGGAAATAAACATGAAAGACTTTTGAGTTGGTAGAATGCTCCTAGTTACTTGTTCAATTTCAAAACAAAAACATCCTTTCTATTTTCAAAAACAAACACCAACACTTTCAAAAACATCTTTCAAACTTGAAAACATTTTCAAAAGATCAACACTTTGTATACATTCTTACGAACGAGAATCATTACAAAGTTTTCCTAAACGATGGCACCTTTTCAAAATACTTTCAAAAACCACACAAAGTACATTTTCAAACAAAATCAAGTGATCTAGCAAGTAACTAAGAGCCCATGGAAAATCATGGATGAACGGGGTGCTAATACCTTCCCTTTTCATAATCCACCCCCCGAACTCAAGAAACAATCTCAAAGGTCTTTCCTGTGCTTTTTCACCTTTCCTTTTGGATAAAAGAAAATTCGGTGGTGACTCTTGTTAACCGTAACATTTGCGATCAAACGCAAAACACCGAAGTTAGTTCTCCCACTGTATCACAGTATCCCCGAAAGTATCATCACCAACAATGGGACTAACCTCAACAATGCTATGATTACGAAACTTTGCACTTAGTTCAAAATCAAGAATCACAATTCTTCTCCTTATAGACCTAATATGAATGGCGCAGTGGAAGCGGCCAACAAAAACATTAAGAAGATTGTGCAGAAGATGGTAGTGACCTACAAGGACTGGCATGAGATGTTAACGTTTTCTCTTCATGGCTACCGTACTTCATCTAGAACATCAACTGGGGAAACTCCCTTTTCTTTGGTCTATGGCATGGAAGCTGTCCTACCAGTGGAAGTTCAGATTCCCTCACTAAGGAACATGAATGAAGAAGGCTTAGGTGAAGACGAATGGATTCAGACAAGATTGGATCAGTTGAACTTGATTGATGAAAAGCGGCTGGCTTCCGTTCGTCATGGTCAGATATACCAAAAACGTATGATCAAGGCTTTCAACAAAAAGATCAGACCTCGAGTATATCAAGCAGGTGACTTGGTGATAAAGCACATCATTCTTCCACAAGGAGACCCCATGGGAAAATGGACTCCCACTTACGAAGGGACATTTGTTGTCAAGAGAGTTTTCTCTGGTGGTGCCATGATGCTGACTACCATGGACGGTGAAGATTTCCCACATCCTATGAATGCGGACATAGTTAAAAAATACTATGCATAACAGACCCGCTAGGTTGACACACCTAGGCAAGATAAGGGCATCCCGATAAACCAAAAGGGTTGGGCAAAAATTAGGGATATATGCAAAAGATTATACACCCGCAAGTTGAAAACCCGAAAGGGCGACTTGGGCAAAAATGGGTATCCTGGTGGGATGAAAACCCGAAAGGGCGGTCCAAGCAACAATTAAGGATTGAAAGCGTATGACTATGTCCCGTGGAATCATCACAATCAACTTTATTACCAAGGTCCGAGTTAAAACGGTCCAAGATCAGTCTAATTAACTTCTGTCAACAACAAGGGACGTTTGAAGACATTAGGGCAATAGTAGAGTTGGAACGCAAAGAGATCACTTCCACATGGCTATTATCTTTGTCTTCAATTTTATTTTCCTGTTGATGATTTACTCTTACTAGGATCTCTGTCTCTTTATACAAAAACGCCTATTCATGGGAAAAATATCAATACAAATATACTTTGAAGTGCAAACCTTCTGTTTTTGGTTTTGAATGAAAAGATGTCCAATGACTAAAATTGAATGAACATATGAATATGAACATAATTAAAACTATCTAGCACATGTGTCCTGCCAAGCAGCGGAAAGCATATGTTTAATGCAGTTAAGATATCCCCACAGAGTTATTTCATTAACATTTTCCCCGACAGAGTTTCCCACAAAGTACCTTTGCATAGGTTGGTCCCCAGCCAGAGTCTCAACATGTTGACATCCTTCTCCACAGCTGAGTTGGTCCTAAAAGAAGAAATCCATGCGGATCTCTTCCTAAAAGAACTCACCTTGTCAACAATTCGTAAAAGAGTCCTCAACAGGGTTTATTTCCCCAACTGAGTCTGTTTTCCCCGGCTGAGTCCATCCTCTCCAGCTTGAGTTAGCCTCTCAAACTATTACAAATTAGAGTACCACAAACCCTAATCCCCAATGAAGTCGCCAACAAAGCCATTGTTATCTCCAAAAGTTGTTGTGAAGCTTGGAACCGACCAGATAACAATATAACTTCAGTAAGTTGTTGTGAAGCCTTGAAAACGACCAGATAACAATCAACTTCATTTTCTCAAGAAAATTACTATGAAGCCTGGACCCGACCAGATAATAGTACAACTTTCAATCACTATGAAGCCTGGACCCGACCAGATAATAATATAACTTTCAATCACTATGAATCCTGGACCCGACCAGATAATAGTACAATTATTAGTAACTATGAAGCATGTACCCGACCAAATAATAGTTAAATTCTTAGGACACTATGAAGCCTGGACCCGACCAGATAATAGTTTAACTCCCCGAGATATTGAAAAACCTGGACTTAACCCGATAAGGGTTTAACTTCTTTTCCCCAGTAGAGTTTGCCTCTACCCCAACAAGTTATTGTGAAGCCTGGATCCGACCAGATATCAGTTTAACTTTATCTTTTCAAGCGAGTTATTGTGAAGCCTGAAATCCGACCAGATATCAATTAACTTTATCCCCTCAGCAATTTGTTGCGAAGCCTGGAATCCGACCAGATAACAACTAGTTTCAAGCAAGTTATTGTGAAGCCTGGATCCGACCAAATATCAGTTCAACTTCATCTTTTCAAGCAAGTTATTATGAAGCCTGGACCTGACCAGATAACAATTAACTTCATCCACTTCAGAAATATGCAAAGCCTAGAATCCCACCAGATAGCAGTTTAATATCAATAAGTTACTGTGAAGCCTGGACCCGACCAGATAACAGTTCAACCGTAAGAAATTTTCTATGAAGCCTGGAATCTGACCAGATAAAAGTTAATTTATTCTTCCCCAGTAAGACACTGTGAAGCCTGGAACCCGATCAGATAACAATTCAACTTCAAGTAATTTTCTACGAAGCCTGGATTCCGACCAAATAACAGTTAATTCAGATCTTACCCCGCAAGTCACTGCGAAGTTTGGAAAACGACCAGATAGCAGTCAACTTCAATATCCCCAATAAATTTCTACCAAGCCTGGATTTCGACCAGATAATAGCCAGTTTTTGATGCTCTCCAGTCAGGAATAATTCCTCAGTAGAGCATTGAACTCTTTTCCCAAGAAGATATCAACACTCTCAACAGAGTCTTCTTAAACAAGCCAGTATTCCCCAGCAGAGTTTCTCCTCAAACAACAGAACATGAATTCCCAGCAGAAACATCCTAAAACGAGAGGAGCATACTCTTCATCCTCAACAGCAGTCCGGGAGCTCATTTCCCAAGGCTCATCAACATGTTGTCAAGGATTTATTTTACTAGACAAAGACACGCTGCAAGGAACGCATCTCATTTATAAACCATAACACATACGTGACAAATTCATACAACATAATGTCATTTATTTTGAGAATATCATTACACCATGCATACATCTGCATACAACTAATCCTTTCCTTGCAGGAAAATCTACATACAAAGGCATCAACCACTCCAGTTTAAATCAACCCAAAGATTTATCCTGGCACCTTCCCCAGTCACTCTGAATGGCATCTCTAAGCCCATTCCCTACACATTCAACTAACACATCATCGAGTGAAAATTTATGGGCACTATAGTGTTCAATCATCTTCCACCTTCAAGTCACGAATGAAGGACTCGCCAATCTAACTCTTCAAATTTAAGACGATTGAACAAGAGCAGCTATTGTACCCCTAAATTTTCGCTCTCATTTCTCAAGGATTCTCTCGCAAGATCTTCCATGACGTCAATTTAGTGTTGGAATTGGCACAAGGGCAAAATGGTCAATTGCACACTTAAAAGTCAAACTTTGACTTTTGGATCAAAATCATGTTTCAAGAATCATATTTCACCAAGACTTGTTAAATTTTGAAGTTTGTTTCATCAAGAAAGTGAAAGTCAAAATTACTTAGGAAAAGTCAAAATTCCAAATACTTAGAAATTTTTCTAAGTGTTTAGGAAATATGATAAGTTCATAACTTCTGGCCAGATTTTCACCATGATGCAAGTTGATTCTGAAAGAACTTCTAACACAAGAATTGTAGATCTCAACGAGATCTAAAACATTGCATAGTAGAACTTCTCGTAGAAATGCTGGGATTTCAAGTTATAAATCCTTGAAGACACAACCATGAAACTAAAGCATTCAGTAAATTCTGGACATTTCCAAGAAAAAATTTGGTTAGAACTTCTGGGATAGTTTTCATGTAGGTTCAATCAGAATGGGCAAGAGTAATTCAAAGAGGGTCTGCAAAGCGTTTTACAAGCTTTCTAGAAAGTCTGAGAACTCCTTCAGAATATGCTAGAGCAGGGAGATTCAAAGATCAGAAGTTGGATGTTTGTTCTAAGTTACACTGATGTTGAACTTCTGATCCAGATTAAGCTTTGATACATAATCTCATATTGCAGGTTTTCTGTTTTGATAAATCTCATCATCATTTAATGCTCACACCCACTTTTGAGTCTTTATCCAAAGGATTTCCCCACGTGTGACATAGAAGTACCATTGTTGTCCTTGAAAAGAAAACTTTTGTATAATGTTTATGATGGGCCCATGCTTTGCTTTTACTTCTGAGGGTACTTTTCCTTAATTCATGCTTACAAATTTAGATTAAGTGCGGCTAAAGCTGCTAACCACCTTACTCCGTTCCTTGAACCATACTTGTTTAAACTTGCTTCAAGAACAAGTCAGCGCCCAAGCATATGATGGTTATACTTTGTAACACCCCAACTCTACCCGGCAATTATATAAATAAATCAGAGTTATAAAATCATTCATGCAAACGAATCGGGATGTCACAAATTCATCTTTCAAAACATATTGCATTCATCGTGGATACGTAACACTTTAAAACATCGGATGAACCGTCATCAAAACAACTTTAATTAATTAATTCAACATCTACATAGCAGAATTCTTAATAACATCTTTATCATCAATACAACGACTTCAAAACAACACAATTTAATAATAATCAACTTAAAGTTCAACAACTGAATAATCAACAATCAAAAGTAACAAGCTTTCATCCCCCCGAGTGTTACATATCAGAGCAATGACACCGACTCAAACTATTGAAGGTATACAACCTTCACTCTCGATTACCTGCACGTTACCAACAGAAGGGTAACATTCAAACAGAAGGGGTGAGATATCTAACAATATAATAAGGCGTATGATAATTAATATACTAAAATAGATCACATAACATCACCACTTCTCATCTCAAAATCAACAATAATCACAACAATAATACACATTCACAACGTCAATACACACTTCTTTATGCAATCATATAATGTGACTCAATACTATGCAAATGCATGTGGTACCATTGGAGAAGAACTCCCATCTCAAAAATTACCAATTAATAGAGGCATCAACAAGGCATAAGCCTTCATCTCAATATTCGCCAATACAGGCCATCTCAATGAGCATAAGCTCCATCTTAAAATGCAATGTATGTGGCACAATCATGAATCTAATAACAACAACATAATTGACAACATCTTAATACAACACCATCGTTGGCCAAAATCCTACATCTTAAAAGAATCTCAACATCTCTTCATCAACGGTGTTTATCATCATAAATCATAAAACATCATTTATGCATCATAATTCATCAAAACAAACTCTCATTAACACCATCTCATCAACAACTCAGTTGTACAGTAATACGACAATACTCATTATTTTCACAACGTTGGCCATAGGCCTAAAACAAGACATTGCCTATAATTAGTTAATCAACTAAGGCTTACTTCTAAATCACCAAACCTGTACATACCACTATTCGGTAATATTACATCGTTATTATCATTAATCCTACTGTTACAAATCAAACAACAACCTATAAGCATCTCATCTTCATCATTCTACATAAAAACCAACATAGCGATCTACACGGTAACTAATTCAAGTCTTATGGTTATCCTTCCTATTCCTTATTTTAATCCTTAAGAATAGAGCTCACTGCGTTAGCTATTCAATGCTTCGAACGACACCTCAAACGGAATCCAAAAACTCAAGTTACAACCTTTTTTAAACGATTCTGCCAAAAACCAGACAACATAGATCGATGCATAAATCCTTGGATCGACACGTACTGCACTGAACTCGCAACATGAGTCGACACATCGTCTCTTGTATCGACTCATACTGAGTCTAACACACAACATGTATTGACACATACCCCTACGTATCGACTCATCCTGAGTCTAAAAGCCCTCATGGATCGACGCAAGACTCCTTTGTGTCGACTCATCCTAGGTCTCTAAACCTTCTTGTATCGACACATCGTGTTTGGGGTCGACGCATATTTCTTTGTCCTGCATAATTTCTGTAATTTTCTCTGCGTTTTCACTATGGGTTCCATACCTTAAGCCCTAAAACTTAATCTAATCATAGATAATCATCACTTACAATTATCCTATAATTCTACATCAATTAAACAGCATCGGGACATCATTATTCATCTATAATTCATCAATTTTTCATCATACAACATCATATAAGATTCAATCATGAACAAAACAATATTTCACCTCTAACCCCACATACCAATTACCATGAACCCAATTATAGAGTCAGAACCTCACCCTTACCTTAGATTGATGGTCGCTCTACAACTTCCAGTCGAATCCCCGTTCTGCCGTTTTTCCTCTTTTCCAACAGCTTCACGTTCTCCTTTCCAACCCTTATTCTTCTACTGCTTCTTCTTTCTATTCCTTCTAACAATAATAAAATAACCTATTATTCTTTATTCCTTATTGGGCTTAAAACTAACACACACCCCTTATTACTTTTATTCCTTTAAAACAAGCCCACATCAAATAATATTATACTTCTAATATTATTTCTCCACTTAATAAAATAATTAAATCCAATTAATCACAACATATCTTCACAAATATTCCAAAAATAATTTAATTAAATAATTAATTAAATTACGGGCGTTACAACTCTCCTCCACTTAGAATATTTTCGTCCTCGAAAATTTACCTCAATCAAACAACTCAGGGTAGGAGTCTCGCATCTTGCTCTCCAACTCCCAAGTCATGCTTTCTCCGACAGCTCCTAGCCAAACCATTTTAACCAAAACAATCTCTTTTCCCCTCAGAGTCTTAGTTTCACGATCCGCGATTTGTACAGGCATCATCTCCACCGTAAGATTATCCCGTACCTGCACATCATCCATATGAATCACATGAGATGGATCTAAAAAATACTTCCGGAGTTGCGACACATGAAACACATCATAAAAATTCGAAAGATTAGGCGGTAAGGCCACTCTATAAGCATCATTCCCCACTCTCTCTGAAATTTGATACGGTCCAATAAAATGAGAAGTGAGCTTCTTAGACTTCAATGCTCGCCCAACACCAGTCACAGATGTAACTCTCCAAAACACATGATCACCAACTTGAAAATCTAAATCTTTCCTTCGCTTGTCATGATAACTCTTCTGTCTACTTTGGGAAGCTTTCATCTTCTCTCGAATCAACTTCACCTTCTCAGTAGTCTCACGAACAAGTTCAGGCCCAAGTACTACACTTTCACCAGATTCATGCCAACATAAAGGAGTTCTACATCTTCGACCATACAACGCCTCAAAAGGTATCGTCTCAATACTAGAATGGTAACTGTTATTATAGGTGAACTCTATCAACGAAAGATAAGTATCCCACGAACCTCCCTGCTCAAGAACACATGCCCTTAACAAATCTTTCAACGATTGAATAGTCTGTTCAGTCTGACCATCTGTCTGAGGATGATACGTTGAACACAACCTCAACTTAGAACCCAACGCTTCTTGCAAACTCTTCCAAAAATCAGAAGTAAATCTTGGATCTCTATCTGACACAATGCACAAAGGAACACCATGCAACTTCACAATCACACTAGTGTAAATCTCAGCCAACTTCGACACTTGAAAATTGATGTTAATAGGAATGAAATGAGCTGACTTCATAAGCCTATCAACAATCACCCAAATCGAATCGTGTCCTCTTAAAGTATTAGGTAACCCCGTCAGAAAGTCCATTGAAATGCTATCCCATTCCATTCTGGAACTTCCAACGGTTGCATCAACCCTGCTGGCTTTTGATGTTCAACTTTCGACTTCTGACACGTCAAACATGCATACACAAACCGAGCCACATCACTCTTCATCCCAGGCCACCAAAACAAACCTTTCAAATCTTGATACATCTTTGTAGCTCTTGGATGAATACTCAACTTACTCCTATGACTCTCTTTCATGTATCACTTTCTTCATCTCAGCATCATCAGGAATACAAATCCAGTTATGAAATCTCAACACACCTTGCTCATCTAGCTTAAAATCACTATTCTCATACTGATCGATTCTAACCATCGAATCTACCAGTTTAACATCCAAGTTCTGAGCTCCTCTGATACTGTCTAGAAATTCATTATTAATCTTCAACATACCCAACATAACACTCTGCAGCATAACCTTGCAAACTAAGATCATATCTCTAAACTGCTTAATTAACTCCAATTCTTTAACCATCATTTCTGACATATGTAAAGTCTTTCGACTCAACGCATCATCCACGGCATTCTCTTTTCCTGGATGATAATCCAAACTGAAATCATAATCTTTGAACAATTCCAACTATCTTCGTTGCCTCATATTCAGCTCTTTCTGATCAAATAAATACTTCAAACTCTTATGGTCACTAAACATTTCAAATCTAGAACCATAAAGATAATGCCTCCAAATCTTCAACACAAAGACAATTGCAGCAACCTCTAAATCATGCGTAGGATAGTTCTTCTCATAAGTCCTCAACTGCCTTGACGCATAAGCAACTACCTTACCATTCTGCATAAGCACACCTCCTAAACCCATCTTAGAAGCATCACAATACACCATAAAAGTCTCTCCTGGATTAGACAACTTCAAAATCGGAGCCGACATCAACCTCTTCATCAATTCTGTATAACTTTCTTCGCACTTAACATCCCATACAAAAGCTCTACCTTTACAAGTCAACTTATTCAATGGATGTGCCAACTTAGAAAAACATTCGATAAACCTTCTATAATAACCAACTAATCCCAAAAAGCTTCTAATCTCAGTAGGTGACCTCGAAGTCTCCCACTGCAACACAACATCAACCTTCGATGGATCTACATCAATACCACTACCTGAAATCACATGACCAAGAAAACTGACCTCCTTTAGCCAAAATTCACACTTGGACAGCTTTGCATACAACTTCTTCTCTTTCAAATCTTGCAATACTACTCTTACGTGTTCAGCATGCTCTTCTTATGACTTAGAGTAAATTAAAATATCATCAATGAACACCACTATGAACCGATCCAACTAAGTATGAAAGATACGATTCATGTATTCCATGAATAGTCCTGGCGCATTAGTAACACCGAAAGGCATCACCGAATACTCATAATGCCCATAACGTATTTTGAAAGCCGTCTTATGGATATCTTCATCCTTCACTTTAATCTGAAGGTAACCCGACCTCAAACCAATCTTACTAAACACACGAGAATCCACCAATTGGTCCATCAAGTCATCTATTCTTGGAAGCGGATACTTGTTCTTAATCATCACTTTATTCAACTGTCTATAATCAACACAAAGCCTCATACTTCCATCTTTCTTCTTTACTAACAACACTATAACTCCCCACAGTGATACACTTGGTCTTACAAACTTCTTCTCAAGTAACTCCTCCAATTGCTTCTTTAACTCTGACAATTCAGATGCAGACATCTGGTATGGTGCCATAGACACAGGTCTAGTACCAGGTATAATATCAATTGCAAATTCAACTTTCCTCTCCGACGGTACATCAAGAATCTCCTCAGGGAAAACTTCAGGAAATTCACACACCACATGTAATTCCTCAATTATAGATTGAGTCTCTACAGATAGCGATGCCATCAACGAGAACATATGTGCTTCCTCTTGCATCAACTTCCTTAATTACCTAGCAGAAAACAGACCATCTCCCTCTTCTTCAGGAGTAGAAAACCTCACAGACTTGTCATAACAGTTAATATGAACACAATTATGCTCTAACCAGTTCATAACCAAAATCACATCCAAACCTCTTAACGGTAAACAAACCAAATCAACAGCAAAGTCTCTGTCGAAGATCGACAAGGGACACTTAACACACACAAAATAAGTAGTCACCGACCCCTTGGCTGGAGTATCAATGACCATTTCTCCATTCAAAGAAGACAACATAAGACCCAATCTTTCAAAACAATCAGGAACAATAAAACAATGAGTAGCACCGGTATCAATAATAGTAATTAAAGGAGTACTATTAATGAAACATGTACCTCTGATAAGTCTATCCTCAATAGGTGTCTGATCCTCAACCAAAGCAAACACTTTACCACTTGACTGAGCCCTCTTCGGTTTCGGACACTGACTACCAATGTGCCCTTCTTCTCTACAATTGAAACAAATGACATCCTTATGTTCACACTCAGATACAACATGTCCTTTCTTGCCACAACAGAAACACCTCTTCACTTCAGTAGTGAACACATTACTCTTGTGCCCGGGTTTTCCACACTTAAAACAAACCACCCCAGCAAGAGCATCTCCCCCACTAGTCTTCTGACCCTGAGCAACTTTCTGTTTTCCTTTACCAGCCGGGGTATCATAAGGCTTACCACGATTATGTTTGTGCTTACCCCTCTTCTCACTGATAACCTTGTAATGATCAGTATTATCCTCTTCATAAATCCCACAACTATCAATTAAATCAGCAAAGACACAGATCTTCTGGTATCCAACTGCTTTCTTGATCTCCGGGCGCAACCCATTCTCAAACTTGATACACTTTGAAAACTCAGCATCTACCTCAGTGTAATGCGGATAAAACTTAGCCAACTCAAAAAACTTGGCAGCATACTCAACAACCGACATATTTCCTTGCTTCAGCTCAAGGAACTCAATCTCCTTCTTACCACGGACATCTTCAGGAAGGTACTTCTTCAAAAACTCCCTACGAAACACAGCCCAAGTGACATTCTCACCTGCAGCTTCCAACTTCTAACAAGTCTCTAGCCACCAGTCATCATCCTCGACTTGTAACATATGAGTACCATAACGAACCTTCTGCGCTGGAGTGCAGTCCGTCACACGGAAGATTCTCTCAATCTCTTTCAACCACTCCAATGCCTCATCAGGATCATATTTTCCCTTGAACATAGGAGGATTCTCTCTCTGGAAGGTCGCCAAGCTACAAGATCCAGCATTCTCGTCAGCATTCGGCTGATTCTCCATTGCATGAGCCATTGCTTCTAAAGCAGCAGCAAGTGCAACATCATTCCTTCCAGCCATCTCAACTTATCACTACAACATAAACGAAGGTTAGAACTCAAATTAACAATACTCGATTGTTAGACAACTACGACTCGACGACAAGGTCGGACCAACCTTTTGCTCTGATACCAACTTTATAACACCCCAATTCAACCCGACAATTATATAAATAAATCAGAGTTATAAAATCATTCATGCAAACGAACTGGGATGTCACAAATTCATCTTTCAAAACACATTGCATTCATCATGGATACGTAACACTTTAAAACACCGGATGAACCGTCATCAAAACAACTTTAATTAATTAATTCAACATCTATGCAGCAGAATTCTTAATAACATCTTTATCATCAATACAACGACTTCAAAACAACACAATTTAATAATAATCAACTTAAAGTTGAACAACTGAATAATCAACAATAAAAAGAAACAAGCGTTCATCCCCCCAAGTGTTACATATCAGAGAAATGACACCGACTCGAACTATTGAAGCTATACATCCTTCACTCTCGATTACCTGCACGTTACAAACAGAAGGGTAACATTCAAACAGAAGGGGTGAGATATCTAACAATATAATAAGGCGTATGATAATTAATATACTAAAATAGATCACATAACATCACCACTTCTCATCTTAAAATCAACAATAATCACAACAATAATACACATTCACAACGTCAATACACACTTCTTTATGCAATCATATAATGTGACTCAATACTATGTAAATGCATGTGGTACCATTGGAGCAGAACTCCCATCTCAAAAATTTCCAATTAATAGAGGCATAAACAAGGCATAAGCCTTCATCTCAATATTTGCCAATACAGGCCATCTCAACGAGCATAAGCTCCATCTCAAAATGCAATGTATACGACACAATCATGAATATAATAACAACACCATAATTGACAACATCTTAATACAACACCATCATTGGCTAAAAGCCTACATCTTAAAAGCATCTCAACATCTCTTCATCAACGTCATTTATCATCATAAATCATCAGACATCATTTATACATCATAATTCATCAAAACAAACTCTCATTAATACCATCTCATCAACAACTCAGTTGTACAGTAATACGACTGTACTCATCATTTTCACAACGTTGGCCATAGGCCTACAACAAGACATTACCTATAATTAGTTAATCAACTAAGGGTTACTTCTAAATCACCAAATCTCTACATACTACTATTCGGGAATATTACATCGTTATTATCATTAATCCTACTGTTACAAATCAAACAGCAGCCTATAAGCATCTCATCTTCATCATTCTGCATAAAAACCAACATAGCGATCTACGCGGTAACTAATTCAAATCTTATGGTTATCCTTCCTATTCCTTATTTTAATCCTTAAGAATAAAGCTCATCGCGTTAGTTATTCAGCGCTTCGAACGACACCTCAAACGGCATCCAAAAACTCAAGTTACAACCCTTTCTAAATGATTCTGCCAAAAACCAGACAACACGGGTCGATGCATAACTCCTTGGATCGACGTGTACTGCACTGAACTCGCAACATGAGTCGATGCATCCTCTCTTGTATCGACTCATACTGAGTTTAACACACAGCATGTATCGACACATGCCCCTACGTATCGAATCATCCTGAGTCTAAAAGCCCTCATGGATCGACGCAAGACTCCTTCATGTCGACTCATACTGGGTATCTAAACCTTCTTATATCGACACATCATGATTGGGGTCGACGCATACTGCTATGTCCTGCATAATTTCTCTGATTTTCTCTGTGTTTTCACTACGGGTTCCATACCTTAAGCCCTAAAACTTAATCTAATCATAGATAATCATCACTTACAATTATCCTATAATTCTACGTCAATTAAACAACATCGGGACATCATTATTCATCTATAATTCATCATTTTTTCATCATACGACATCATATAAGATTCAATCATGAACAAAATGACATTTCACCTCTAACCCCACATATCAATTATCATGAACCCAATTATAGAGTCAGAACCCCACCCTTACCTTAGATTGAAGGTCACTGTCGAATCCCCGTTCTGTCGTTTTTCCTCTTTTCCAACAGCTTCACGTTCTCCTTTCCAACCTTTATTCTTCTACTTCTTCTTCTTTATATTCCTTCCAATAATAAAATAACCAATTATTCTTTATTCCTTATTGGGCTTAAAACTAACACCCCCCTTATTACTTCTATTCCTTTAAAACAAGCCCACGTCAAATAATATTATACTTCTAATATTATTTCTCCACTTAATAAAATAATTAAATCCAATTAATTACAACATATCTTCACAAATATTCCAAAAATAATTTAATTAAATAATTAATTAAATTACGGGCGTTACACTCGTGACTTCTCTAAGATACTAAATCCTTGCCTATAAACTGAACTTCATTTGCAACTGTGAAGATGGGGAGATTTTGAGAAAAAAGCATTGAAACTTTGCTGAAATTTTAAAGAACTTGAAACTGAAAACACGAATACAAAACCTGCTAATTTCTAGTTTTTTGCATCCAAGCCCTAATTTTCCTTGTTCATTTCCCAGTGGCAGAGAGTGAACGTTTAAGATGTTAGTGTTAAGGGTCCTGAGTTCTAGCTCCAAAAACACCCTTTTATGTTTATTTCCTAACATTTTTACCCCATTAGTTAGATCAGAACTTCTAGATCAATCCCATTTAGATTTCTTGCCAAAATAGTGATCCTGAACCAGAACCTCTAGACATTCTCATCCAATAACATTGACACCTCACATACCCATTATCAGAATATCTAGCTTGCCAGTGACACTAGAACTTCTAGGTTTCCAGCTATATTAGAACTTCCAGACTCTCTTAGCAACCAGAACTTCTGACCTTCCAGTAACATTAAAACTTCTAGGCTTCCATTTACATTAGAACTTCTAGGACCCCCCTTGTTCCCAGAAACCCCCGGAATGTTAGTGTACCTGAACCCAAAACTTATGGCTTTCCCCTTTTTTGCTAACATTTTCTTTCTTGCAGCATATCAGAGTCAGAGTTTCTGCCCCTTACTTCTGTTCTCTCATATTTCAGCAATGCGACGATTCTGATTCTTTTCCCTTTTATTATTTTTAATATCACTTCTATTTTCATTAATCAAAAACACCAAAAAATGTTATTATATTTACATACTTTATTTTATTTCTTTTGAAACAAAAAGACTAGAAACATTTTCTTAAGCCAATTCACTTCTTCTCTTAACAAAAACAAAACAAGTTCATTTTACATTTCTTGTATATTATTTCAATATGGTTGTAATAAATAATTAGGACTTTAATTTATTGCAATCCCCATTTGTAAATTTGTATACCCCATCCCCTTAATGATTGTAATAACGTAGAATATTTATCTTCCGCAATTTATCGCTTTCATATAAATGCTAGTAAAGTAGGATTTGTATCGGTAGATAAAATCAACAAGTAGACAATCCTTAATCAAAGACTAAATGCATGTAAATCAAACACACTATTCACACATTCACCCCTAGGGTTAACTCCACTTGTTACCTAAAAATGGTCATGTTATGCATGTGAGATGTCGTAGCAAAAACAATCAAAATACAAGATCATAGTCCCTCGATGACGCTACGAATGTTGCGTTATAAATGATTTTAGTCCCTCAAGAGAAATGCTAAGATATCTCACAACATTGCTATCATGACTATACGATGATCAACGTCCGTCCCTTTACATCCAAAGATAAGGCTTCTTGTCAATCAATGGTAAGATAGCAATATCAAAGGAAGAGAGAAATGAACAAAAAGACTTTTTGAGTAGGTAGAAACGTTCCTAGTTGCTTGCTCACTTTCAAAACAAACATCCTTGCAAAAACACACCAAACACTTTCAAAACATGAAATATTTTCAAAAGTCCAATACTTTGTATATGTTCTTATAAGACGAGAACCATTACAAAGTTTGCCTAAAAAAATGCGTCTTTCAAAAATACTTTCAAAAACCACCACAAAGCACACTTTGAAACAAAAGAAAGTGATCTAGTAAGAAACTAAGATCCCGTAGATAACTATGGATGAAAAGGGTGCTAATACCTTCCCTTTTCATAATCTACCCCCCAAACTCAAGAAAATAATCTCAAAGGTATTTCCTGTTCTTTTCACCCTTTCCATTATTTGGATAAAAGAAAAGTCGGTGGCGACTCTTGCTAAACCGTAACATTGCGATAAAACATAAAACATCCCAAGTCAGTTCTCCCACCGTATTACAGAACTGGAGACTCTGCTAGGGATTACTTAAAAGTGGGGTTACCTTAGGGCTAGATCACCTTTACTTATTTTCATTTGTTTGACTTGTTTGTTTTACATTTTGTCTCCTTGTTTGGGCTTGTTTTAATCCTCTACCCGGATCTGGGACACGTTGTAGGAGATATCCTACATTCTCTCCACTCTTGTAATATGAGGAAAAGAGGGACCCTCATGTGTTGCACTCCTCTATTGCTAGGTGGTTTGTCTCATATCTCCCCCGATCCTTATTGAAGAACGAGCATGGTTCGAGGTGGTCCATTAGGTTGATGTCACTCAGACATTCAGATATTCATTGGTGTTCTCGATCCTTGGAGAATGTTACTATTATCGACCATTGTGGGGAATTCCCTAATATCCCTTTGCTTGGCATTAGGGGAGGCATCACTTACAACCCTTTCTTATCTTTACGACAATTTGGATATTCCTGAAGGTATGGTCCTCATGATATGCTCATCCAAGCAGTGGTTTTCGACTATGAGAACAACGATCAAAGCTACCCCCAGAGGTTTGTACGAGCTTGGAGGATGGTAAACAGAGTGGATATAAAGATGCTGAGACACAAGAATTCTATTCCCCTTGAGTCTTACCTTAGGTAGGTATGAGATCGTGCCCAGAAGCTTGTAATGCCTTACCCCTCTATCCTACCGGTTATCATGGGGCTTGTGGCTGAAGAAGATGTCTCGTACACTGTCCTCTATCCCATCATGCCCACTTCTCTTGAAGACTTGCAAAATGGTTAGATTTAGTTAAAGGAAGAACGAGATACTCTCGAAGCTAAATTTTACGCTAGCGAGAAAAGGGTTTTGGAGCTTACAAAGCAACTACATGAAGAGCAAATCCTAAACGCCTACCTGGCGCCAAAGATGATGCGTTCGACCTTTTTATCTTAGAAATTTACTTTGTAAGCCCAAGAGGCACGTTGTAACCATTTTGAACTAATTAATGAAATTTGACATTTGTTCATTCTTTGTTTAAATAAACTTAAATTTCATAAATCCTTGAAATCATTTTCAGACACATTTTCCATGCATCATGACATAAGAAGTTTTTCACGACAGGTTTCCTTATCTTTCTGCTATTTATTTCAGTAAGATGGATATCGAGAAAACAATGAAGGACCTACAAGCACAAAACTCCCAGTTTCAAGAGACTCTGCTGACCCTGTCCAAGGGGCAACAAGAGTTGATGACGTTGCCGGAATCCAAAAAGAAACCAAAAAGAAAGGCCTTAGTCAACATGGGTGGAAGATTCAGAGAGTCGATCTGTAAGATACCGGTAGTGGAAAATTCGTCGGAGGAAGACGAAAATCAAATTGGAGAAGCAAGGAGTACCCAGGATGGGTGTATCAATGATCAAGTGTCCGATGATCAAGATTATTTTGACGAGCAGTATCCTCCTACCGATGTTAAGTAAAAGCAGCTAGAGGATAGACTGAAGGCCATCGAGATTTAAGCCATCCCTGGTTTGGATTTTGACGATTTAGGTTTAATATCTGGGGTTGTCATTACCCACAAATTCAAGATACCAATCTTCGTTAAATACGATGGGGTATCCTTCCTAAAGCTTCAACTGGAGTCTTATGTGCGCAAAATACAACCGCACACCGCTGACAAGAAACTCTGGGTTCACTTATTTCAAGAAAGCTTGGTTGGGATGCAACTAGAGTGGTTTTACCAATTAGAGGGTTCCCGTATCCATACATGGGAAGACTTAGCCACTGCTTTCTATCACCAATACCAGTACAATGCCAACCTAGCACCGACAAGAGTTCAACTGCAGGACATGACAATGGGTAAAAACGAAGGGTTCAAAGAGTACGTCCAAAAGTGGAGGGATCTTGCCAGTAGAGTCCAACCGCCATTAACTGATAGGGAACACATTGATATGTTTATGGGCATTTTATCTGGTCCATTTTTCAACTTATTGGTTGGTTGTTCTTCATCCGGTTTCACCGAGCTGATCTTAACCGGTGAAAGAGTTGAAGCGGTATCAAAAGTGGGAGATTCCCATAGAATCTGCTTCCACCTCCAATCCCGTAAAGAAACCCTTCACTGAGAAGAAAGAAATCAATGTTGTGCATGGGGCAAGGCCCCATACCAAGAAGGATGACCGCCAGTCCATTAATATTGTCCGGATTTCCAATCCAACTCCTATTCAAATACAATCTTCCAATCACCAACGGTTTGAGGCTCAACGAAGATAATACACAAGGATAGGCATGTTGCTATCCCAAGCCTTACAACACCTGTTAAAGTCTAATTTGGTGACACTGCGTGATCCTCCCGCCAATCCAGATACTTCATCACCTAAATACAATCCGAATACCAAGTGTGCATATCACTCAAATAGCCCCGGGCACGAGACCGACCAATGCTGGGCACTGAGGAATAAAATTTAAAACTTAATAGAAAACAAGACCATCGAATTTGATCTGCCTCCAATTCCCAATTTGATAACAGCACCAATGCCAAACCATGGCAAAGGTGTTAACACAATTGAAGACACCATTTTTGTTTCCTCCATCAAAGACTTGACTACTCCGTTGACCATTATCAAAAAGAATCTGCTGAAAGCCGGGATTTTCCCTGGCTGTTTGAAGGATTGTGATTGTTGCGCCACATAACTCAATGGATGCAAATGGTTGAAGGAAGGCATTCAGCGCCTGATGAATAGCCATGAGATCCTATTTAAGAAGACTTCGTCCGCCAAAAGTTTGACCAATAAGATTGAAGACCTCTCCATCATAACAATTTCAAACAAGCCTCTTAGGATCTCCTTCAAGGGTCCTATTAGGATTTCAAATGAACCAATTGTTTCTCCTCTGATAATTACCTCCCCCGGGCCAATTCGGTACTCTTCCAACAAGGCAGTGCCATAGAACTATGATGTTGAGGTGTTTTACCATGGAATAAAGCAAGATGCTTGGATTGAAGAAAGCAAAGTTGATGAAATTGGTAACATTACTGGCTCTAGTAAGGTGACCAAAACTGGGAGAATCTTTTCACCCAACATCTCACCACCAACCGCTACAAAGGCACCTGTCCATATCACCACTGCTAAGCCTAATGCTGATACAAGGGGAAAAGAGAAAATAGTTGAGCCTACTGAGACAGGAATACCTGAAAAAACATTGCCTCCGAGGAACCTTCCGCTCGAGAAATGGATGATATCTTGAAAATTATAAAAAGGAGTGATTTCAAGATAGTTGAGCAGCTGGGGCAAACCCCTTCCAAGATTTCCATGTTATCTCTGCTACTTTGTTTAGATGCTCATGCTCGGGCGTTAATCAAATTCTTGAAGAAGGCTCATGTCCCTTATGAGACCATAACTGACCAGTTTGAAAATTGTGTGGCAAGCTTGATGGCTGATAACAGTTTGGGGTTCTCTAATGCTGATCTGACACCACTTGGAAAGAACCATAACAAAGCTCTTCATGTTTCTGTTGAATGCAAGAGGACTACCCTAACACATGTTCTGGTTAACACGAGCTCTTCTTTAAACGTGCTACCCAAGGGAGCCTTATACCGTTTAGACTGTGAAGGACTGGTATTGAAACCAAGTGATATTATTGTGAGGGCTTTTGATGGGTCCAAAAGGACAGTTCATGGAGAGGTGGATCTCCCGATCAAGGTGGGCTCACAGATTTTCAACTCTACTTTCTACATCATGGATATTCGTCCTGCTTACTCCCGTTTGTTGGGTCCACCTTGGATTCATGGAGCAGGGGCGATAACGTCAACCCTTCATAAAAAGCTCAAGTACCCAGTCAATGGAAGGATCTTCATTGTTTGTGGTGAGGAGGAGTTCATGGTAAGACACCTCAATTCTTTACAATATGTGGAGATGGATGGCGAATTTATAGAAACCCCGTGTCAGGCTTTTGAAGTTATGCCACCAATGGTTGTTGCTGCCAAATGTTCCTCTGATGTGTTCAAAGATGATAAGGTCGTGCCAAAGACGGTTTCATTTAGAGATGCTCGTGCCGCAGTCGAAGAAGGAAGCTATGATACTTGGGGGAAACTCCACGAGATCCCATTCAAAGCAAACAAATGTGGTTTGGGTTTCACTATCAAGGCTCAGAAAGAAGTGAGGCACACTCGTGCAGGGAAGCCCCCTCTCCGTATTGGAAGTCACGAAGTAAACATTGTGGAGGATTCCCATGATGAATGTGCATTGGAAGAGTGGGTATACCCTACTACAACAAAGCTCACCAATTGGCACACAAAGGATTTCATCCCCATCTCCTTCATCGAGGAGTAATTACTTGTTTATTTCTTTCTATTAATTCAAGAACATTTTGTCTGTAATATTAAACAATGACTTTTAAGCCATGTGCCCGGCCCGGGGAACTATGGTCCATTTGTCAAGGGTTTATTTATGTCCATCTTATCATATGACCATTCAATAAAAACCATTAGACTTTTTGCATTTGAACTTTTGTGCTCATTGTCTTTATTTTTCTTCAATGCATTTTTAAAAATAGCCATGTATCTTACATGCACACATACACTCTTGCAGGTACTCGTCCACCCCAGATCTCATTACCAATGACTCTACTATTACCAACTATGATTTCGAACATCCAATTAACCAAGCCGAAGACGAAGGCGAGGAAGATTGTGAAATACCGAGAGAAATAGCTAGACTTCTATTGCAAGAGGAAAAATCTATTCAACCGCATGAAGAGTTAGTTGAAGTCATCAATCTAGGTACAGAGACAGACAAGAAAGAGGTCAAGATCGGCGCTAACCTAGGAAGAAGTGTCAAAAGCAGATTGGTTAAGATGTTGCATGACTATGTGGAAGTGTTTTCTTAGTCGTATGAATATATGCCAGGGTTGGATATCGACATTGTAGTTAATCATCTACCGACAAAGGAAGATTGTCCTCCTGTCAAACAAAAAATTCGTCGCATGAGGCCTGACATGTCTAAAAAGATAAAAGATGAAGTGATGAAAAAATTTGATGCAGGATTCCTAGCTGTGAAATCTTATCCCCAATGGGTTTCAAACATGGTGTCGATGCCGAAGAAAGACGGAAAAGTTCGTATGTGCGTACAGGGATCTGAATAGAGAAAGCCCCTAGGATGACTACCCTCTACCACATATTGATGTCCTTGTCGATAACACCTCTCAACATAAAGTCTTCTCTTTCATGGATGGCTTCTCCGACTATAATCAAATTAAGATGGCTCCTGAAGACATGGAGAAAACCACCTTTCTTCATCTTCCATCATACTCCAATAATCTTCATATCGTATTTCGTGTTATCTTTGAATCCTCACTGACTAAACATGGATCTCTACTGGTAGCACTGCGTCATGTCCATAAGTTATTCTAAATGGCGTAGTCCTTGTTGCCTCCTTTGGTGAGGTCTTACATGCCCATAAAGCTTGATCTAGCATTTTGTTCCAATTTTCTGGTTTCTTCCCCACATGCTTCTTGATCAGGTTAATTATGACTTTATTAGCTGCTTCAACCTGACTGTTTTCTTGGGCATAATAGGTAGTAGATGTTAGCAATTTAATCCCAACTTCTTTTGTGAAATCTTTCATTTTACGTCCAGTAAAGACTGACCCTTAGTCGGTTATAATTGTCTCTGGAATCCCAAACTGACACATGATGTGATTTTGGATGAAGTCTATAACAGCTTCTTGGTCGACATTCACTAAAGCTATGGCTTCAACCCATTTCATAAAATAATCAATGCCAACTAGAATGTACTTTTGTTGTTTTGATGTAGCTGGTCTTATTTATCCAATTACATCCAATGCCCATCCTCTAAAAGGCCTGGGTTTTATCACTGCATGCAATTCACTTGCAGGAACATGTTGTATGCCCCCATGCAATTGGAATTCTTGGCAACCTTTAGCGAAATCAATGCAATATTTCAACATTGATGGCCAATAGACACCCATATGCACTAAGAGCCACTTCATTTTTTGTCCATCCTGATGCGTACCACAAGCTCCACTATGCACATTTAACACAACTATATATGCCTCACTTTCTCCAAGGCATTTAAGCAATACTCTTTCAACTGCTTTTTGAATAACTCATCCTCTACCAAGACGTAACTGAGGGCATGCGATTTGATTTTACGATTTGTTGAACCTGTAGGAGATCTTAGATAGTCGATCAGTGGCCTTCGCCAATCGCTTCCTGACAAATTGTCGATAGTCAGGATCTCAAAATTTTCGACATCGAAGACCCCTAATTTTATGATTGACAGATTGGAAGGTGACAACAAAGTTGCTCGCACCTTCTCCCTTACTTGAATTGGTTCTTCATTTTGGTTTTTCAAAACCTTATATCTTGAAGCTTCTTGCGCTAGATCATTAGCTTCTTGATTCTCTCGTCGGGGCATTTGTTGAATACTCACTTGTTCAAACTGTTTAAGCAGCCTGATGGTGATCACGAAATACATGATTAAGTTTTCCTTAACGCAACTATATTCTTTTGACACTTGTTTAATTACCAGTTCAGAATCTCCCATAATTTCGACATTCGTTGCCCCCAATTCTAGCAGAAGTTCAAGTCCTGTTATCAAAGACTCATATTCTGCTTCATTATTTGTACACATGCCGTGGATTCTATACTTGAATTCTACTGGAATTCCACTTGGATAAATTATAATCCCTCCTATGCCAACTCCATTTTTATGGCTAGAACCATCGAAATATAATTTTAAGGGCCTTACTTCTAAATAATTCTGGGGCATTCCATCCATTTAATGGTCGACAAGGAAATCAACCACTATTTTCCCTTTCATTGCTTTCAAAGGCATATATGTCAGAGAGTATTCAGTTAATGCTAGAGCCCATTTACCAATTCGACTATGCATAATTGGTTTGGATAACATATGTTTAATAATATCAAAATGAGAAGATACGTACACATCTATTGGTTTGATATATTGCTTTAATTTAATACAAGAGAAGTACAAGCATAAGCATAGTTTTTATATATCACTATACATAGTTTTAGGGTCATTAAGCACTCGACTAAGATGATATATAGGTGTTTCAACACTTTCTTCGTCCTCTTGGACTAACATGCTTCCTATAGTCGATTCTGGCGCTGATATGTATAGCCTCATGGCCTATCTCTAGTAGGAGGTGCTAATACTAGAGGCTTCATTAAGTACTCTTTGATTTTGTCAAAAGCATCTTGATGTTCTTCCTGCCAAACAAACTCCTAATTCTTCAGTCAAAGCAGTGGCGAAAACTCTTTAATTTTACCAATTAAGTTGGATATGAATCTTCTAAGGAAATTTATTTTTCCCAACAACGACTAGAGCTCCTTTTTGGTAGATGGAGGCTTTACGTCCATAATGGATTTGGTTTTACTTTGATTTACTTCAACTCCATTTTTATGCACTACAAAGCCAAGGAAGTCACATGCTTGCACACAAAAAGCACATTTTAATGGATTCATTTTTAACCCATATTTCCTCATTCTCTCAAAGGCCTTTCGAAGATGGTTTACATGACTAGGCATACTATTGGATTTTATTACAATTTCATCAATGTAACTTGCATAAAATCTTCAAGAAAATCATGAAACATTGAATTCATTACCCTTTGGTACGTTGCCCTGGCATTTTTTAGGCCGAATGACATGACAACCAATTCATAGGTACCCAAGGCTCTTGGATAGCGGAACACCATTTTTGGCACATCTTCGTTTGCAATTAAAATTTGGTTATACCCAGAATAACCATCAAGCACACTTAAATATTTAAAGCCAGCAGCAGAGTCAACTAACCTTTCTACTACAAGCATGGCATTCATCTTTAAGAGTAGTAGTATTTAAATCTCAAAAATCAATGCATACTCTTTAAGTTCCATTTTTTTAATTACGGGCACTATATTTGCTAACCAGTCAACATACCTTGCAGTTATTATGAAGTTGCTTTTGAGGAGTCTTTCTATCTCTTCTTTGATTTTTGACATTATGGCCGGCGCGAAATGCCTAGGAGTTTGCTTTACTGGCTTTTTTCCAGTTTTTATTGGCAGTTCCAACTCTACCAAGTCCTTGCTTAAACTAGGCATTTCATTATAGTCCCAGGAAAAACAATCTTTAAATTCTTTAAGTAAAGATATTACCTCAAATTTCAACTCTTTGTCAATATTGGCGCTAATATATGTTGGTATTTTATCACCCTCTTCGCCAATATTCACTTCTTCTAAAGGGTCACGTGACTGCATCTTTTTTGGCGCCATTGGATCCTTCTCGAAACCCAAGGTTCGTTGTCATAAATGCAGTCCAGACGCTGCTTGTCGATGCTATCTTCAGCCATTTTTTGCTTGTCTGGTGGCTTTGGCTCAATAGCCAAAATGATTCCTTCTCTTGGTATCTGAGATTTATTGGCTTCAATGGCCATATCTTCTTCAACCTCTAAATCCGATTTTAAATTATTTTCGGCAATATATGCCAAAATCTTATTTAGAGTTTCTAGCTCAGACATCATCATCTGTGATGTCTTCCCAGCTTGTTGGTCGGATTCCTCCATAATATGTTTCTTCTAAGGGATCTACATCCCAAATGAAACCGTGAGTTTCATGTAATTTCAAAGAAACAAATGCCTCATCCAAATTTGAATAGACATCTTTAGCTAGATTGCAAGGAGAGATGTTAGCTAACTTCCTCTCAAATTTCCTTTTTCCAACATTATTCACATTAGCCAAAAAATTCCCTTGATCCGCTTCAATATTTTCTACTATCCCATCTTCCCTCCAGATCACCAGACGCTGGTGCATAGAAGATGGCACATCCCCTACTCCATGCAACCATTCTCTTCCCACCAGAAGGTTGTAGCTAGGTTTGGCGTTGATTACCATGAATATAGTCGACCTAGTAATGGTGCCAACAGTTATGTCCACTTGGATGACACCCATGGTGCTTCCAGCTTTGCCTCCATAGTCTGATAAGACCATGTTGTGGGATCTCATATCGGTGTTATACTTTCCGATTTTCTTCAACAGGTCGTGTGACATAACATTTACTGTAGCACCACAATCTATCAACACCTTGTTGATAGCTACCCCTTCAACCTTAGCTCGGATTAAAAGAGGTCTTAGATGGCTTTTCATATCCATATTTGGTTTTTCAAAAAATGCGTCTTGGTTCTCCACATAACCATTATTCATCACAAAATAACATGTAGGCTTGTGTAAAGCCTTCCTTGGCGTCGGCATCGGCCGAATCTTCTACTTCATTGAGACAATCATATTCAGCTGGCAAGAATGATACCACATTGACCAAAATGTTCATACTTTCCTCAATCCGACTTGAAGTCATCAATGACTTCCTCATGGAATTTGACGTTTTGTCGGTTGATGAATTCCCTTATCCGTTCTTTTGCAATGGTATCTACTTTCACCATGTATTTCTTTCCAGCACCTGCTTTGTTTGCAGCACTCTACCAAGCAGCTTCCTCCACAGGTTGTCTTTCAGCCTGCCTTCGAAGCTGAAAATGTCCCCATTGAGTTCTAGTCATGGGATTCTTACCCATGTAGTTCTCAGAGACATGAATCTTTTTCTCCATCCTGAATTTGCGCCTATAATGAACAACTGATTTTCCTTTATCTCTAGCAGTAGTAGCACTTCTCTGTGCCTCCATTTGTCCTTGAGGCTTAATCCATGAGCCTCTAGGGGCACTAACAGATGGAATGAAACTCTTTGGTTTGGATTCAAAGTTTCTCACAACACTTCTTGAAGTTCCCTCTTTCTTCTGATGGAACCTCTCGTTGGAGAAGTTGTTTTTGGTTTTTTCTAGCTGTAGCCTCTGGAAGTTTTTAGCTGCAATTTTTTCAGTAAGAGCACCACATCAAGGGCACAAGCAAGCTTGTGAACCCTTGTTCTTGCAACGGTACAAAAAATCCAGCAAATCTTCTTCAGGCTTGGGGTACACTTCAGCCAAGTCAGGACTTTCATCGATTCCTTTGACCATATCTGCATCCGTGAATTCAATGATTTCTACCATATGGATGTCAACAGGATCCACAAATAATGCCTCTTCTTGTTTGAGAGGATCAACACCAATTTTCATTTTTCTGCCAGCAAACCTCAACCTTCCCTCCTGTAGTGATTTCTGCACAAGATCCCTGAAAAGAAAACATTGAGAGGTTGTATGACCCAGATAATTATGATATTTGCAAAAACCTCTTTTTGTCGTTGTTCTAATAGTGGTAAGTTAGCACCTGGAGGTGCTAAAATCTGACCATCTTTGACCAGCAAATCAAAAATTGCTTCACATTTAGTGACGTCAAAAGTATAAGTTTTCGTCGGAAATTTTGGATTATTCTCGACAGGATTTTTTCCTTTAGAGAGGAATAATAATTTACATTCATAAGAAGGCCATAACTTCATCTCAGCCACATCGACCTCTACTTCAGTCGGTGAGGTATAATTAACTTCATAAATAGGATCTGTATCATCAAAGTTTATGAAGGCCACTTTTTCTTTTTTAGCTTTGGTATGTCTGACTTTTTCTAATCTCAGACGTTCAAGATATCAAACTCTATCAGCTAACTGTGACATGCTTTTCACAAAGGTTGGGTCTATTTTCTTTCTAATGGAATAGTCCAAACCCCCAACTTCCATTTGAACAAGTTCATGTTCAGGCAGCTGCGTAAAACACCCTGCCTTTAACGCGCGAAACCTATTTAAATATTTGTAAATACTTTATGCAAACCTTCTTTTTATGTTTGATAATTCTACCAAACTAATTTTTGAATGATCCTCAAAAATTGTTCATGAATTTTTTTTTCTAATTTAGTCCATGACTCAATTGAATTTTGGGGGTAAGGTAATAAACCATGTGAATGCTGCCTTCGTAAGGGATGAAGGAAAATTCTTTACCCTTAAGTTTTCATTGTTTGCTATATCTCCTGACTCAGTTAGATATCTAGCAATGTGTTCCATTGTCGACTCACCTGATTCACCCCCAAACTCTGTGTATTTAGGGATTTTCCATCCTCTAGGTAATTCAGTCTGCAAAATGTATTCAGACAAAGGGGAAGAATATGTTGGCCTTTGCGGTGTGGTATTCATACCATTCCTAGCCATAATTCTTTCAACAATATTTGTTAGGTTATTTTTTACTGCTAAATCCTATTGTCGATATTGATCAACAATTTGATCAATATCTTGTTGTAAATTAACCAATATCATCGGATGGCGTTCTACCACTCTTGGTTCGACAACTTGATTTTGCTACACTTGTGGTCTAGGCACTTGCCCCTGGTAGTCTATTTCATCTTCTACTGCCACCATTTCCACTTGGGCGGGACTACTGGTCTAACAACAGGTAGTACATGTCGAACAGGCACTTGGGGTGCCCCCAGGAAATTACACAAGTGTGTCAATTAAGCGACTACCTACCTATTTGTTTCAGTGGACTGTCTATTTGTCTCAACTAACTCTTGTAATAAAAGGTTAATCACAAAACCCATTTGATTGGTTAATAGATTTACCAACTCATGGTTACTATCATCCACTTACTGCCTCAAAACTACCATTGATGTATTAGTTAAAGGCGGCACTGGAGGAGGCCCCACTCTATTTTGGTTGTTCCAATTTGAGGTGTTTCTTCCCGGTGCAGCCCCTTGCAACGGGGAATTCATATTTTGAGTGTTATCGGCCAATGACGCTGGGTTTGGTGTCGACTGATATCCTAGCATTAAGGAATACGACATTCTGTAAAGAGGATCTGCAGTTCCAAAATGAGGTATATTACTAACGGTCGTGGCCATCACTGATATTAGACTCACCAACAGAGCCTGAGACATTGGCACCGTAATTGCACCTACAGTTGACATTGTTGTAGTTGTATTTGCTACCGAGGGAAAAGACACAACTTGAGACACTACTGTGTTTGTGGTAGTTATTGTTCTTTATGGCACTACATCCACATTAGAGTTTGTAGGATTAGCCATCCTTTGTGGTCTATCGTACTTTTTGGTTAGATTTTAATTTCTAAGTTTCATACATTTAGTAATACTCAAGAATGGAACTAAAAAAAACACTACACTAACACTGGTTCCATTGGGCGTGCCAATTTGTTTACTGTGGAAAATGATAAACAACCGCTAGTCTTCTAAAAGTCTAAAACTAAGGGTTACTTGCAGGATCAACTAGATGATTCTAAGACATGTGCTAATGTATCCAAGTATAACTTGCTTGACGTAAAACTTTTCCTTTTGAGAAACGATTTTCTCTGAAGGAAAGAACAAGTGTGAGTTTCCACAATGTGATGTCTTGACCGACTGAAGGTAACTTGTGAGCGACTGTAGGATACAACTTGTTCAAATGAAATAAATGTTAAGTGATAGTAAATTCTAGTATAGAGGTAGAATGGGTTTCACAAGTGTAGAAGATAATATAAAAGGATTGTTCAAAAGTAAATAAAATCAAAGAAAAATATTCAAAAGGAACAACTGAAAAGAAAGGAATTTGCATTGATATAAAGATGGTGACTCACGTACATTCACACCTTTGAAACCCTCTGCTTCCTTACGTTTGGAATGTGGAGTCTGTCAAGTGATTCTAGTACGAAGTTAACACCCTTGAATCCTATACTGGACACTTTTATTTATAGTAGTTACAAATCTAACTGCCTATGCACTAGAACACACTATACACTTGACACGTATTTGGCCTAAGGTAACTGCTTAACTATGCTTTCACCACGTACTTGGCGCTTGATTTAGAAAACTACCTTGCAACTGCTGGTATTTTCAAATTTTAAATTTATCCCGCTCCATTGCTTTAGTTCAACGTTATTCCTTGGTATAGATAGATGATCCAAATTTATTTAAGTCCCAGACTCCAATTTGGTCGAAAAAGCCAATCTTTGACTAGCTCGTTTGTCACTTGTGTCGACCCTTTGTTTCCATTGTCGACTTTCCCGGTATTTCCCATTCTTGAGTTTGATTTCCCTACAAAATTTTACAACCTTTGTTTTTAGGGTACCTCCTTCTTAACTCGTGAGACTACCCTTATTATTTACGCAATTGTATACCTTAAATATTTTTAAGGTGACAAAATCGCATGGAAATTGGGAATGGTTCAGTGTAGGAATCACAACAACAATGTTGTTGTCAGGCACGATGTGTCGGGCGAGCCTCTTGCGTCGCAGGGCAAGAGCATTCACCAAAGTCTCGTCGGGCGAGGGACCGGGCGAAGGAAATAGCAGAATTGGGTGCTCCTGGAAAATGTATGGGAGCGTTGGCTTCGTCAGGCGAGCCTCAGGAGAAGCAGAACTGTAGCAAAATTATTTTGAAAACTTTAAAGATCTATAATTTTTTGACTCGAGTGTCTGTTTGACACAACGTTTGAACCTTGAGAAATCTAAAAATATTTTGTCTTATAAAAATACTTTCAAACCCATTAGGTGGTTATTTGTTGGGGGCTTATTCTCTTCTGTATGAAATTATGTTTGTTATGCTGAGATATATGCATATACTTATGTATGATAATGATGTGTGATGTTGTTTGGACTGTATGATTAGTATGTTGTAAGTGTGGGTAGATGGTGGCCATATTGGTGTGTCACATTGATAGATGTAGATATCAATGTGTGTTGTTTCGTTGCATGGTCGTGTCACATACATTTTCTATTGGGGACTTTGGTCCAGTTTGTTGGCTTTGATCCTAAATGGCGTGGACCGGGAGCGATGTGAACCTCATCGTTCATGACGTGGATTGACTCTGATCCTAGATGGCGTGGATTATAAATAATGTGAACCGAATTGTTCACTATATTGGTGGCTCTGGTCCTAGATGGTGTGGATTCAGGAGCGATATTAGTACTACATGCATTGAGTCTATGAGTCTGTCTCATTGTATTACATGTTGTTAACATGATGTTGAGTTGTGTGATTGATATATGTACTATAAGATGGTGGTTGATATGTATGGATGATTATGGGTGATTGTATGTCCAAAATGTGATGTAGTTGTTGTTGATGGTGTGAATGTGTGAGATGTGGAATGTATGACTATGCCTGATTATGTTCATAATATGCTAAATAGATGCATGAATCAATTGAAGGGGAGGAAGATACGAGGAACAAGGAAGCTTTCAAAGTATTATAGAAAGCTTGGATACCATCGAAAGTAAAAATATTCAGATGGAGATTGATTAAAGATAAATTACCAACAAGATTTCAACTTATGAAAAGGGACATTATTCAGAGTAATAATGACAATTTCTGTTTGTTTGATTGTTTGCAGGTGGAAGAGATACACCATCTCTTCATTAATTGTGTCAAGTTGAGAGGGGTTTGAGATAAGATACATAGTTAACTAGGGACTACACCTATCAAAGATATTATCTGCTGCATCCACTTTATGCATATGGTGGAAGTATTGGAAAAGACCAAGAGTAATCTGGTTGGCAATTTGCTGGTGCATTTGGAAACAACACAATTACATTATATTCAACAATGCATCGGGAGATCCTGATGAAATTGTGCACAATGTGAAAATGTAGGTAACAAACAAAAAGTTTCTTATAATTTCTATGAATGGTCTCATTGTCCTCTAGATTTTATGTAAAGTAGGTAATAGTGGGGTCGGTGGAAAACTTGGTGAAAACTTATACTCTCTCTTGTATTGGGCTGTTGAGCACTGTTTGTACTCTGTTTTAATACAATATTGCTTATAAAAAAAAACAAGTTAAGAAAAATTTCAAGATTCCTAGATTGCTTATTAAAATACATGGTTAGAGCGAACCTCACAACTCATGGAATGTTTATAAAGGAGTTTCTGACGTGGATTTCAGAAGTTGAACCCATAACCTTTCAAATGTGACAATAAAATAAAATTGTAGGTATAAATAACATATATTTTCATAATTTTAATAAACGTTTGGTATGTGAGTTAAATACCATCATTCCCTAAAAATTGTCGTTAACTACAATAGTAACATACTTAATTTCATGAGTATATGCATATAGTAAAGCATGAATTTTTATAAATTAAAAAATATAAAATTAAATGTTATTGTTATTTTATTTTTTGTCGATAAAAATATCAATAAATGATAAATAATTTTTTCACTATTAAAAATATAATTAATAAATATTTTAAGGTTAAAATTAAAATATTATGAAAAAAAATTATATTCTTTAAAAATAAAGCATTTTTAACAAATGACACAGACATTTTTTTTAGTCATTAGAAAACCATACTTTTGAAATATAAATAGAAGGTGGTGAAGTGGAGTCTGAGGGAGTCAATCACCGGTAGCGGCGCCCCACACTATCTCAAATTTCATGAACCTATCAGAAGAGAAAATGGAAAAACCATGCATAAATAAGTGGAAACGAAACACACTTCATTTGTAAAATATTGTTCGATTTGTATTGTATTGCGAGTTTTTTTATACTTTTCATTTCAGTTGTGATGATCGCTTCTGATTTTTTTGTTAGCGATCGACATGTCAACTTGTTATTATTATACTAATTTAGATTAGTATATGATATCTTCCCTTTATTTTTCGTCACGTAACGTTACCCTCTCTTTATGATGTGGTACGCTACTTATTGCTTTATTCATATTTTGATTTGGTTGCCATGAGTATATTTTGCGTTGATTTGGTTGCGATGAGTATATTTTGCGTTAGTAACATGTTGGTTTTTTGTACATACGTGCAACATCTTGCAATTCATTATCGTCTTGTTACATTAACTTCTCGTTACATCAATTCTCGTTGTGTTTGATTTACTTTCATTTTGTTAAGCTATACACCGCTGTGTTACAATTCGCGGTGTCACACTTCACACAATAAGTTACTTTATGCATGTTCATATTTCAAGTTGATTGCGATGATCGCGCTTCGCGCTAGAAATTCGTTGTCTCTCTTGTTATTTTTGTAGGATCATAAGTCCATCACCTTTTGATTTATTTTCTATATCTCCATGTGAAAATATATTTTCATCCCTTGGTTGTACTTTATTTTGTTTTGAGTGTCTCTTTGTAGCTTGCTTAATTAAATATTACGACAACTAAAGTCAACCTTTCACGAATAAAAGTCTTGATCTACATCACGCCATTTTCAAAATTAAACCAAAAACTTTTCTAATCAAATCATCTGTCTATTCAAAATCAAGTCACTTGGTCAACACCAAGCTCTTTTCAAAACCTATTTCACACTCAAATCATTTTTCGATGCGAATAAAATCCTTGGTCAACACCAAGGTTTTTTCAAAAGCTTTTTTTTAATTATAAATATAATCGAATTCCATGAGCCCTAAGTGATGAAGGATGAATGATTAGACGTATGTTCCTTTGTTCTGAGTCTTAAGATGCTTTCTGCATAGCTTGTGTTTGAATGCTCATATTCATCCATGGACTTTAATTTGATTCTAATAAAACATATTTTCAATAAAGGGATGAAAAAGACCAGTTAGGCATATGCCCCTCTTTTCCCGAGAATTTGGATACCTACTGTATAGTTTTTTTTGTCAATCAATCAAACTTCTTTTTTTCTCACCCCTGCACGACTCCAAAACTTTTTCGTGGAGAACTTGTTTATCCATTATAACACAACACAAACAAGCGCTTAAGCCTCCCCCGCGAGCATGCACAAGCAATGTTTAATCGTTAGAATGCGACCATAACATCGTTCAATAATAATAAACAACCCACAATTCTTTTCTATCACGAAGTAGGAGTCTTTGATTTTCTCATTGCATCTGGGAATACATAGGCATATAATTTTGAAATCTTGTCGAGCACAATAATAAAAAACTCTAAAAACCTTTTATCTTTCGTTAACTTAGTAATAATTAGAAAGCAAATAATATCACACCAACACTCATTCGAAAAAATAATTGAATGGGTCCCGTTGAGTACAATGGATGTGACAGGTGCTAATACCTTCGACTTTCATAACCGACTCCCAAACCCGCTCTTGGTTGTGACGATAATGTTTTAGTTCTTTGAGGCTTTTATCGATATTTTTCGTTTCCTTTTGGAATAAATAAAGTTTGGTGGCGACTCTGTTGTATTTCAAGAGTCTGATACGCTTGGGTATTTTTTGCGCCGTGACACTTAGGTGTTGTCATAATTGAATTTGGCTTGACATATTGATCTCTTAGGGAATATTTTGATCATTGGTCATTCTTGACAGATAAAGACTTCACTTATTCATTTGACATAAGGTGTTTTCATCATCAAAACCACACATGTCATCTCACGATTGTAGATAGTTGCACCTATAAGAACGTTGATACATTTGTTTTTTAGTATTTCAGTTCATTATTTTTGAACTTTTTCCCATGCATGTATCATCTAAAGTGACATTTCTATTTGAAATTCTTCTAGGACAGAACTCAGATATCCTATGATATGTTGGGACATCTGATCCGATATAAACAAACAGGCAAGGCATATAACAGTTAAAGCAATACTGAAAAGCAATAAACAACACACCAAAATTGTTAGCCCAATTTGGAGCAACTCTCCTACTCTGGAGGCATACCAAGCCATGGACAAATCCACTTAAATAGTATCAATTCATAGACCCTACATCAAACCTCCAGTTTACAGCCTAATCACTTAATCACTACCCTTGTTATATTTATATCTAAGACTCATCTAGATATGAGGCCCTCCTTAATCCCTCTTCAATCATAGACATCGATTAGATCAACACAATTCTGAACAGACAAGAAGATACACTTTCATGATAATCTCTAGCTAAGACTCTTGACTAAGACCACAACTTGGAGTTGTCTCAAAGCTTCCTCCAAGAAAAATACTCAACTCATTACCTACAGGTTTCTGAGTGAGAAAACAGCGACCATATCATAATCCGAGTGGTTCACTTACACCAACTCTCCTAGAGAGCGGTAAAAAGACAAAGCCCTAGACCTCTACATCTTGAACCCGTATATTTCTTAGGTTACAAACACTTATATTTATAACCTATACCCAACTGGATTTGTACCATCAAACTTCAACATATCAGCTGTAATAAATAGCAGTAACTTTTGCTACGAACAAGGTCTTCAATCAAATCTTCCTAAATTTTCTCCAAATTTAGAAATTGTATATTCTTCAATATTATGATTAGATTCTCCTTGACCTTTAAATCATAGCCTTATAAAAATGCATAATATTCCCAGAATATTTTACATCTGTTAAATCATAACAGGACCTAATTGTCAACTTCAGCTCATGTGCGATGTCGTATGCTCCTTCATAGGACATCTTATCCGACATGTTATTTTGGACGTTAAAACACTTCAACTCAACATGTCCTAACATAAGATAAGACTTTTTGCTCAACATGTTCCTATTAGCAAGTTAATACTTCCTATCTAACACATTATTGTCTTATTTGTTTTACAAAAATTAATGTCAATTCTAAAAATAGAGAACTTACACTATTTATGATAAATTTTATCCTTCAGGTTCCACCTTCCAAACTTTGTAACCATTCACACCTTCAAGATAACCATTGAAGATACACTTCAAAATTGTAGCATCATACTTGGCTGGCTTGATATTATCATGCTCAAACATAATACAAGAATTATGCACGTCACTTCCAAATTTGAGACGATCATACTCAAACAACTACTAAAATTATGCATTTCAACAATCCACATTCAATTTTAGCGCAATAGTCTAAATCATCGAACATGATTATAGACAAAAATTCCCTTTTAGCTTAGGAACATATTTCACATTGCTTAAAAGGAACTCATGGATATCAAAAAAAATTTAGTCTAACCGTACCTATACCATAAAATTTACAAGCTCTATTGTTAGCGAGTCGTACGACTACACTTTCTTTTAGCTCCAAAGTCTTGAACTATTATTTTCTTGAGCACATGTCTAAACTCTTTTTCATCTCCAAACTTGTCACAAATGTTTCACCGACACTCTCATAAGCATTTGCATATGAGACGAATGCATCCTAAATTTAATCACCTTTGCCCCCCTCTCGAAAAAATCCTTTTTGAAGTGACCAATTTCATGACAAGTGATATATTTTAACTTCGAATTGTCAAAACTATTGGACTTGGAGTTTGACATAAATATTTCTCATTCTGGTTTCCTCCACTCTCATTCCTACCCCTGAAACAGTCAGGACTTAACCAACAATGTTAAGCTTAAACTCTTTTATATTTTGTAACTTATTGGTTCTTATTTTTGATTGGATCTTCTCCTTGGTGATAGTGAATTCCTTA
Source organism: Vicia faba (assembly GCA_948472305.1). Classification (NCBI taxonomy): domain Eukaryota; kingdom Viridiplantae; phylum Streptophyta; class Magnoliopsida; order Fabales; family Fabaceae; genus Vicia; species Vicia faba. The sequence continues at coordinate 637,174,778 of OX451740.1, read as the reverse complement.
GCATAAAGAATGATATCCTTGAATTGCTCAAAATATCTAGATTATGAGCTTAACATAAGTATATCCATGTCCTCATCATCCAAATTAAACTCAACATTCTGCAAGTAATCAATGATCTAGTTTAAATTATGTAAATTTATCCATAATGGAGTTGTTCTCCAACATTCCAAAAATGAGTTTTTTGTTTGTTTTTAACATAACATGATAGCCAAGGATTTTTTCATATAAGATTGTTCAAGCTTAATCCATATCTATATTACTTTATCCTCTGTAGAAACTCTCATTAGAAATTTATCTTTGAGGCGAATGATAATGGAACTCCTAGCCTTATCCCCCACTTCAGTTTTCTATGTTTGTATTAGGACTACAAGTATGAATCCATCACCTTTCAATGCTTTTACACACTTTTATTGAATTAATATTTCTTGAATCTTCACTCCCCACAACTCAAAAATGTTTTCTCCAAAAAAAACTTCTCGATATCCCATTTAGTGTAGATCTATGTGCGTGTAGGTACAACCATTTATTGGTTTTGATGTCGACAACTGATGAATTAACTTTAAAGATCTCAACTCCATAATACAAACGAATTTTGGATGTTGAGAGTTTTTTGTGATAGGGAGATTTGATTTCAACTATTAAGTAAATCTCGTAATGATGATACCTGATAAAGAAGATAGCTCAAGCCACATTATTCACATAATTCAAGACTCCAATTGAGTTATAATAAAGTTGATGAATCAATCTCTTTTGGACCTTCACTTAGTGTCTTAGAGTGATTAGTTAAATGTAAAAGTTCAATGTAAGTCTTGAAGTACTGTGACATTCATACACACAAAAAGGTTTTTAAACCCTTTTTTATTTGGTAAATCTTCTTTAAAACCTATCAAGGCTTGTATGGATTTGACTAAGAAGTACTTCTAATGAATTGGAGAAACTTTTACACTTCCTAATTGATTAAAGACTTGGTCTAATCTATTAGAGAAAATTAAAGGATATCTTAATTGATTAGAAAATATTTTAATCGATTACAATTGCTTTAGAGTTTCCTTTTTTTTTTGGATCTCAATTTTAATCAATTTACAACCATTTATATTTTGGTGATTTTCTTTTTGTATGCTTTGACATTTGATTTCTTTTACTTTTTAATTTTTCAAAAGTATACTCTTTTTCTTTTCTTTTCTTTCACCATTACTACTTAATTTTAATTTTCACACATTTAATTTTCACCACAACTTAATTTATGAAATACTCTTTCATTATTTTACTTCTCCCTTATCCTTAAGACAAAGTGGTGTACACTATTATTTTTATTAATATTGGCTTATGATTGTAACATTTAAAGAAAAAAAATTTCATTTTAGACTCAAAGATGTTGTGAAACGATCACACCTTTACTAGGTAGACTTTTTAGTCAAGTAGTTTTCACTCAAGATTAAATAATACCTTGATCATATCCATTACTTCACGCCTATGAGGTAATAGAAAGACTGATGCAAAATCCACTTAGTTACCATGCATGTCCATTCTCATTATTTATCTAAAATATTAGGTTGCACACATCTCACTTTGGTAGGCATTCTTGACTCATATGACGTGTTTTTACTAGACAGTAGTAAAACCAAGCTTTCAGTAAGCAACTAATTCATAGATCTTCTGTAATTCACACATAGTCAAACATTGATCATGAATGAAGAATTTAAAATAATAAAACCATTTTCATATAATTTGTTCTTGATCTTTGTCATTAACCTAGCTTTTATGATTCCAATGCATTTTGACTTTTCAGATCATCATCTGAACCATATGCAGATAAACCTTTTAAAATAATTTTTTCATAAATTGAAAAGTAGTTAATCATAAAAGCATTTAAATTTCATAAGTATAGGCTTTAGGCTTTTATTGATCATCCTTGCATTCCACTCCCTGCAAAAAAGTGTAACGATAATATCGAAGTAATATTAAAAGATTTGTCTCCATGATAATTATATTTTAACAATAAGATTAATTTTGAAATTTATTAATTAAGAGGGGGAGGTGTTCGTTCGAAAAATAGTTCTAAACGAGAATTAAAATAGAAGTAATTCAAGATTGCGAAGGTGGTTGAGACTATTTATCGAATCCCCTTATTTTTACCTGTTGATGAACTATGTATCCGTTGAGTTTCAATCATATTATCATCTCATTTCAAATTAACATAACAACTACACCCAATTCCTTGATGTGTATCTCACTAATTTATACGGCAATTCCCTAATTCCTTAGGCCAATTAAAAGACAAATTAGGCGTTGTTAGTGCATTAAATCATAAGCAACAACTTCTTAATTCCTATTCCTAGTTCATTACAAATTTGAATAAATTTCCTAGTTCATATAAAATTAGACTAACGGTTAGAAACCCCTAATTACCTAGATCAATTCATACACTCGTAAGTGATAAAAAGCATTAAACACAAGAAAAATTCAAATAAGATAATAACATTGAAAATACTCAACAAATCTCAAACAAACATATGATCCAATAGAGTAAAAACAAGGTTCATCTCAAAAAGCCATAATCTAGAGAAAATTAGATACTCATAGATAAATAAAGAAATACCATGAATGGATAAGTATTCATCATCAAAACTTATGAATGAATTGCTCTCCAATGAATCCAATGTGATAATAAATTGCTCCTTGAAGGACCCTAGCTATCACTTTCTTTCTCTTATTCGAAACCCTTAAAAAAGGGGTCAAATTTCCTTTAAATAGTAAAAAGCATGTCAATTGAAAAAGCAGTATCATGTCGCGATAGGTCACTATTGCACCACGATGCAAGCCTCATCACGTTGTGTTAAGATGCTTCGTGTGCGCGGGAATTCCAAGGGTAAACACTCATTATTTCCTTATTTTCTTCACAATTTTACACTAAGTCTTTGCATCTTCTGTTTATTGACTTTTTTCTCAATTCTTCACATTTTAACACGCTTTTTCATCATTCTTCTTCAGAATTTACCCGAATTTCTTCATAAAAATCACGTAATGATGATTTTCATCACAACCTCAAACTTGAACTATTGCTTGTCCTCAAATAACCTGTCTGCACTCTGAACATTTTATTAGAATTAAAATGATAACCCTTACTAATGAATGTCACCTTTTTTAATCAGTTCTTTGGTTCCCTGCTTCGATCCAATTAACTTGGAAAAGTTATTTCGACATATAAATACTCAACCTATCTGCCGTCTCATAATTATGCCCTCAATTTGACATGGTAATCACTCAATCAACATACAAAAGCATTTACCCATGAATTTTCAAATTTTCAAATTAAATCAATCAAAGTCATATTTAAACACACACTTTTGAGGTCTTTTCCAGTTGTAACATGGCTTATGTCAGGGTGGGATAATTTAGGATACAAGACTTAAACCTTTGGAGTTAGGTTCTTGGTTTTCCTGATGTTATCAAATTCCTTCCATCTCACTCTTTTACAATGCACTTGGTACTAGAGAAAAGCATATTGTTGGTCCTACTTTTCTTTTCACAATATTTTTTGAAGACATTAATTTTAACTTATTATTTTTCTTTCTTTTTCGTTCTTTTTGACCAATTTCTCTAGAACCCCAACCCCAAACTTTTTTGTTGCTAACTTCCAGGAGCAACCCCAAGCTTATTTGTTTGCATCAATAAGTAAAACAATCATTTCTACCTAACTCCAAAGAAGATGGAAATAATTTATCTTTCAAGTCAATGGCTATATAATATGGCTTTGTCATCGAATGAAAGTTTTTAGGCTAAAAGTGGGTAGATATTATCATATTAAAAAGGGTGGATAAGAAAGGCTCAAAGTTTTCACAAATAACTGTCTCAGTGTGTATTTATCATACTAATAAATTCAAAATCAGAAAGATGCAAATTATAGAAAATGAATACTGCATGGATACTCTCATACGAAGGAAAAGTAAACAATGGAAAATATTTGGCTCAAACCTTACTAGCTGAGGTATATGGAGATTGGGTATAAGTAGTTTGGTTCCTTTTCTTTTTTTGGTGACTTTATATTTTTCTTTTTCATTTTCATGATGGCATTAGTAACGTAGAAAATTAAAAACTGAAAGAAAAACAACAACATGAAAGTTAATTAATTTCAAGCAAAGAAAATTACAAGGGGATGAACTTATAAAGATCTATCTAGAACTCTTTTTTGGATCATAATACAAAGAGGGAAATAAAAACAAAAACTGATAAACTCATAAGTCACATGTTTTCAGAGTTAAAGTAGTTATTGAGATCCTAAACATCATCCTGAAATCTCTATTTTTGTCTGGCTCATAGAGTCCTCATTTCAGCTCTCCTGTTTTGCAAGGCTTGATCTAGCTCCATGAAGTATGTCTCTATGGAAACAGAAGTAGGAAAACACTTCCACATGTTCTAGACCGACACATGTTATGTATGATCTTTATAGAAGGTCTGAAAGCTTATTATAAATATTGGTGGCTTAGCATAGAAATTGGGTGAAATTTCATTTTCCCAATTTGTCATGCCTACAACGTATTCCTCAAGTCTCTACAAGCGGCCAGGCTCTTGTTGTTGATGTTGGGCTTCTTCTAGTTGGTTAATGTCAAGAAGGTAGAATTCTAGATCATCTTCTTATGCTTCTTCTAGTAGTGGAGGTTATAGGATTCTTCTCATGGTTTCACTATTGATTGGCATCATTAGACTGACCCTCACATCATTTATTTGGCCCTGCACTCCAGCTAATTGTGAGTGTACTTGCCCATTAGATGGTTTTAATTATGTCAAAACTAGAATAACTTTAGCATTTATAACATGTTTGGAAAAGGTATCATGCATTAAAAATCATCTTCTGCATGAAAAACTAGTTTATGTGTCGACACATACGTGGTATGAGTCAACACATGTGGGTCAATATTAAAGCATGTAGCCTCTGTTTATATATATCGACATATACAACCTTTAAGGTCAACACATATAAATACTTCATACATGCAATTTTATAAAACTATAAACACATATAAAATATTTCTCTTTATCTTCAACCTTCTATCTATTCATACACGCAACCAAATTACACATAATCATTTTTTGTTTGGGTGCCATATAGACAAGTGTTGATAACGTCCAATTTAGGTTGGTGTACCAGTAAATTTGGTTGAGAATATCTAGGGGTTTCATTGGGAAAAACCTTAGGGCTTGTCCTCCAAGGTCATAGTGTTGATTCATGGGTTTACATAAGATCTTTTAAATATTAGGTTCAATCAAGTGGTAGCTTCAAATAACAGTGAGTTCGGTTAAAGGAGTAGAGTGAGATGGTGAATCATGTGGAAATCATAGGACACGATAATACAAAACTGGATTCGATCGAGTGAAAGATTTAAAGAATTGGGGTTCTTGAAAAGAAGTAGCATGAGACGGTGAATAAATTGGTGTTACTGGGATACTTGGTCGAGCTTGAGATCAAGGGAAGAGAAAGGGTTAGAATCAACATCAAACATTGGGTTTGTAGGATTGTATTGCTACATTTCTCCTATAATCGACTTTTTCCAAAGTAAGATTTACATCTCAATTCCATTTGGAATTTAGGGAAGACGTAGTGATTAATGGTTTTTACACTATTATTTACCATTAATTTCAGTTATCTTTTCTTTTGATTGTTGAGTGTTTTATTTCATTTTACCACATTTTATGCGTTGGTTGTATGTTTTAGTGTTTTTAGGCTCACAGGAATAAATCGGGACAAATCAGTGTGAAAAAAGTGCAAAATTCAAAGTTTCAAAAAAGTTTCCAGCATGCTCCAGGAGGTCTGACATGGTCGTCCGTGTCAGCTGGCACTGGCCATGTCAGACAATGCGCTGATTGATCAGATCATTAGCAGTTTTCACTAAAAAATTTATAATCAAAGCTACGAGAATCAAATCGAAGCATTATGATATTCGTTAGAAAGTTGAAAGAAAGAGCTACAATTTTTATGTTGAAGTCAGAAGCTGATTTGAAATGTAGATGACTCGAAAAATTCATGGAAGTTACAGACTTTAGAAATTAGGTTGTTTCGGGTCGTTTTACGGGTCTGGTTTATGATTTCGACCCAATGTGAGTTAGTAGTGAAAACCATTATTTGGTTTATTGGAATTTTTGGCAAGCGAAGAAGACAGGAGAGAAGATTGGAGAAGAAAAGGGTTTCAGTGGAAGGAGATTTTCATGAACGAACATGATTGAAGACCAAATTTATCCCTAATACTTGTAATGTTAACAATTTATCTTTTGTTTTCTTAGAATAGTATGAGTAGATAAAACCCAATGCTATGGGGTGTCCCTGTTTTGCACTTGTAATGATTTTAAATTCTTAATTTGATAATACAATATTTTTTTATTCAATTTAATCGCTCAATGTTTTTAAGGCTTTCTTTGTTGGATAAACAATATTAATTTACGGTTAACAATGAGCTGGACCGTGGTTATTAAGGTTTTTGTACGATTAGACTATAGTAGATATCACCTAGGACTAGGGATACCCTATAGTTACCAGTTAACTCTTGATAAAATAAAGGCTTTATTCCATCTGAAATCTCTAAGGACTTAGGATTTAGGATGAATGGTCAAAGGTTTTCCCACTAAGGACTTAGGGGAAATAACCTAAAGAGCTAATAATTGAATGTTATAAACTTGTTGAAGAGATCAGGATTCAAGGTTATTACAAGGCAAATCATACACCTTACCCTAGCATGTTACTCATATTTGTGAAAATAGTCCTTAACATCTGTTTATTTTATTTGCAATTATTTTATTTTAGCAAATCAAACCCAAACTCTAGTTTTTGTTTAATTGAACAATAATTCGAACTCCATATTTATTCGCAGTCCTTGAGATCGACATTTGGGGAAATTTCCTCATTATTACTTCAGAGGAAAAATAGTACACTTGCTATTTTTCCTACCAAGTTTTTGGCGCCGTTGTCGGGGACTTCCAAAATATAGAGTTTTGATTTTAGTTCAATTGAAATTTTGTTGCTCGTCAACTAAAATTTTGTTTACATTCTTGTTTATTTGAATTTTGTTTTATTACAAAAAAAAGGTCAGATTACTTTTGCTTCATGAATTCTTATATACTTTTCTACTAACAAAGTGTATGAGTTTTGTAGTCATGTATTATTTCGATACATTGCCTTCTGTGTCTTGTGCATGTTGGTCGCCTGACTCAGGATTCACTTTGGAAGAGGCGAATAATATTTTTAAAACATATAAGAGGGAGGTAAGAATTCTTATGAATGAATGTAATAAAGATAAATTTTATCCAGATAGGTTTATTTGGAGAAAGCTAGAGTTGGAAGAAGAATACGTGGAATCAAAAGAAAAATGCATAACATCAGATGAAGAGGATGCATTAAGAATAGAGGAATTTGAGGTAAAAAAGAAATACGGGATAGAAGAAATAAGGAAACTTGAAGATGATCTAGTTTTGGATGAAACTACAAATTTAATAATTTGTGAATATGTGGACATCCAACCAGAAAATCTTCAACAAAAGAGTCTCCCTAAAAATTATTTTCACAACAAGGCTGATGACAGACAAGAATTTGACAAAGTATTGGATGTCATTTATGCTTTGTTCAATAAAATCAAGTTGAAAGTGATTTGGAAGAAACATCATCAGTACTTTAAGTTCATGGGCTTGCTACCAAACAAAAGAAAGAGAAAAAAAGATGTGTTCTTTGTGTCATATATGCCACCCTAATAAGGGGAATGAACCATCGAGCCATGCGTCATTAAACGAAGCGCTTGGTGAGAGGAATCCACACTTTTAATAATTTAGTTTTCCTTTTTGTTTTGTTTTGTTTTCAGGTAATAAAAAAGGGGTCTTACTGGTGAATGCTAGAAGGAAGCAGTTGGTATTGCTTCACCCTTCTTGATCTTGTTCTGAAACATTGAGGCCAATGTTTAGTTCAAGTTTAGGGGGGGGGGGGGGTTTACTGTTTTGTGTTGTGATTTATTTGTTTGTTTTATTCTATTTTCTTTGTAAAACCACACGTTAAAGCTCGTCGTAAATTTTGACCAAAATTTTTTGTTTTGCACAAGAGCTTGTAATTCAAATAAGAAGTCTACGCCCAACTTTAACTAGAACAGGTGTTGGAAAGAGTCTACGCCCAACTTTTCCGAAGGAGTATTAGAATAAATATACGCTCGATTTAATTTTAGCAAGAAGATGTCTACGCCCGACTTCAACTGGAAGAAGATGTTGGAAGGAGTCTGCGTCCGTCTATTCCAAAGGAGCTTCATAAGGAATCTACGCTCTATTTCGTCTGAACCAGAGGATGACTACGCCCGACTTCAACTGGAAGAAGTATTGGAGTGAGTCTTTGAATGAACTATTTTTCATCATTCAGTGTCTGAAGGAAATGCTTTTCAGATTAAATCTATGAGGGAAATTATTTTCAGAATAAATTCCTGAGCTAAGTGCTTTTTAGAATTCAGTATCTGAGGAAGTGCTTTTTAGAATCCAGTCTCTGAGGAAGATTCTTTTTGTAATTTAGTCTCCGAGGAAATGCTTGTCGGAATTCAGTCTCCGAGTAAATGCTTGTCGGAATTTAGTCTCATAGGAAATGCATGTCGGAATTCAGTCTCCGAGGAAATGCTTGTCGGAATTCAGTCTCCGAGGAAATGCTTGTTTGAATTCAGTCTCCAAGGAAATGCTTATCGGAATTCAGTCTCCGAGGAAATGCTTGTGGGAATTCAGTCTCAAAGGAAATGCTTGTGGAATTCAGTCTCCGAGGAAATGCTTGTCAAAATTCATTCTCCGAGGAAATGCTTGTCGGAGTTTAGCCTCCGAGGAATTGCTTGTCGGAATTTAATCTCCGAGGAAATGCTTATCGGAATTCAGTCTCCGAGGAAATGCTTATCGGAATTCAGTCTCCAAGGAAATGCTTGTCGTAATTCAGTCTTCGAGGAAATGCTTGTCAAAATTCAGTCTCCAAGGAAATGCTTGTGGGAATTCAGTCTCCAAGGAAATGCTTGTCGAAATTCAGTCTTCGAGGAAATGTTTTTTTAGGAGATATTTTTCAGAGTAAATCTTTGAAGGAAGTCATTTGGTCATGCAGATAGTCTCCTCGTCTTGTTTCGGGAATTAATCTTTGACCTGTTTGAAAATTGATGATGATATTCATCTTGTTTGTAGGTTTTACTTGAAAAGACAAAGTTAGTCTTTATGAAATGTCATGACGTATGTAATGAATTGCATAATGATGTTCTCAAAATAAATGAGAGTTTGCTATATGTGTTTCATATGCATATGCTATGATATTTTTTAAATGATGTATGAGATGTAAGATGTTGCTGATAGCGACGGTAGTTTCGTGTAACATCTTTGTCCAGGGAAAATAAATCTTTGAGTGTTGTTGGGGATGAAGAGTATGAATCTTCAAGCTTGTTTAGAATGTTGCTTCTAGGTATTCCTGTATGATATTTGAGGAAACTCCACTAGGGAATATTGATTTCTGTTGGGGAGAAGAGCTCAGGAACATTGGTCGTTCATTGCTCTACTGGGGAATTTAATTCTTATATGCCCTGACTGGGGATAAAAGAGATGGATAAACTTTCGAGGTGTTATCTGACCGAGTTTTTGATATGGATGCCGACTCGTATGGGAGAATAAGGTTGAATGATACCTGGTCCAGTTTCAGATTCGGTAGCAAATCTCTAGGGATAACAGCCTGGACTGTCCTTTGCTGGAGAGGGAAGTTTTGACAGTGAATTGCAGAAGATAAAGGAATAGACTCAAGTTGGGGAGGCTGAATTCCGTTGGGGAAATAAACCCTAAACTTGCTGGAGAAACACTTTGCTAAGGAAATGAATGCTGCTGGAGGAAAGAAACCTGCAGGTTTTTTTACAGTTTTGGAGGAATAAACTCAGTTGGGGAAGAGAATTTCCATAAACCATACTGATGCTATAATCTTCGATGGATATTAGGACTCCGTTGGTTGGAAATATTGTCCCAGCAGGGGAATCAAGGGTATAATCAGAGAAGGAAGAGTTATGACCCTATTCCCATGAGCTATATAGAGTTGCTACCGACATTGATTCAGAAAAAGTTGGTCCAGACATGACCACCTCCTGCCATACCATCACCACTGCCTTGGTATTACAAGGCAGACCAAACATGTGCTTTTCATCAGGGAGCACCAGGGCATAATGTTGAGAATTGTTATCCTTTGAAGACTGAGGTGCAGAAATTGGTAAAGTCTGGTGTTCTATCTTTCAAGGACATGAGACCTAATGTGAAAGATAACCCTATACCCAAGCACAAGGGAGTAAATGCTGTAAATATGGTGGCCGGTTGTCCATGCGACTTCCGGATTTTTGACATTAATCTTGTTAGAGGAGATTTGGTGAAGATGCACGCAGTCCTCTGTGAATTTAGCTAATATACGCATGACCATGCCGGTTGTGCTACCTGCAGTACAAATATACAAGGTTGCGAGAAGATAAAGGCTGATTTACAGGAGATGATGGATGAGGGCCTCATCCATATAATTAGGCTTAAGGCAGAGTATGAAGAGGAAGTGAACATGGTTTCTGGATGTCATGGTGAACTCAGAATTTTTGATGTGGAGTATGTGAATGAGGATCCCGTGCAGTTGCATGCTACCTTCCACCATACGACTGGTCAGGTGGAACACCAATATGGATCTTGCCTAGTTTGCTGTCGAGACCCCCGAGGATGTTCAATCGTGAAGAAGGGTGTTCAGTTGTTGTTAGATAATGGAACTATCAAGATCACAGGTCAGAGGAATGATTATCATGAAGTTGATATGGTTGATGTTTGTTTAATGGAAGAAGAGTCAGAGGAAGAGTATGCCTCCGCGGATGAGTATTTCTCTTCAGACAAAGATTTATTTTCTAGAAATGACTTATTTATTACTAGTTGTGTTGAAGAAGGGGTAAACATCATTGTGCCTTATTTCGGTGCACCATCCCATTTTGAAGTGGAGTACCATAGCAAGCCAGTTGTTACCCCATTGGTAATTAACTTTCCAGGTCCTAACCCCTACAAATCAGATAAGGCTGTGCCTTACAAATACAACGCTACAATCTTAGAAGATGGGGTGGAGTTCCCATCCAACCAATGCTCGATGTTGGAAATATAGATGAAAATAGTAGGGTGACACGTAACGGTCGTGTGTTTGTGCCGGTTGTTCAGAGAGACGTTGCTGTTGGAAAGAAAATTGCTGAGAATGATGAACCTAAGAAGACTACATGAGAGACTAGTGGAGCTACACTAGAGAAAGAAGTAGATGATATTTTGAAGATAATTAAGATGAGCGACTACAAAATTGTAGATCAGCTACTACAGACTCCTTCAAAGATATCTATCTTAGCTTTATTAATGAACTCCTCTGCTCATAGAGAATCCCTGATGAGGGTATTGGACCAAGCTTTTGTGGAGAGGGACATGCCAATAGATCAATTCAGCTGCGTAATTGGAAACATTAAGTCATGTAATAACTTGAGTTTCTGTGATGGTGAATTACCAGATGAAGGGAGGAATCACAACCTGGCCCTCCACATATCTATGAACTGCAAGAATGATTCTCTATCCAATGTGCTAATTGATAATGGAACCGCATTGAATGTTATACCGAGGATTACTCTCATGAAGTTGAAATATCAAGGAACACATATGCGCCCGAGTGGCATCATTGTGAAAGCATTTGATGGGTCGAGGAAATCTGTCATCGGTGAAGTAGACTTACCCATCTATATAGGACCACATTTGTTCCAGATAACCTTCCAGGTCATGGACATTATTTTCGTGTATAGTTGTTTGCTAGGACGACCATGGATACATGAAGCAGGGGTTGTCACTTCAACTTTACAACAGAAGCTAAAGTTTGTTTGTGAAGGGAGGGTAGTGATCATAAATGGGGAGCAGGCATTGTGGATATCTCATTTGTCCTCTTTCAGTATTATAGAAGCGGATGAGGCTGCTGTTGGAACCTAGTTCCAAGCCCTATCTGTTGACAACATAAGGAGAAATTAGAATTCCATGGTTTCGCTGAAGGACGCGCAACAGGTTGTGCGCAATGGTCATAATGCAGTTTGGGGACGAATTGTGGATCCACCTGTTGTATCCTAAATTTTTCCCCAAACTTTTTCAGTCGCACTTTCATACCATATTTTGTCATTTAGTCACAATCATTAATAAATAGCTTCATTCATCACATTTGCATCCTATCTTTAAGTTTGCTCTTGTGTTGTTGACAAACTTCTAATCAAAATACAAAAAAAAATATTTGTCTTTGTCTTTACATATTTGTGTTTTGTAGGTACCGAGTCGAAGCATATGGAAAATAAGGTTTTCTGGTATTATTTCCCTAAAATCTCTATTTGCAAAAAAAAAAGAATTAAATTTTTTTCATTTTTTTCACTGTACAATCGATTGCTCCTAGAGTGCAATCGATTGCACAAAGTGAATTTTGCACAATTTTTGGAAAAATACACTGTGCAAATCGATTTTCACTATAGTGCAATCGATTGCACAATGTTAAAATTTTAAAAAATCAGTATTTCAAACTTGTCAAATCTTTGGCTCCAATTTGGCTCTAATTTTTGAAAGAATTGTCATTAATTCAAATTTTGGCTCCAAGAATCAATTACCAAATTACCACTAATCCCAATCCTAAACTCTATAAATAGAGCCCTCATTTCATTCAAATTTCAAGCTTTTGATAGCAAAATCCACCTTGCTAAAAAATCTCTCAATCCTCTCCATCTACCAAATTCACTCAAAGCTCCATTTTCAAAAAGTTAGTAAGCTTTGCATTGAAGCTTACTAATCTTTGAGCTAAACCTTCATCTAAACAATTTTTCTCCATCAATTCTCTACATCTAAGCTTGATCAATTGATTCTTGTGGTTGAATTGAAGCAAATTCTTGAAGTTGTTTTGACAATTCTCTATATCTATCTTTGGTAAGTTGGATAATTCATCTTTCACAATGTGATCTCTTGTTGATCTTTGGGTTCGATTCTTTGAGAATTATTTTGTGATTCCAATGGTGTTATTTTCTCATAATTTGATGGAATTTTCGTGCTCAATTGGATCCATGATCATAAGGTGTTTGATGGAAAGTTTAAACAAGAAATTGGCCTTTTAAAATGCTGTTTTTGCTACTGTAACAGTGTGCAATCGATTGTAGTAACTATGCAATCGATTGCACAGAAGCAATTTTGCACAAATTTTTGAAAACTGTACTGCGTAAATCGATTTACACAGTAGTGCAATCGATTTACACAGGGACAAAATGTATTTTTTCCTTGTTTTGGGGCAGCTTTGATCCAAAATGCTTTTTCTACTCACTCCTTTTGATTGTTGGTTTGGATTGCAATTTTAAATGTCCAATTTGTCTTTAAACTCAATGGACTTTGTGATGTAGATGAAGTTGGATAAATGTTCATCAATTCAAATCTACCTAAGAGTGAATTATTTAATTCATTTTTGGTGCTTTGGATTAATGATATGTTTAGTGCTTTAATCCATCTAGAGGAGTGGTTGAATTTAAAGATGAAAGAATTTTGAAATGGTGATCCAAATTAGCTTATCATTTCCCTCCCTCTTCATCTTATCCCTTTATTTTTTAATTGTGATACATGTTAAGGGATGGTGATCTCTATATCATTTATCCAAACATGAAGTACATAGATTGTTATTGACCGGCCTCAAAATAGGTGCGACCTCTACATAAGTCCACTTATGATTGCTTAACATAGCGCTAAATTTTGTCCCGATTCGAATAAATGATCATTCGTGGCCCAAACTTATGATTGCAAGCCCAGGTATGTTAATTTGATCTCTTTGATCCAATAACCTTGAGATTCATTGTGTGGAGGCTTTGGTTCTACCAATCTTCTAATGGATCTACAACACCTTTGGTCAACGCGGATCACTTAAACATTGTTGATGATTAAATGTAACTTTTGAGGATTCCAAAATGTATGATATACTTGACAAAAAGCAAATGCAACTTGTTGTATTGAGGCTTTGGTTCTACCAATCCTCTAATGAGTTCCAAATTCAAGTTTCAAGATGGTCATCCAACTAATCACTAATTACTAACAATTGACTTTACTTTATGCTTTTATTTTTATACTTTATGTACCATTTACTTTTTGCATTTACATTTCATGCTATTTTCATCTTTGCTCACTTGAGCATTTACTTTTATGTCATTTTAATTTTGCTCACTTGAGCTTTTCTTTTTCTTTTGAAGACACTTAATAATCAACATGAACTATAAAAATCTTTAATGATACTTGGACTACTTGGTTACTATCCTTTGCATTATAGAGTGATGGACTTCTTGGACTTAGGATTAGAGACCTTGGCTTATGTTGGAGACCTTGTGAACTTAATTGATATTTTGTCTGGAGCTCTTGAGGTTTACCTCAAGACATTGGGTTTTTTGTTTGTTTTGTGTGCAGGTTATTGTGATTACATACTTTGTTTGTAATATGGAATTCACCCGTATACAACCGTTACTCTGCCCAATTTTTTCAAAGACCTATTGCAATTAAAGCTTGGTTTTCTCAAGAGGTCTAGTATCTTTGCTTTGCTTAGTTTCATCCAAAGAATGGGAATTCTATCTTGGCTCATAATGTCAAGTATTGGCTTCATATTGGTTAGACGTTTCTCTTCCTTAGCTTTTACCTTATGCTTTAGGATAGTCCCTTCATCTCCTCCCATCTTCTTTAATTTTCAAAACCTTCTCATCTTCTTTCAAAATCTTCTTTATTTTTAAAATTAAACCGCTTTCATAATAAACCTCGACCTTGTCGAGTGCCTTTTCTTTTAAAACTTCTTTTCTTTAAACAAACTTCAATACATTTAATCATACTTTGACATCTTTCAAAATTAACAAAAACAATTCAACTCATTCAAACTCTTTTGTGCGCCCGGGCACCTTTTCCATTCAAAACTTTTTTCAAGAAGAGACATGATTCATTGCTAGTCGAGCAACATTCTCCTATCCCTATGGTTATAAAGGTGTTGACCTTTCCACTTGAGTACTAGAGGCATTCTCAAACCCTCACTCTTGTTGACGCATGTTCCATCTTTCTCACACCTTGTGGGCGTTAGTCGAGATTTCTCTCCTAACAATGACGACTTGTCTCCTTGTTTAAAATCAACCAACAGACAAGTCTTTTCTAGCCGAACTACGGTGCTCTGACTTTCCCATTGCACGAGGGAGTACGTAGGCATTAAGTCTTACGACCCAAAGCGAGCAAAAATAATAAAAAAACATTTCATTTTCTTTTGTTTTCAAATACTAATTCATTCTTTCCCTTTAGCAAGTAAACCTTTACATAAC
Organism: Vicia faba; assembly: GCA_948472305.1. NCBI lineage: Eukaryota > Viridiplantae > Streptophyta > Magnoliopsida > Fabales > Fabaceae > Vicia > Vicia faba. The sequence goes on along the minus strand of OX451740.1, from coordinate 637,159,416 downwards.
ACTCCTTTTAAAAGAAACCAAACAAAGTGGATCCTACAGAGTATCGTAGATGCTTTGGGTGCTAATACCTTCCTTTTGCATAACCGACCCCCGTACCTAGATCTCTGATCTTTTTGGGTTTTGTTCGCTTTTTTCCCATTTCCCTTTGGAAACAATAAAGTGCGGTGGCGAATTTATTGTGTTGAGTTAAGTCAATTAATGGCTTAATCTCAAATCTTTACCACTACATTTCTATTCCATATCATCACTGTCGCAATTTGAGCGCCAAAGAAAAAGTGTGCGACAAGAAAGTGGCGACTTCACTGGGGACATATTGTCCTATTGTTGGTCCATTACTAAGTGGGTCGATCCTAGCTTTGTTTGTTTCTCTTCTATGAGTGTTTATATATTGTTTTACTTGCTGTTTATTACTTCCCATTATGCTGTATATATGTTTGTCTGGATTTTCTTGGTTTTCAGGGTGCTTGGTGATTTCTTATAAGTCTTCTACCCGGACTTTGGGCAAACTTAAGATAGGACGGGAGATATAGTCATGTTAACTTTGAGGGAGTAATCCCAAAAAAGGATACATGAGATCCCCCACTCAGTGGAGGCCCCTTTGACTGTAGTGTCGTTTACCGAGTAATTGGGAAGACGTATTGCTTTTGACCTGGGAGCCTGCTGAAGCTGAGGACCGTAGATTACCTAACCCATCTTGGCCTTTTAGGTGTAGTGCGGAAGCTATGACGGAGTAATCCGGAAATAGTTGTCACGCGATACTCCGCTCGGACGAGTTTTTCCCGAGAATATTTCTAATTACCGAGTTAATCGGGACGTTGGTAATATCCAACGGAAGGATGTAGACTTTGGGAACCTCTTAGAACCTTGTTCGTCAGGTGATAACCATTAGTCCATACCTTATGGGTTGTACCTTTAACTCCAGGCTCGTGACTCTGAACCATGTGATCCTGTTACTATGCAGTGCATTGCATAACTCTGCATATCATTTGCATCCTCTGCATCATTCTACATACATCCAGGTTGTTCAAGATTTTTTCCCAGTTGCTTCTTTCTTCCAGTTAGTCGTCTACCGTCAAGTTGATTCCTCAACACAACTACAGAACTAGAGCTGCTGTCAGATTGAGAATGGAAAACCAAGAACAACACAACATGGAAGTCAGAATGGAAATTGATGAGTTGAAGTCAGGCATGGACAAACTTACTGAGATGATGCAAGTCTTGATTTCTAGAGGAGAGCCACCTCAAAGGACTATGATATCTTAAATCCCAACTGCCGTTGTTGACACTCAACCTACCCAGCATACACCTACTACATGGCCAAAGTTTGGGTTACCTCAAAATTACTCTCCGCCTGTTGCAATTACTTTAATGGTTGGCCAGTCTTCCTGACCAGTCTTTCAAGCTTCAGTTTTCACTGAACCTCAGCCAATTGTTCATACTTCTTCTCGCCAACCTGCTGTATAAGCTGCTTTTGGGAACCCTCTCTTTGAGTACCATGTTGCCAGTCCTCGAAGTCTGAGTCAGGGAGATTTTGGTGAGTTTGAAGAGTTCAAAGAACAATATCAGACTTTGGAGAAGAGACTCAGAGTTATGGAAGGAAATGAGTTCTTCAGTGTTGATGTTAATAATATGTTCCTAGTTTCCGATCTGGTTATGTCTGCAAAGTTCAAGACTCCTGAGTTTGAGAAATATCGGTGGCACACTTGTCCAAGAAGTCATTTGGTGATGTACTTTCAAAAGATGTCTGCTTACACCAAGAATGAAAAGTTGTTTATCCATTGTTTCCAAGATAGTCTGAGTGGAGCTTCACTGAAATTATATATGGGACTTGAGAAAGGTCGTATCCAAAGCTTCCAAGATCTTGTTAATGCTTTAATAAAGAAATACAAATACAACCTATACATGGCACCTGATCATCGCCAACTGCAAAATATGTTTCAGAATGAGAAAGAATCTTTCAAAGAGTATGCTCAACGATGGAGAGAATTGGCATCTCAAGTTGAACCACCTCTGGCAGAGAAAGAGGTAACTGGTTTGTTCATGGATACTTTGTACGCTTTATTTTGGGAGAAGATGATTGGTAGTGTGTCCTCTAGCTTCACAGACCTGGTGACTATCGGCCAAAGATTAGAAGAAGGAATCAAGAATCGTAAAGTGTCTAAAGCTGTTGAATCTTCTAATGGTGCAAAGAAATACCTTGGGAACTTTCAGAAGAAGAAAGAGGTAGAAGCCAATGTTGTCTCAACTGAGGGAAGAGGACCTCGCCGTAGGCCTTAATACACTAATCAACCACAAGTAGCGGATGTTACTATTGCAGTTAATGCTCAACTAGTTCAGGTTCCTCAACGATAGAATATTGCGCAGAATCAGAATCAGAATAGGGATCAATTTGATCCCATCCCTATGACATACACTGAATTGTATCCTGCAATGGTGCAGAAGGGCTTGATTACAACTAGGCCTCTGATTCCTCGAAATCCTCTTCCATCCGGGTTCAGATCTGACCTTCACTGTGAATTTCATCAGGGAGCTGTCGGTCATGACTTAGAGAGCTGCTATGCATTGAAAAACAGAGTGCAAGAATTGGTGAAAGAAAATATTCTCACTTTCAAAGAGGCAGGTCCTAATGTTGTCAACAATCCTTTTCCAAAACAAAGTGGCCGAAGACTGAGTCGGGGTACCCTCAAGTCACTTCCTAAACCCAGTGTTTCAGACAGGACAACTCATCCTTGTTACTGATTAGTCACTAGGCCATCTTTCTTTCTGTTTGCATTTTCCCTTGTTTATGTTAAAATTGTTGCTTTCAAATACTGTTTATACTTTCATGTTAATTCTAATGAAATGAGCATTGCAATGTTTTGATTCAAATTATTTTTATTTACTGCTTTCAAATGTATTTATCTTGTTTACTCCCTTTATCAAGATTTTGTTTATGCAAAGATCTGAGGGAGGATGATGAAAATGAAATACGCATAATTGTTGCTGGTATGCTTTCGAATAAAACTTTGCTGAGGATATACAGGCATTGTTTGAACTCCCAAACACTGGAGTAATAAGGAATTTAATCCCTCGCTCACCCCTTTGAGCCTAGAAGTTGGAGTTTCTTTCTATACAAAAAAACCTGCAATATTAACCTGAGGATGGGTAGTTCTCAGTTAATTTGGCTGTGCACTCAATTACAAGAGAAATCGTGCAAGACACCTTTCAATAAAGGTCGTGAACAGGCTTTCCTTTGCACACAACAAGAAGTGTCAAAGATGCTCTCAAACAAGAAATGACAAAGATGGTTCCCCGTAATCATTGAGCAAGGCAGTCATTATCTTTCCAAAAAAGAAAAATCAAATGAAAAGAAAAATCCCGCTAAGTCAAAACCTCTGAAGGAGACTTAGGCAAAAAACTGGGGCATCCCGCTGACTGTAATGCCAAACGAAACAGTTCAGGCAAAAAATTGGGGCATCCCGCTGACTGTAATCTCAAATGAAACAGTTCAGGCAAAAGTTGGGAATAATAAATTCAATCAGAAGAGGTCTTCAAATCCTCAAAATTCTCCATCAGAGTTGACAAAAGTCCTCAAAACAACAAAAAGATGTAAGAAGAAATGATTGTCTTTCTCAAGAATCCTTTAGCTTCTGAGCCATCGTCATTGTTGCCATCAGTGTAATTCCAAAATCTCTTGGAACCTGAATGCATAGTCTGAATTAACTGAACGTAGGGCTGAAGAACATCATAAAGATTGGGGTGGGTACAAATAAACTTTTAGCCTTTATCCTTTATTTCTTAAACCGTGAACCATGTTAGAACATAGTTTGATTCCACAACCCTCAATTAGAGTTTTGATGATAACAAAATACAAGAATAAATAAATTGTAAGATTGATATATAAGACACATATGCTACTTAAAGTTATGTTGTGTATTTACAGAAGTTCTGATGGAATCAGCATCAGAAGATCAGTATCAACATCAGCATCAGAAGATATGTCAGCATCAGAAGATCAATATCATGTGCTACACGCTGAAGTTACCAGATCATACGCTGAAGCCTGATGACCAGAATCTGCACATAAAATACTCTGACTCTGATCAAGATACCAAGTCATCAGCACTCAGAAGCGTCATCATTCAGATAAAGCAAAGAACACTCTGATTACCATAAGCAGAGAATACTCTGAAGTGTTTCTAAGCATTCAAGACAGATTAATTACCAACGGCCTTATTCAAAGACAAGATCTTCTCAAAAAGGAAAGAACGTTATTATCATTGAAAGTGATTTATGGACAACAACGTATCTTTACCTTGGCTATATATACAAGTCAGTGTGAGAAAAGAAAAGGCTAATAATCTACGCACGCTCTCATACAATTTGCTAAGCTTTCAAACCACGCCTACTCAAAAGCACTAGCAATCCAGTTTTTATTCCAAGCTTAATATTGTGTATTATCACAATTATGATATATAGTTTTGTTAGAAAACATTAACACACTTTTTGTTCAATTATCTGTAAGAGAATTTCCTTGAGATAAACCGGTCAGTGGTTAGACTCAAGAAGGCTTTAACAGTTGTTAAATTAGTTGTTATATTCAGTTGAATATAGTGGATTAAGACCTCGTTGGAGAGAGGCGAAATCACCTTGACGGGTGGACTGGAGTAGTTTGAGATCAAACGAACCAGGATAAAAATACAGTGTTGTCTGCATTTGATTTAAAGTTTTACAATTCAACCCCCCTTCTTGTGTTTTTCACATCTTCAATTGGCATCAGAGCGCCTAGTTCTGAGCTTATAACACTTAACCGTGTCAGTACAAGATCCAGCATCAGAAAAACACAATGGCAGGACCACATCAAAACATCATCAATGACAACAATGAAGAAAGAGACAGATTCAGTGGCAAACCTCCAGTCTTTGATGGAGAGAACTTTGACTACTGGAAACATAGAATTGAAAGCTTCTTTCTGGCCCATGATGCTGATCTGTGGGACATGGTGACTGATGGATACACGCACCCAGTGGATGGAAGTGGTCAGAAGATTGACAGGAAAGCAATGTCTGATCAGCAAAAGCGTGATTTTAGAAATCATCACAAGGCCAGAACAATTCTTCTCAGCGCCATCTCTTATTCTGAATATGAAAAGATATCAAACAGAGACACTGCAAAGAATATGTTTGACTCTCTGAGAATGACGCATGAAGGCAACATTCAAGTCAAAGAAACCAAAGCTCTTGCGCTCATTCAGAAGTACGAGGCATTCAAGATGGAAGAAAGTGAATCAATAGAAACGATGTTCTCAAGATTTCAAATTCTGGTTGCTGGTCTCAAAGTTCTTGACAAAGGGTATTCTACTGCTGATCATGTTAAGAAGATCATCAGAAGCTTGCCAAAATAGTGGAGGCCAATGGTCACAGCGCTTAAGCTAGCCAAGGATCTCAACAAAATCTCTCTGGAGGAACTTGTCAGCTCGCTCAGAAGCCACGAGATAGAGCTAGAAGCAGATGACCCTCAAAATCAAGGTAAGCCATTAGCTTTAAAATCTAACAGAAAATCTGACTCCAAGGTTTTGCAGGCTGTAGAAGAAACCTCTGATGGGTCCTCATCAGAAGAAGATGAACTATCTCTCCTCTCCAGAAGGGTGAACCAATTATGGAAGCAGAGGAAAAGAAAGTTCAGGAATCCCCGAAGATCATAAAATCAGAATGAATCCTTCTCCAGATACAGAAGGTCAGAATCCTCCTCTGGACACAGAAGATCTGAAGGCTCTTCAGGAAGCAGAAAGCCAAACAACAAAGACATCATCTGCTATGAATGCAACGAGCAAGGACACTACAAAAGTGATTGGCCAAAGCTTCAGAAGGAAAATCCCAAAAAGAAGTTTGGCAAGGAAAAGAAGAAAAGTCTCATGGCTACATGGGATGATTCTGACACATCTGAAGCTGACTCAGAATCAGATGATGAAAGAGCAAACATAGCTCTCATGGCAAACATAACAGAAGACAGTGAAGCTTCTGAGTCAGACTCTGAATCAGATATAGAAGAGGTATTCCCTGACTTTGCTATAAACTTTACTAAGGCTGAACTAGCTGAAAGCCTTAATGAAATTCTGGAAAGATATCAGCAGATCAGAGTCAAATTCAGAAACCTAAAAAGGAATCTTGCTTCTGACTTTGATAAGACTGAGAGTCTCAAATTGGAGAATTCTGAGTTAAAAAGATAAAATTTCAAAATTAGAAAATCTATTGCAAAACTTTCAGAAGGAAACAATCCCCGAAAATCCCAGCAGTGCTGATGAGATCATCAAGGAGTATGATCATAGCTTTAAGAAGTTTCTAGCTAAAAACATAGATAGAAGCAAAATGGCTTCAATGATCCATGGAGTTAGCAGAAATGGCAGAAAAGGAATAAGATACCAAGGTAAGGTACCTACACCAAAGAATGCCATGGATTTAGTTATAAAACGCACTTCACTTGATTCACACTTTGTATATGGGCACACACATGACATCAAATATACAAGTAGTAATTATTCTGTCAAACCAAAATTCAACCAGAGTTTTGGTAAAACTAACAAATCAGGACCCAAGAAAATATGGGTACCTAAGGATAAAATAATACATGTGGCAGATATCTTTAGAAGCAAAGCAAAAACACCAGTCATGGTACCTGGACTCTGGCTGCTCACGACACATGACGGGAAGAAGGCATATGTTCCAAAGCCTGGAACTTAAGCCTGGAGGCCACGTAGGTTTTGAAGGCAATCAGAATGGAAAGATCATTGGCTCTGGAACTGTAGGTAATGGAAATCTTCCCTCTATAAGTAATGTTTTATTAGTAGATGGATTAATGCATAACCTGTTATCAATAAGTCAATTAAGTGATAACGGTTATGATATAATCTTTAATCAAAATTCATGCAAAGCTGTTAGTCAGAAAGATGGGACTATCCTGTTTAATGGAAAGAGGAGAAACAACATTTATAAAATAAAACTTTCTGAACTAAAAGTAAGAATGTAAAGTGTCTTCTGTCTGTTAACAACGAGCAATGGATCTGGCACAAAAGATTGGGACATGTTAGTATGAGAAGAATATCTCAGATTAACAAACTCAATCTGGTCAGAGGACTTCCTAACCTGAAGTTCAATTCAGATGCTCTGTGTGAAGCATGTCAGAAAGGCAAGTTTGCAAAACCAGCTTTCAAATCCAAAAACGTTGTTTCCACCTCTAAGCCATTAGAACTTCTGCACATTGACTTATTTGGACCAGTTAAAACTGCTTCAGTCAGTGGCAAGAAGTATGGGTTAGTAATAGTAGATGACTATAGAAGATGGACATGGGTAAAGTTCTTAAGACACAAGGACGAGTCACACTCTGTGTTTGTCACTTTTTGCAACCAAGTTCAGAATGAAAAGGATCTTAGAATCGTCAAAGTCAGAAGTGATCATGGTGGAGAATTTGAAAACAAAGATTTTGAGTCATTCTTTAATGACAAAGGCATTCTGCATGATTTCTCTTGTCCTAGAACTCCCCAGCAAAATGGAGTTGTAGAACGAAAGAACAGAACATTGCAAGAAATGGCCAGAACCATGATCAACGAGACTAACATTGCTAAGATCTTCTGGGCAGAAGCAATAAACACAGCGTGTTATATTCAGAATAGAATCTCTATAAGACCTATTCTGGAAAAGACTCCATATGAATTGTGGAAGAACAGAAAGGCCAACATTTCTTATTTTCATCCATTTGGATGTACTTGCTTTATTTTGAATACAATAAATTATTTGAACAAGTTTGACTCTAAAGCACAAAAGTGTATTATGTTAGGATACTCTGAACGCTCAAGAGGGTACAGAGTATACAATACAAAAACACAAATTGTGGAAGAATCAATCAGTGTTCGTTTTGATGATAAGTTTGACTCTCAAAAGTCAAAGCAGAATGAATTACTTACAGGTATGGAAGTTGAATTCACAGGTACTGAAGACAAGTCATCAAAAGCTCTTAACAAAGACACTCCCTCAACATCAGAAAGAGGCACTACAAGCAATCCAGCACCTTATGTTGATCAACTTCAGAAAAGACCATCCAGAAGCAGCATGGATCACCCAGAAGAAACAATCTTAGGAAGAAAGGAAGATCCTATCAGAACAAGAGCTAGCTTCAGAAACTCTGAAGAATCCCTCATGGGACTTGTTTCTCTAATTGAACCATCAATAATTGATGAAGCACTTCTGGACAATGACTGGATTCTAGCAATGCAAGAGGAGCTAAATCAATTCACAAGAAATGATGTATGGGATCTAGTTCCTAAACCAAAAGGATTCAACGTCATTGGAACAAAATGGGTGTTCAGAAACAAACTGAATGAACAAGGTGAAGTCATCAGAAACAAAGCACGATTGGTAGCACAAGGTTATAGTCAACAAGAGGGGATATACTATACAGAAACCTTTGCTCCAGTCGCCAGGTTAGAATCTATCAGACTCTTAATTTCATTTGTTGTTAATAAAGGCATCACTCTATATCAGATGGATGTTAAGAGTGCATTCTTAAATGGCTATATAGAAGAAGAGGTATATGTGCACCAACTCCCTGGTTTTGAAAGTTCAAAAAATCCAGAATATGTTTTCAAACTAAAGAAATCACTCTATGGTCTGAAACAAGCTCCCAGAGCTTGGTATGAAAGACTAAGTAACTTCCTGTTAGAAAAGGAATTCACCAGAGGGAAAGTGGACACAACTCTATTCTGTAAGACAATTAAGAATGACATTTTAGTATGTCAGATTTATGTTGATGACATCATATTTGGATCTACTAAACCTTCTCTGGTAAGAAAATTTGCTAAGTGTATGCAGGCAGAATTTGAGATGAGCCTAATGGGGGAACTAAAATTCTTTCTGGGCATCCAGATTAATCAAACCCCAGAAGGAACTTACATTCATCAGAGCAAATATGTCAGAGAACTTCTGAAGAAATTTGATCTCTCAGAATGTAAGCCATCAAAGATTCCAATGCATCCCACGTGTATTCTGGAAAGAGAAGAGGTAAGCAAAAAGGTAGAACAGAAGGTCTACAGAGGTATGATTGGTTCTCTTCTTTATCTGACAGCTTCAAGGCCTGATATTTTATTCAGTGTATGCATTTGTGCAAGATTCCAATCAGATCCTAAAGAATCTCACTTAACAGCAGTTAAGCAAATTTTCAAGTATCTGAAAGGTACTACTAATCTGGGTTTGTTTTATAGAAAATCAAGTGATTACAGCTTAGTAGGATATTGTGATGCTGATTTTGCTGGAGACAGAGTAGAACGTAAAAGCACGTCTGGAAGCTGCCAGTTTTTAGGAGAAAATCTGATCTCATGGTCCAACAAAAGACAGTCCACAATTGCTCTATCAACAACAGAAGCTGAATACATAGCAGCAGCTGGATGCAGCACACAAATGCTCTGGATGAAAAGTCAACTTGAGGACTTCCAGATATTTGAGAGTAACATTCCTATCCTCTGTGATAATACTTCTGCAATTTGTCTCAGCAAAAATCCAATTTTACATTCTAGGGCTAAGCATATAGAAATAAAACATCATTTTATTAGGGACTATATTCAGAAAGGGATTTAAAATTTAAAATTTATTAACACAGACCATCAATGGACTGATATTTTTACAAAACCACTTTCTGAAGATAGGTTCAACTTCATTCTGAAACATCTCAACATGAAGCTCTGCCCAGAATGAAATTGTTTTGATTCTACATATTAACCTTCAGAACTTTGTTTATTTTTCTATGAACTACTGATCAATCTTCTTTCAGAATTTTAGAAGTGCAGATTGTATCAGAATCTATCCATGAAGATCTGAGCCCTTCATTTCTAGGATAGAGATGTGTTGTTCACTCAAGCAAACAAGTGTCATCCAGTCATCAGCTATTTTCTGACGCTGAACACGCGTTCACGTTTCTGAAAAGGCAAAAGCGCTGATTGGATGCATTGAGACACATGTCATGGGTAACTGCTCCAAATATCTTTCTGAATCCCCTAAAATCAGCTATCATTAAATGCTAATAATCATTATTAATTTCTCTCTCTTAACGTTTATGTTTTCAAAACTTTTTAGAAATCTATTTAAACACACTTCACACCATTCACACTCTTTTACCGTCACTTTCATTTTCTCTAAATATTTCTGATTTCAGTGTTCTTACTTTCTCAAAAACCCCTTCAATCTTTTTCACAAAAACCTCGTGTGAACAATGGCTTCTTCCAGCATTCCTACTGCAGGTTCCCAGAAAACTGTTTTATCTGAACAATATGAAGTACCCTTCAGAACTCTTCTAACACCAGTCAAAAACCTAGAGGTTCTGTCAGAATTAATCGTGGATTTCAACAGCCTTAAGGAGAATGGGTTTGATTTATTTGAAGAGGTTAAAGCTCAAGGCTGGGAAAGGTATTTTGACAGACTGGTGGGTCCAACATTTCCTATTCTGGTAAAGGAATTTTGGATTCACGCTTCTTCTTCAAATCATCAAGTTACGTCTTATATTATGGGAAAGAAGATTGTTATTACTGAAGACCTGATTGTAAGACTCATAGGGTACATTGGTGGTGGTATTCGTTGCATTGATATGGCAGAAAGGTGTGCTGATGCTGCCATAATTGCAAGGGAAATCTTTACTCTGGGGCTTCCCTCCAGCAAGATAAGGGATTTAAAGGACAAACACGGAATTTGGGCCAAGATCATTCTGGGCTGCTTCAACCACAGGAAACCTACCAGCTTTCCTGATTACATTAATATTGATCAGCAGTTTCTGATCTATTTCATCTCTCAGAAGGTCAAGATAAATCTGGCTCATCTTCTGTTCAACCATCTCAGAACAAGTGTCAAAGAAACAAGATAAGAGGAACGAACAAAAAGGGATTGGATACCCTTAGGAAGACTGATATCAGATATTCTTACAGAGAATAGGCTGATTGATCATCTGACAGAGGCTCAAGAAATCAGCACTCTGGAAGCTTCTGTTGGCAAGCAGCTGAATGCCAAAAAATCTGAAGAAAATGAAGTTGATAGAGAACATCAAAAAGGAGCCCAACGTCACTCCTTTTGATGCAATCTCCAGCAGAAGAGTCCCTCTGTACAACTTCCCTCTGTTCTTAGAAATTTACTCTAAACCTGAAATCATTCTGAGATATCTGGATTCTTGTAAAGCTGATGGCACAACACCAAATCTGAGTATTCAAGATCTTCAGTAGAAGGCTCCAGAGGTTGTTCTGAAGAAGACAAAGAAAAGAAAAGCTGCAGTAGAAGGACCATCTCAGCAGACTCCTAAGAAGAGAGGTAATCTATCTTCTATAATTGTTTTAGATTCAACTGTTGTATCAACATCTATCCCTATTCCAACTCCATCTGAAAACCCAACACCTCAAACTTTCGATGATTTTGACTTAGATTTTGACCCTTCTGAATCATTAACCCTTGAGAAGATCTCGCTCCCAACCACAAAATCCAAATAATGAAGCCATACCAGAACAAGAACTTGCACAAGTTCTTTCTGATATAGACCAACACACTTCTGTTCCCACTCCAGAAAATCCAAATCCTGAAACCCACACAGAAGCACAACCAGAAATTCCCATCTCACCAATACCAGAAATTCCACTCTCTCCAGGACCAGAAATCCCACTACCTTCATCTCCTCAACCAGAAATTAATCCACCCTCTCCTCAACCTGAACAATCTCCACAACCTGAGACTCAAACCTCTGAGGCTCAACCCTTTGAATCCCCTGAACCCGTACCTCTAGCCATCCAATTGCCCTTTGGTACCATTGTGAACATTCCTCAACTTCCTTCTTCACCAGAACTAACTCCACAAAATTCCCCATCAAGTCCAATCATAATTCCTGACTCTCCCACTCCCTCACCAAAAGACAATTCAGACGACCACAACAAGACTGTCATTGATCTAACAGTCCTTGAACGCCTTGCTGCAATAAACCACAAAACTGCTATCCCTAAACCAAAACATCCAGATGTTGGTTCCAGCATATTGAACTTTGAAACAGAAATACAGAAGTGGATCACTTCTCTGAAACAAGCAAGTCTGGAACTGGTTGACCCTGCTGCTTCTGACTACCTTTGGACAAAGTTCAGAAGATGGGTATGCTCTGAAACCTTTAAGCTGCAAGAACAGAGCTATGGACAAGCTCAACAGAACTTCAACAATTTGCTGAAAGAAATTGAAGGTCCAGTTCTGAGCAAGCTGCTTAAGGAAGAAGTTCTCCATCTGGACATTGCCCCTTGGTCTGAACATCGTCCAGCTTCCAAAGATCAACCAGAGTCAGAAGAACAGATGATTCCAACTGAAGACTTGGGTCAAGAAGAAGATATTGCTGCAAGCTCTGAGAAGCAACCTGTTTCTGAAGACCCTCAAGCTTCCTCCCTTGACAGGCAGACTCTTGAAGACTTGAAAAGATCTAATATGCTGATGAATGAAAAAATGGATAAGTAGGACACCAAAATTGATGTTATAGCGAACATGTTATCTCAGCAATAAGAAACCAACACCCAAATCAAGAGCATGTTGGAGGCTTTGTTCACATGACTTCCTCCTCCTTCTTAAAAATTTCCTTGCTATTTTTATAACTTGTTTATCTGTAATATTTCTACATGTTCTGAACTTATCATTGCTTCTGTTTTTAATATAAATGCATTTTTAGCTCTGATTATTTTTGACCCTGATTATTTATGCTTTTTGATAACTGACAAAAAGGGGGAGAAAGAATGATATTTTTCAATAACGGATTACTGAGACATAAGTCTCAAACATTCTGACATTCTGATCTATTTGAATTTCTTTCTTCTGAAAAGCTTGAACAGGTACAAAATTTTGACGAAAGATACAGTGAAGTACAGTAAAATTCTGATGCTCAAAGACTCATGGAATTAAAGGGAAGTAATCAACTCAGGGGGGGTTTTTCTCTTCGTTGCTCTGATACCTTTTATTCCTTATCTTTAATCTCTGATACCTTTTACTCGTTATTTGTTAATCTCTGATACCTTTTATTCTTTATTTTTAATTGATAAAATATGGTTTTTGTCATCATCAAAAAGGGGGAGATTGTTAGAACATAGTTTGATTCTACAACCCTCAATTAGAGTTTTGATGATAACAAAATACAAGAATAAATAAATTATAAGATTGATATATAAGACACATATGCTACTTAAAATTATGTTGTGTATTTACAAAAGTTCTGATGGAATCAGCATCAGAAGATCAGTATCAACATTAGCATCAGAAGATATGTCAGCATCAGAAGATCAATATCATGTGCTACACGCTGAAGTTACCAGATCATACGCTGAAGCCTGATGACCAGAATCTGCGCATAAAATACTCTGACTCTGATCAAGATACCAAGTCATCAACACTCAGAAGCGTCATCATTCAGATAAAGCAAAGAACACTCTGATTACCATAAGCAGAGAATACTCTGAAGTGTTTCTAAGCATTCAAGACAGATTAATTACCAACGGCCTTATTCAAAGACAAGATCTTCTCAAAAAGGAAAGAACGTTATTATCATTGAAAGTGATTTATGGACAACAACGTATCTTTACCTTGGCTATATATACAAGTCAGTGTGAGAAAAGAAAGGCTAATAATATACGCACGCTCTCATACAATTTGCTAAGCTTTCAAACCACGCCTACTCAAAAGCACTAGCAATCCAGTTTTTATTCTAAGCTTAATATTGTGTATTATCACAGTTGTGATATATAGTTTTGTTAGAAAACATTAACACACTTTTTGTTCAATTATCTGTAAGAGAATTTCCTTGAGATAAACCAGTCTGTGGTTAGACTCAAGAAGGCTTTAACAGTTGTTAAAGTAGTTGTTATATTCGGTTGAATATAGTGGATTAAGACCTCGTTGGAGAGAGGCGAAATCACCTTGACGGGTGGACTGGAGTAGTTTGAGATCAAACGAACCAGGATAAAAATACAGTGTTGTCTGCATTTGATTTAAAGTTTTACAATTCAACCCCCCTTCTTGTGTTTTTCACATCTTCAAACCAGACCACGTTACAACCCTCAAAAGACCTAACTGAAGCCAGGTTTCTTTTGAAAGCATACTACAGCAAGGTTGCGTAAACTGACTCCTATGATCTTTTGCAAATCATTTGTTTTGGTATCATACCTTTGCTTTATCTTTCACTTTAAAAGTATAAACCACTGTGTTTTAACTAGTGATGCATTTTCCATACACAAATAACATCATTTCAAAAATGATTTTGGATTCAAAACTTTTGCATGAACTTTGCATTAAAATTACCATGTTTGAATAAACAATTTTGCTTGCAAACAAGCTTTCCTCGTCAAGGAATTTCAAATAGTTGAGAAACTTGGTCAGTGACTCTATCAGAGTCAAGTATCTTCCAGATCCATTTGTGAATCAGTTCAAGATTTGCTGCTCAGTGCAAGTTTTCTCAGAATTTGTTAGCTTGAAGAGCATTTTCAAGACTCACACTGGGGCATTCCTTTCCAACAATCATCTCAAGAGCTAAAGCCATGATCAGTTTACCTCTAACAATCATTTCAAAGTTGAAGCCGTGATCAACTTATTTCCAGCAACTTTCGACTGTAGCCATGATCAGTTTATCTTCAACAGTCAGCTAATCTGGTACAAATCCTTAAGCAGCTCTCCATGTCCTTCCTCAGAGGATCATCAATTCAATACAGTTTACAAGTGTGACAAATTTGGGCTCTAGACATTTTCTTTCCAATCAATTTGGCAGAGTTCTCCGTGTTGAGGAATCAAACTTCCAATCTTACCTCCACAAAAGAGTCAAACTCCATTGTCGTAAACGTCGGCATTACATGCATAGATCATTCACATATCATGCATAACAAAATCCAAACATAATGTATAACAAGAGTGTTTCATCCTCATTTTCATTTCCCGAGGTCTTGTTGCAGTTGACATGTCACCTTGAGATCAAAGTCCAACTTACGTGGCACCTACCAAAGAAAACATCAGTTCAGTTGTCTCTTTTTCCATCCAAAGCCTGTATTTGATGTTGTTATCTTTTCTCTCGTCTAAAGCCAGTATTAGACGTTGAGTTTTCCCTTCATTCAAAGCCAATATTGAATGTCAAGATCTCTTTCACTCATTCAAAGCCAGTATTGGATGTTGTGATGTTTTCTCTCGTCTAAAGCCAGTATTAGACGTTGATTTTTCCCTTCATTCAAAGCCAATATTGAATGTCAAGATCTCTTTCACTCATTCAAAGCCAGTATTGGATGTTGTGATATTTTCTCTCGTCTAAAGCCAGTATTAGATATTGAGTTTTCCCTTCATTCAAAGCCAGTATTGAATGTCAAGATCTCTTTCACTCATTCAAAGCCATTATTGGATCTTGTGATCTTTTCTCTCTTCTAAAGCCAGTATTAGACGTTGAGTTTTCCCTTTATTTAAAGCCAGTATTGAATGTCAATATCTCTTTCACTCATTCAAAGCCAGTATTGGATGTTGTGATCTTTTCTCTCGTCTAAAGCCAGTAATAGACGTTGGGTTTTCCCTTCATTCAAAGCCAATATTAGATGTCGTGTTTCTTTTCCGTCCAACGTCTTTCCTGGATGACTCTAATGTAGCTTCAGATTTGGTCTCATCCCACATCTAATGTTCTTATAGATGCTTCTGATTGTCTTTTCAGGAGAGTTGCTCGCCTCATTCAATGCCATTCTTGGATGTCGCTGCTTTCCTTCTCGAGTTTTATCTCTTTTTTTCAAGTATTGATGGTTACTCCTTGTCACCCTAACGGATATCCATAAATATCTTGTTGTTTCCCTAGCGTGTCTTTCCACTTCATTTCATCTAAATTACCATAAGTTTCCAGTTTCGAGTCATTCCATATTCCCACAGAGTCTGTCTCATCTCATACATCATTCAAAAATATATATGTAAAAAAAAAAGAGTTCATACATTCATTCATAACATATGCTATCATCTCATCGCATCAGGGACAAAATTCGGGTCTGTTTATATTTAATTAATTTCTGCCTATCTGGCTAAAAGATAATTAAATAGGGGCAGCTGTTGTACCCTAAATTTTGCCCCTAACTTTTTCAGTCGCACTTTCATACCATATTTTGTCATTTAGTCACAATCATTAATAAATAGCTTCATTCATCACATTTGCATCCTATCTTTAAGTTTGCTCTTGTGTTGTTGACTAACTTCTAATCAAAATACAAAAAAAGTATTTGTCTTTGTCTTTGCATATTTGTGTTTTTTAGGTATCGAGTCGAAGCATATGGAAAATAAGGTTTTCTGGTATTATTTCCCTAAAATCTCTATTTGCAAAGAAAAAAGAATTAAAAATTTTTCATTTTTTTTCACTGTACAATCGATTGCTCCTAGAGTGCAATCGATTTCACAAAGTGAATTTTGTGCAATTTTTGGAAAAATACACTGTGCAAATCGATTTTCACTATAGTGCAATCGATTGCACAACGTGAAAATTTGAAAAAATCAGCATTTCAAACTTGTCAAAATTTTGGCTCCAATTTGGCTCTAATTTTTGAAAGAATTGTCATTAATTCAAATTTTGGCTCCAAGAATCAATTACCAAATTACCACTAATCCCAATCCTAAACTCTATAAATAGAGCCCTCATTTCATTCAAATTTCAAGCTTTTGATAGCCAAATCCACCTTGCTAAAAAATCTCTCAATTCTCTCCATCTACTAAATTCACTCAAAGCTCCATTTTCAAAAAGTTAGTAAGCTTTGCATTGAAGCTTACTAATCTTTGAGCTAAACCTTCATCCAAACACTTTTTCTCCATCAATTCTCTACATCTAAGCTTGATCAATTGATTCTTGTGGTTGAATTGAAGCAAATTCTTGAAGTTGTTTTGATAATTCTCTAGATCTACCTTTGGTAAGTTGGATAATTCATCTTTCACAATGTGATCTCTTTGTGATCTTTGGGTTCGATTCTTTGAGCATTATTTTGTGATTCCAATGGTGTTATTTTCTCATAATTTGATGGAATTTTCGTGCTCAATTGGATCCATGATCATAAGGTGTTTGATGGAAAGTTTGAACAAGAAATTGGCCTTTTAAAATGTTGTTTTTGCTACTGTAACTGTGTGCAATCGATTGCAGTAACTGTGCAATCGATTGCACAGAAACAATTTTGCACAAATATTTGAAAACTGTACTGCGTAAATTGATTTACACAGTAGTGCAATCGATTTACACAGGGACAAAATGTATTTTTTGCCTTGTTTTGGGGCAGCTTTGATCCAAAATGCTTTTTCTACTCACTCCTTTTGATTGTTGGTTTGGATTGCAATTTTAAATGTCCAATTTGTCTTTAAACTCAATGGACTTTGTGATGTAGATGAAGTTGGATAAATGTTCATCAATTCAAATCTACCTAAGAGTGAATTATTTAATTCATTTTTGGTGCTTTGGATTAATGATATGTTTAGTGCTTTAATGTATCTAGAGGAGTGGTTGAATTTAAAGATGAAAGAATTTTGAAATGGTGATCCAAATAAGCTTATCATTCCCCTCCCTCTTCATCTTATCCCTTTCTTTTTTAATTGTGATACATGTTAAGGGATGGTGATCTCTATATCATTTATCCAAACATGAAGTACATATATTGCTATTGACCGACCTCAAAATAGGTGCGACTTCTACATAAGTCCACTTACGATTGCTTAAGATAGTGCTAAATTTTGTCCCGATTCGAATAAATGATCATTCGTGGCCCAAACTTATGATTGCAAGTCCAAGTATGTTAATTTGATCTATTTTATCCAATAACCTTTAGATTCATTGTGTGGAGGATTTGGTTCTACCAATCCTCTAATGGATCTACAACTCCTTTGGTCAACGCGGATAACTTAAACATCGTTGATCATTAAATGTTACTTTTGAGGATTCCAAAATGGATGATATACTTGACAAAAAGCAAATGCAACTTGTTGTGTGGAGGCTTTGGTTCTACCAATCCTCTAATGAGTTCCAAATGCAAGTTTCAAGATGGTCATCCAACTAACCGCTATTTACTAACAATTGACTTTACTTTATGCTTTTATTTTTATGCTTTATGTACCATTTACTTTTTGCATTTACATTTCATGCTATTTTCATCTTTGCTCACTTGAGCATTTACTTTTATGTCATTTTTATTTTGCTCACTTGAGCTTTTCTTTTTCTTTTGAAGACACTTAATAATCAACATGAACCATAAAAATCTTTAATGATACTTGGATTACTTGGTTACTATCCTTTGCATTATGGAGTGATGGACTTCTTGGACTTAGGATTAGAGACCTTGGCTTATGTTGGAGACCTTGTGACCTTAATTGATATTTTGTCTGGAGCTCTTGAGGTTTACCTCAAGATGTTGGGTTGTTTGTTTGTTTTGTGTGCAGGTTATTGTGATTACATACTTTGTTTATAATCTGGAATTCACTCGTATACAGCCGTTACTCTGTCCAATTTTTTCAAAGACTTAATGCAATTAAATCTTGGTTTTCTCAAGAGGTCTAGTATCTTTGCTTTGCTTGGTTTCAATCCAAAGAATGGGAATTCTATCTTGGCTCATAATGTCAAGTATTGGCTTCATGTTGATTAGACGTTTCTCTTCCTTAGCTTTTACCTTATGCTTTAGGATAGTCCCTTCATCTCCTCCCATCTTCTTTAATTTTCAAAACCTTCTCATCTTCTTTCAAAATCTTCTTTGTTTTTAAACTCAAACCGCTTTCATAATTTTCAAAACCTTCTCGTCTTCTTTCAAAATCTTCTTTGTTTTTAAACTCAAACCGCTTTCATAATAAACCTCGACCTTGTCGAGTGCCTTTTCTTTTAAAACTTCTCTTCTTTAAACAAACTTCACTACATTTAATCATACTTTGACATCTTTCAAAATTAACAAAAACAATTCAACTCATTCAAACTCTTTTGTGTGCCCGAGCACCTTTTCCATTCAAAACTTTTTT
Organism: Vicia faba; assembly: GCA_948472305.1. Classification (NCBI taxonomy): domain Eukaryota; kingdom Viridiplantae; phylum Streptophyta; class Magnoliopsida; order Fabales; family Fabaceae; genus Vicia; species Vicia faba. The sequence goes on along the minus strand of OX451740.1, from coordinate 637,140,412 downwards.
CAAGATGAGACATGATTCATTGATAGTTGAGCAACATTCTCCTATCCCTATGGTTAAAAAGGTGTCGACTTTTCCACTTGAGTACTAGAGGCGTTCTCAAACCCTCACTCTTGCTGATGCATGGTCCATCTTTCTCACACCTTGTGGGCGTTAGTCGAGATTTATCTCCTAACAATGACGACTTGTCTCCTTGTTTAAAATCAACCAACAGACAAGTCTTTTCTAGCCGAACTACGGTGCTCTGACTTTCCCATTGCACGAGGGAGTACATAGGCATTAAGTCCTACGACCCAAAGCGAACAAAAATAATAAAAAAACATTTCATTTTCTTTTGTTTTCAAATACTAATTCGATCTTTCCCTTTAGCAAGTAAACGTTTACATAACACTCCTTTTAAAAGAAACCAAACAAGGTGGATCCTGCGGAGTACCGTAGATGCTTAGGGTGCTAATATCTTCCCTTTGCATAACCAACCCCCGTACCTCGATCTCTGATCTTTTTGGGTTTTGTTCGCTTTTTTCCCATTTACCTTCGGAAACAATAAAGTGCGGTGGCGACTTCATTGTGTTGGGTTAAGTCAATTAATGGCTTAATCTCAAATATTTACCGCTACATTTCTATTCCATATCATCACTATCGCAATTTGAGCGCCAAAGAAAAAGTGTGCGACACCACTCGTGAACAAGAACAAAACTGGCTTGGGTTTCTCTTCGAAGAATGGAAAAGGCAAAAGTTTGAAGTCAAAGTCTACTATGACCAGCTATCATGATGTTTTCTGCAGTGGAGGTTACCTCCATCCAACTGATTCTGGAATTAATGCTGTTGAGGAGGATGAAGCAGAGCAGGAAATGTCGAATTATGTGACGCATGGAGTCATGGTTCAGAACTGGGTCACCATTGATGTTCCCTCTTGCATACATGTTTCAAAGAATTTTGATTTGTTAATCTTTTTTTCTTGAAAGGGTTTCAATCTCCCCAAGGTGGAAGTATTAATGTTGTAGGGCTTATCTGTTTACTGTGACTTTTAAGATCATTAATAAAAGTTGTCTTTGTTTCCCAAATTGTGTTTTTAATTTTTTCTTTTTATTGGAAAATGGAAATAAAAAAAACCTTTCAAAATAAATAATAAATGAAATTCAATCTGCATGACCACTTGTTATATGTGTCAGTTTCTAAAAGCAATCATAAATCATATGTGCAGATTAATTAAAAAACTCGTTGAATACAATGACCCTGCACCCTCTCCCAACTTTGAATGTCCTATGTTTGAAGCTGAAGAAGAAGATTATGGTAATATTCCAGAAGAGGTCTCACGGTGGCTTGAGCATGAGGAAAATACCATTCATCCATATAAAGAGCCTTTGGAAGTGATTAATTTGGGTTCAGAAGAAGATCCGAAGGAAGTCAAGATTGGAGCATCGTTGCATCCTGATGTGGAGAGAAGGTTGATTGAGTTGTTGAAAGAGTATGTGGATATTTTGCTTGGTCTTACCAAGATATGCCTGGTCTAGATACATATATTGTTGAGCACCGTTTACCGTTGAAGCCAGAGTGTCGGCCAGTTAAACAAAAGTTGAGAAGAACTCACCCAGACATGGCAGTAAAGATTAAAGAGGAGGTTCTAAAGTAGATTAATGCTTGTTTTCTTGTGACGTCAGTGTATTCTCAATGGATTGCCAATATTGTCCCAATACCGTAAAAAGACGGAAAAGTCTGCATGTGCATAGATTATAGAGATCTAAATAAAGCTAGTCCAAAAGATGATTTTCCATTGCCTCACATCGACATGTTAGTGGATAGCACATCAAAATTCAAATTATTCTCGTTCATGGATGGATTTTCTGGGTATAATCAAATAAGAATGGCTCTAGAGGACATGGAAAAAACAACGTTTATCACACCCTGGGGAACATTTTGTTATAGAGTGATGCCCTTCGGGTTGAAGAACGCTGGCGCAATGTACCAGAGGGCTATGACAACCCTATTCCATGATTTGATGCACAAGGAAATCGAAGTATATGTTGATGATATGATTGCCAAATCCCAGACTGAAGAAGGTCATATAGAAGATTTGTTGAAGTTGTTTCAGCATTTGAGGAAGTATCGTCTCCGCTTGAATCCAAATAAATGCACCTTCGGTGTTTGATCGGGGAAGTTTTTGGGTTTCATTGTTAGCCATAAAGGAATTGAAGTTGACCCTGATAAAGTTAAAGCAGTTCAAGAAATGCCAGCACCAAGAACTAAAAAGCAAGTCAGAGGTTTCCTCGGGCGTTTGAATTATATTTCCAGATTCATTTCCCACGTGACTGCAATATGTGAATCATTCTTTAAGTTGTTAAAGAAAGATCAAGGTTGTGTGTGGATGGATGACTTCCAAAGGGCATTTAAGGAATATCAGCTTAAACCTCCTATCTTACTCCCTCCCGTAGAAGGAAGACCGTTAATTATGTATCTAACAATGTTAGATAAATCCATGGGTTGTATTATAGGACAACAGGATGAAACATGGAAGAAGGAGTTCACCATCTATTATCTCAGTAAAAAATTCACTGATTGTGAGTTGCGGTATTCTATGCTGGAAAAAACATGTTGTGCTTTGGCCTGGGAGGCAAAGCGTTTGTGGCAGTATATGTTAAATCACACCACTTGGTTAATCTCCAAAATGGATCTAATCAAGTACATTTTTGAAAAGCCTGCTCTTACTGGGATAATTTCCCGCTGGCAGATGTTGTTATCTGAATATGATATCGAATACCACACTCAAAAGGATATTAAAAGTAGTGTGTTGGCAGATTATCTTGCTCACCAACCAGTGGAAGATCACCAGTCAGTAGAATATGAATTCCCCGATGAGGATGTGATGTTCTTGAAAGTGAAAGATTGTGATGAACCATTTCCTGAGGAAGGTCCTGACCCTGAATCTCATTGGAGTATAATATTTGATGGAGCTGTGAATGCTTATGGTAAAGGAATTGGTGCTGTGATTTTCACTCCTCATGGATCGCACATTCCTTTTACTGCAAGGTTAACATTTTATTGCACTAATAATATGGCAGAATACGAGGCTTGCATCATGGGTCTCGAAGAAGCTATTGATCTCAGAATTAAAATTCTCGATGTGTATGGTGATTCAACTTTGGTAATAAATCATATTAAAGGAGAATGGGACACTCGTCATCATGGATTGATCCCTTGCAAAGATTATGCTAGAATATTATTACCATTCTTCAATAAAGTTGAATTCCATCACATCCCTAGAGACAAAAATCAAATGGCGGATGCTCTGGAAACCCTGGCTTCTATGTACCAAGTGAATACTCGGAATGATATACCCTGAATTGCGGTTCGACGATTGGATAGGCCCGCTCATGTGTTTACAGCAGGGGAGGTAGCAGATGAAAAACCATAGTATTATGATATCAAGCATTTTCTTCAGACTCCAGAATACCCGATTGGTGCGTCGAAGAAAGATAGAAAGACATTGAGAAGATTGGCAGGCAGTTTCTTCCTCAGTGAAAATGTGTTATACAAGAGAAATTATGACATGGTCTTGCTCAGATGCATGGATAGACATGAAGCAGACATGTTGATGCATGAAATTCATGAAGGTTCATTTGGCACTCATGCCAATGGACATTCGATGGCTAAAAAGATGCTAAGGGAAAGTTATTATTGGCTGACAATGGAATCTGACTGTTACAAATTTGCAAAGAAGTGCCATAAATGCCAGATTTATGCAGATAAGGTCCATGTGCCTTTGAGGCTTCTCAATGTGATTTCCTCCCCATGGCCTTTCTCTATGTGGGGGTATTGACATGATTGGGATGATAGAACCAAAAGCTTCGAATGGACACCGTTTTATCTTGGTAGCAATTGATTACTTCACCAAGTGGATGGAGGCTGCTTCATATGCCAATGTTACCAAGCAGGTGGTTGTGCGCTTCATTAAGAATAATCTTATATGCCGGTATGGTGTGCTGAGCAGAATTATCACTGACAATGGCTCGAATTTAAACAACAAGATGATGACAGAATTGTGTGAAGAATTCAAGATTGTCCATCACAATTCATCTCCATACAGGCCAAAGATGAATGGGGCTGTTGAAGCTGCAAATAAGAATATCAAGAGAATTATCCAGAAAATGGTTGTTACTTATAAGGATTGGCATGAAATGCTTCCTTTTGCTTTGCATGGATATCGAACATCTGTCCGCACTTCAACAGGAGCAACCTCGTTCTCCTTAGTGTATGGAATGGAAGTTGTACTCCCAGTCGAGGTAGAGATTCCCTCGTTGCGTGTGATAATGGAAACCAAGTTGTCGGAGGCTGAATGGATCCAGAACAGGGTTGACCAATTAAATTTGATTGAGGAGAAGAGAATGACAGCCTTGTGTCATGGCCAGTTATATCAAAGAAGAATGAAGAAATCTTTTGATAAAAAGGTCAAACCTCGTGAATTCAGAGAAGGCGACCTCGTGCTCATGAAGATCATGTATTTCAACACTGATTCTAGGGGCAAGTGGACTCCCAATTTTGAAGGCATGTATGTTGTTAAGAAAGCCTTCTCTGGCGGTGCATTAATTCTTGAAACTATGGATGGCGAGGAGTTCCCACGTCCCATGAATGCTTACGCAATCAAGAAATACTTCGCCTAAAGAAATAAAAGAATAGCTCGCTAAGTTGAAAACTCGAAAGGGCGGCTTAGGCAAAAAAGGAGCATCTCGGTAGGCCGAAAACCCGAAAGGGAGGTCTAGGCAAAAATTAGAGACATAAACAGAATAAGTTTCCCGCTAAGTTGAAAACCCGCAAGGGCATCTTAGGCAAAAGTTAGGGATTTTCTTGGCAAGTAACTACGTTAGACAAGACTTGATCGTTGAAGCAACAATCTTCTCGGATCCTCACCATACTTCAACAGAAGCTGCTGCTTAGGATTTCAAAAGTTATTAGGGGGGATAATGGTCATTGTATCTCAATGTATCTTTTCCATTATGTATTACCATTTCCCAAACTTTGTAATCATATATGGAATCTCGCCATTCGCAGACTACCATTCTATTAATGAAATTCGAGCTTTTACCCAATTCTTTGTGTTTCTTATTTTATTTAGCTTGCAAAGACTCCATTTATTACTGATAATAACTTTTAAAGCAAAGAGATTAAATAACAAAATTGATTTTTAAAAAAAAAAGGATTTTTAAAATTTACTTTTACTTTGAGATTTATGATGAAACAATGACAACAAAAATGGTGATCCCAGGAATGGACAAACTCCGGTTGTTTTGAGAAGTTTTGTTCCCCTTGTGAAGGTCTACTCGGGTTGTTTTCGCTGTATTGGGTTTATGGTTCCAGTATCCTCGGTCAAGTTTGGATTCATTTATCCTCTTTTCTGAGTTTTCATGATGTGAAGTTTCAATCCGCATTTTTCTCCAGTGAAGTAGGCTTGAATTCCCCAGCGATGTTTGATTATTTCGGTGTCAGTCTGCTTTATTTGAGACTGGTCTTGCAATCTCCAGTAGGCATGTTACTTTTAAAAAAACATTGGTTCCCCCATGAAGCCTGAAGAAGGATGTTCTACTCCGGTATCTGTTTGATTTGGCTACCTCTGATTATGTTTCTCCTCAGTAAAGTTAAAAGCAGGCAGTAGGTTTGGTTTCCGCAGCTGGCCTTTACCTTTCTTCGAATGATCATCTTGGTTGAAGCTAAGCCGGGTGTTGTTAGTTCCCGAGGCAGTTTTGCCTGATTGTTCCCCATGTTGTGTATCTGTTTTGTCAACATGCACACGATAACACACATACATTCATACATGCATCATGCATAGCTAAAATTGATAAATCATTGTTCATTGACATTTGTTAATATTTTTGTTGACATATTACCCTGTTTTGCAGAGATAAGTTACCCTCTTTTCATTAGAGCGTTGGTCTTAAGCCGAAAATGTATATTCTTTCAATATCCCTACTGAGTTGTCCCTCATATAAGATTTCTGCTTTAACCTTCCGGTACAGCTCCTTGTTTGGATGGATTTGGTTTTACCTCTTGAGTTTATTTCTTAAAGGATGTATTATGGTTGACTATTTCATTCAAGTTTATTTCTGGTTTGGATCTGTGGTTCCTTGGCAATGTTATTCACTTTGGATTTCTGAAAACTCCAAGCTTTGGTTGGTGCATTTATTTTGCACAAGAAGAAATTATCCCCTTAGCAAGAATATCGTGGCATCTACCCTAGAAGTCATACCTCTTGCCCCAAAAATTCATTTCTTTTTACAATCTTCCATGACAACAAATAGCAAGTTCTCTTTATTTGAGACAACTTATGTATTATCCTTTCCAAGCGGAGTGCCTTGGTTAATGAAGAAGTTGAGACCCGTTCTATGCGAAACACCAGAATCTTGGGTAAACTTGTTATCTTTTTTCTATCTTCAGTGAACGTTGGTAGTTCATAGTCAGTGAACGGCGATGATATGATATATTCTCTTGCCACCTTCAGTGAAAGTTGGTAGACCATCGGCAGTGAACGTCGATGTTTGTTATCTTTTTGCTATCTTCAGTGAACGTTGATAGTTCATCGTCAGTGAATGGCGATGATATGATATATTCTATTGCTACCTTCAGTGAAAGTTGGTAGACCATTGGCATTGAACGTCGATGTTTGTTATCTTTTTGCTATCTTCAGTGAACGTTGAAAGTTCATCGTCAGTGAACGACGATGATATGATATATTCTCTGGCTACCTTCAGTGAAAGTTGGTAGACCATCAATAGTGAACGTCGATGTTTGTTATCTTTTTTCTATCTTCAGTGAACATTGATAGTTCATCGTCAGTGGACAAGGATGATATGATATATTCTCTTGCTACCTTCCGTGAAAGTTGGTAGACCATCAACAGTGAACATCGATGTTTGTTATCTTTTTGATATCTTCAGTGAATGTTGATAGTTCATCGTTAGTGAACGGTGATGATATGATATATTCTCTTTCTACCTTCAGTGAAAGTCGGTAGACCATCAGCAGTGAACGTTGATGTTTGTTATCTTTTTGCTATCTTCAGTGAATGTTGATAGTTCATCGACAGTGAATGGCGATGATATGACATATTCTCTTTCTACCTGCAGTGAAATTTGGTAGACCATCGATAGTGAATGTTGGTGTTTGTTATCTTTCTCTCTGCCTTCAGTAAACGTTGTTAGCTTTGCCTTCAGTAGAAGTTGGTGTGTCCTTTGACCATCCTACCATCCTCTCTAATTCAGTTCTTTTGGTCCACCAATGATTTATTTTCCTGGTGGGGTTTCTCCTTTGTTTCTTTATTATTGTTGCATCCCCAGTGTTATCTTTGCGTCTCTTTGGTCCTGTTCATATGCATTCATGATCATAAGCATTTGCATGGCATCTTAGGGCCAAAAATAGGGTTTATTTTATATTTAAGTATCTTCGATCGCGTCGACACGAAGATTTTTAACCTTCGTATCTCCGTATAGAAGAAACTTAAATAAGGGTAGCTGTTGTATCCTAATTTTTCCCCCTAAGATCCCTTCATCATACCATGTTGATTCACTCACAACAAGGTCACACTAGGATTCTTGGTTCCCCTCCCTACTTTGAGTTTTGCTCTTTTTGAGGGATTACCAAGCACCTTAACTTATGTTCCTTTTGTGATCATGAATATTGTTTTGATTTCTTCATTTAACTAATAAAATACAATGTCGGCTTGTCTTTCTTATTATCTATGTAGGTAAGGGCAATGAGATTTAACAAGTTACTCCATAGGTTCATGAGTTTATTTCCATGCCCTAGTCAATATAGCTTGAGAAGTTCAAACCTCACCATTGGATTGGTTTTTGGAGAATTTACATGGAAATGTTGCTTTGGTTCATCACATTTCAAGGTTATTAGATTTGACTCAAAAGTACAAAGGGGTTGATTGGAGAAGTTGTCATGTTTGAACAAGGCCTTGTTCCTATTGGTCACAAGAGCATATTTTCATCAAATTTAAAGATATGGAAGTGATTTTGGTGGCTATGAGTCTTAATTATCATCCTCAATAACTTCTATTAACAAAGCTAGAGTATTGGTACAAGAAGTTTGTTCAAACTTGTCAAAGTTCCTCAAGGCATTTTCTTGATCTAGAAGCTAGGGCTTTGAACTTCAAAGGAGTATATCTTGCTCACCTTTTGGTATTTTTTATTGATTCCAAAGACATACTTCTCTTCAAAGGGTTATTAACAAATCACTTCAAAATTTCCAATAAGTTTTCATGTGGAAGAAACTTGGTGAAGAAGAAAGATTACAAGTCATCTAGATGAATCCACAATTTTACATAAGTGACTTCAAATGATCATAACTTGGTCAATTTTTATCACCTTGAGTCCATTATTTTTCCATAATGATCTTGAATGCCTTATTTTATGTGAAAAGTGGGAAAACAGATGGAGGTTGCCTTAAATATGTAAAAGATTATAAGTTATTTCATGAATTTTGGCCAACTTCAACAAGTCATAACTTGCTCAATTTTTTGAGATTTTGAGTGGTTCAAGTTTAAAAATTTCATTCAAGAGATCTACTTAATTCCATATTTTTTGGTCAAGATCAAATTCCAAGTTGAAGGCCATGTTTGGATGCAAAAGATTATAGGTCATTTTTTGAAGAAGAATTTGAAATATTTCTAAGTATGGAAAGTCAACCTTTTTTCTTCAACTTTGACTCAATGCAACTTTCAGCTCAAGCATCCATTTGATTCCATTATTTTTTCATTGCAAAGCTTGTAACCTCATATTTATAAAGCATCAAGAATCATACCTTAAGACCCATTGAGTTGGAAATGCCATGGATTTGAATTTGGTAACTTGAAACTAAATTTTCCACAAAGTCAGAATTTTGAAATCCATAATGTGACTTCTAAAAGGTAGAATTCTCCACCATTTGGATCCAAATCAAGAACTAATCTATTCTACTTCTTCTCATGATCTAATGCTGCTTACAATTTTTAAATCCATTGAGAATTGAAAGAGAAATCTCAAATTGAAGGTGCTTGCTATTTTCTTGGTTTTTGATTCATATCTCTCTCCATACCTGATATAAATTTGGCGCGATGGTGGTATTAGAATTGTCTTGAAGAGACAAGTTCAATGATACTAGCTTGGGATCCTAATTTTTCCATTTGAAGGATCTCACAAAATCCCTATTGCAGGGTGTCTGGAGGTTGAAGATGATGACATGTCTCGTCTCAGCCAATGATAGCGTGTCAAATGTTTGAATTTCATTGGTATCCCTTTTTCTGATCATATGCGTATCTCACTAAGGTCCATATCAAGCACATCGCGTCTGGTTCATTGGATCAGCTTACTAACGCGTTTTATCTATGATCTGATGGTCCACATCTTTTTGGTTTTATTTTATTTTCTGATTTTATATTTTTTATTGATTAAATTTTCAAAAATTCATAACTCTTTTATTTTTTATCCAAAAATTATGAAAAAATTCACAAAAATACCTTGAATTATTTCTGATCTCATGACTATTTTTTCACATTTTTATTTTGAAATTTGATATTTTTTGTATTTTTTGTATTTTTTGAATTATTTGCTTTCTTTTAATTATTTAAAAAATACTTTCTGACATTTTTTTTATTCTGAAAAAATTCATAAATATTATTTTTCATATTTTTGACTTTCTAAAAGTTTTATGGAATTTTATATTTAGGTTTACTATTTTTGACCTATTTTTTGTTTGTTTGAGCAATTTTAAATAGTTTAAAAATAGTTTCTGAATTTTAAAAATTACCAAAAATTTTATAAAAATATTTGGATCCATTTCTGATTTTTCCATGGCCTTACTTTTTCTTTCTTGACTAATTTGAACATAGTTGATATTTTTCTCCTCTATTTTGATTTTTAAACATTTTTTAAACCCTTTTAATGCATATATTATAAATAATATTATTTTGTGATTATTTCTGGCTGTCTTGAGTTGATTTTTTGATCATGATTTTATTAACATCATTGGATCTTGGGTGTTGAGTTCAATTCCAGCAAAATGGATGAATAATTTTAATAATAGTTTGATTAAATTTTTGATTCAAAAGTGGTTTATTCATTTTCCCATCCCTTATTCATCTTATCCCTTTCTTATTGAACTAGGTGTTATTGGAGCATGATCGCTATATCATGTCTCAAAACAAATGGTGCATAAATTGCTATTGACCGACCTCAAAATAGGTGCGACTTCTATATAAGTCCACTTACGATTGCTTAACATAGCGCTAAATTTTGTCCCGATTCGAATAAATGATCATTCGCGGCCCAAACTTATGATTGTAAGCCCAAGTATGTTAATTTGATCTCTTTGATCCAATAACCTTGAGATTCATTGTGTGGAGGCTTTGGTTCTACCAATCCTCTAATGAATCTACAACACATTTGGTCAACGCGGATCACTTAAACATCGTTGATCATTAAATGGTACTTATGAGAATTCCAAATGGATGATATACTTGACAAAAAGCAAATGCAACTTGTTGTGTGGAGGCTTTGGTCCTACCAATCCTCTAATGAGTTCCAAATCCAAGTTTTAAGATGGTCATCCAACTAAACACTAATTATTGACTTGTTTTACCTTATGCTTTTATTCTTTTTTATGCTTTATGTACTATTTACTTTTAGCATTTACATTTCATGCCATTTTCATCTTTGCTCATTTGAGCATTTATTTTCTTGCCATTTTTACTTTGCTCACTTGAGCTTTTCTTTTCCTTTCTTAAGATACTTAATAATCAACATAAACCATAAAAATATTTAATGGTACTTGGACTATTTGGTTACTATCCTCGGCATTATGGAGCATGTGACCTTTTCTTGGACTTAGGATTAGAAACCTTGACCTATCTTGGAGATGTTATCTGATTATTTTGTCTGGAGTTCTTGAGGTTTACCTCAAGACATTGGGTTGCTTATTTGTTTTTGTATGCAGGTTTTGTGATTACACCCTTTATTTGTAATCTAGAATTCACCCGTATACAGCCGTTACTCTGCCCAATTTTTATGAAGACTTAATACACTTGAAGTTTGGTTCTCTCAAGAGGTCTAGTATTTTTCTTCTTGATTGGTTTCAATCCAAGGAATGGGAATTCTATCTTGGCTCATAATGTCAAGTATTGGCTTCTTGTTTGTTAGATGGTTCTTATCCCAAGCTTTTACCTTATGCTTTAAGATAGTCTCTTCTTCTCCTCCCATCTTCTTTAATTTCAAAAATCTTCTTCCCCCTTTTTTGAAAACTCTTCTTGTTTTTGAACTTGAACCATTTTCATAATAAACTTGGACTTATGTCCATGCATTTTCAAAATATTTTCATAAATAAACTCCAATCAACTTAATAATACTTGACATTTTTTGTGAGAAGACTAAAAGTCAATCAATCTCATTTTAAACCATTTTTCCACTTTGGCTTTTCATCTTTAAAACTTTTCTTAAAAGATTAAACTCTTGTCAATCCTTATAGTGATGCAAACAACTATACTTCTACAATATGTAGTGAAGAGAGATATTTTCCACTTGGGTGTCGAGTGAGGAATTGTTGATTTTGAAATCCAAGCCATATCCTCCACTTTGAGATGATGCAAATTCTCCTTTCTCATGATTGCGGGTAGTAGGTATGTTTTCCACACGGACAATGACGATGATGTTTTATCTTTTAAAATTAACCAACACATTTGTGTTTTAAATTTTTGAAAGAGGAACTACGTGTATCCTGGTCCCCTATTGCATGAAAGGTGGTACGTAGGCATTAAAGGTTCGCAACCACGATGGGTGCAAAAATAATAAAAAAATATATATTTCTTTTCTCACCTCCACCATCCATTTTATATACAACAATTTTTATAGCCAAAATATACAGATTTTACAAAGAGGCTCCTGCGGAGTACCGTAGATGTTTAGGGTTCTAAAACCTTCCCTTTGCATAACCAATCCCCTTACCTTGAATCTTTCCCCCTATTTTTGGGTTATTCGCTCTTTTCCCATTCCTTTGGAAATAATAAAGCGCGGAGGCGATTTTTATTTTGATTTGTATAAAGTCTAGTCAATCCAATGGCTTAGTCTTGAACTTTTCTACCGCTACAATTATGACTGAGATGTTTTTTTTAATGGCGTTTCTATGATGGGTCATAGATGATTAAAGCGTAGAGGTTTTCCTATGCAACAAGGTTGCTTGTCACATGATAGTTGAATGTTATGCTATCATGATTTCCCGATAATCGATTTGAACTCGGAGATTGCTGATGTAGGAGATAAATCCACTGGAGATTATGAAAGTACGCAGAGAGCTTGCCTCTATGTGGACTGTATTTCCCTATTTTGTTGGTAAGGTCTAGGAGGAGATTCTCTTTGATATGAGCTTCGAAACAATTTGATCATAATGTTAATGACCCCACTATTTTGTATTATGCCCCTGATTAAAAGACTCTTGAAAATGCTTGGCTTTGATGAATCATTTTGAATTAACTCCTTTAAATTGAGCCTTGCAGTTGTTTTCCCCACCATTCGGATTTTGAAAGAGGTTCCCATCAATCTCCTGGATCTGTAGGAAGTACCCTCAGAAAGAACTTAGACCTCACCATGAACTTGACATAGATTTTCCCAAGGATTCAGAGCTCGAAAAGTTTGTACTTTAAGTTGCTTGAAGGGGAATTTGGACCCTATGTACAATAGGATGAACTTGGTACGTACTGCCACCAACATTTGAATCTTGAAGGTTTACCCCTAATTATCGAGCCCTTGAGAGGTTTGTTAAAATGGGGAAACCGAGTCATACCCCGTTATGGTATGACTTGGTTAAGGAATGCTCCTTCGAAAGGTATGCCCATTATTGAACAGTGCTTTGAAATTTAATCCAAGTTGATTGAATCCTGGAATGATCACCCCTTGTCAATAGTATCTTCATGTGATATACCCCCATGATCATTAATATTCGCCCCTATTTATAAGGGTCCTCTTAGATGCTTGGCCCCCAATTAGAAGCTTCTTGGAAATGCTACCTTTTATCAAACCATTTTTGAAATCTCTTTGATGCTAAGTATTGATTCGTATGTAAAATTATACATTTTTAAAAAGTAATTATGTATGATGCACATGCAAGTTTTGAAATCAAAGTTGATTATGGAATTTAAATGGATGATTAGAGAAGGAGATTTGAAGAAGCTAAGTAATTAATAATTTTAACAAACATAAGAGTCAGTTTAACACAAATTTTGCCAAGTATGCTTTCATAGTTAACCTTGTTTCAATTAGGACTTTTGAAGGTTGTAACGTGGCCATGGTTCATGGTTTAAGAAACAAAAGTTATAAGGATCAAAATATGCTCATTCTCATTGATGTTCTCCAGTCCTAAATTTAATTAATACAACAGATGCGTTTAATCCCTAAGAGAAATTTCATAGTCATGCAGAAGATGAGAAGCGTAGATAAAGATCTAACCATCGATGAAAAGCATTGATAAGGTCCAAGCACTAATGAGAAGGCGTTGATGAGAAGCCTTTGATGTGGAATTCATAAGATTTTTCTCTAATTTTGATTTCAATCCCTTATTTTTTGCATGGACGATTTTTTTTGAATTTTTCGGTCCATCGGGATGCCCTAACTTTTGCCTAAGGAAAGTTTTGATTTCCTTTGACTTAGCGGGATTTCTTTTTTTTTTTTGAATTTTTTTTCTTTTGATTTTGAAAATTTGTGATTGCCACGTTGATTATTGTAAGCTTTTTTTTCATCAGTTCCTCAATCTTGATTGATGTACTGAGGAAAAAGATGTCGTGGACTATGTCTTTGTTGATTCCTCAATCTTGGATGATGAATGTGGGGAAAGGGATGCGCTTGAACCTTTGCTTAGATTGTTTCATCAATGATGTATCAAGGAAATAAATATGCTTGAACATTTTGTTTAGACAAATCACTTCTCTTGAGAATAGAATGTGCCATTGAATTAATTGAAAGACTACACTGCCCCTGGTTGAAATTAAGGTTTTTTAGAAAATAGAACAAAACTCCAACTCCTGGATCGAGGGGGTTAACTACGGGTTATCTCCTGATATCTCCACTATTTAGGAAGTGAAATAATACCTTACATCTTCATCTCAGTCTTACCATTGAAAGCATAGTTTATCAAAATTAGATTATTTTGTATTTTCATCATTCTCGCTCCACGTTTGTTAAAGTTGTGAAATGGAAGATGGAAGTGAATATTTGATATTTATGAGAAGTGATAGTAATGAAGAGTGAACACGAATTTCAAAACATGCATGATTATTTCATAAGAATTAATGATCGTAGAGTACAAAGTTTATAACAAATAACACTTAGAAAGAAAGAAGTTACACATGATAAAGCCTAATTATCCTAGGAATTAGCTTCTTTAGTGATCCACCAATAAGGGCGATGGATTTTCCACCATATGCGGACCATCTTCTTCTAAAGTTAATTGCTTATTATCAATCAGCTCTTGTACCACTTCTTTGAATGAATTGCATTCTTCAATCGAATGCCCCACTCATCCATCATGAAACTCACATTGAACATCTGAGTTGTACCAAGGAGGAAATGAAGAATTCATGGATCTAGTTTGTCTAGGCGTCATTGATGAATTTTGGACCAGATATGACCATAATTTACTGTATGTCATAGGGATTGGGTCAAACTGGCGAGCTTCCCCTTCTTGGTTGTTTGGATGCCTATGCTGATTCAGGGGTTGATGGTGATTGTTTTGATTTCGAACCTTTCGATTCTGACGTCGATGTTGAGGTGGAATCTTAGCCTACTGGTTTTGTGGTATAGGCCATGACTGTTGGTGTTGAAGACCAGCGGGTGGTTGTTGGTATTTAGCATCTACCGCATACGTATATTAATGATAAGACATGAGAGACGAAGTTTCTGGAGCTTGGTAAGTTTTCCATATTGCATTGGTTTCATTTTCTTCTTCCCCTTGGAAATCTCTAAGGGATTCACTAGTCGGGTTACTCCAGATGCCTGGGATTTTTCCATTTATTATGTCATTCTCGATGTGTTCCCCAACTATTACTAGGTCAGAGAAGCGTGACGATACACTGCCCAACATTTTTTCATAGCACTGACCTCGTAGGATGCTCATGAACATGTCTACCAACTCCTTATCCAATAATGGAGGTTGAACTCGAGCAACCAACTCTCTCTCTCCATCTTTGTGCGTATTCTTTGAAGGATTCGTTACTCCTCTGAGATAAATCTTGCAGTTGCATGCAACTTAGAGCCATGTTAGTGTTGTATTGATAATGCTTCTAAAATGCCACAACCAAGTCATTCCAGGTGGGGACGTGGTTTCTTTCCAATTTCATATATCATTGTAATGATACTCCACTAAGACTGTCTTGAAAACAGTGGATAAGCAATTTGTCATTGCGTGGGTATGCTGCCATTTTCCTAACATACATCTTCAAATGAGTCTTAGGACAACTAGATCCTTTGTAATTTTCAAAATTTTCCATCTTAAACTTCAGAAGAAATGCCACGTTTTCAACCAAACAAAAAGAAGAAGCATCAAAGTTATGAGTGTCTTGTCCTTCTATGGCGCTAAGCCTTTTTTCCAACATGTGGTATCTTTTGGTGTCCTCCATATTTTGGGGTTATTTAATATTCATGGTCAGGTTTTCCCCTTGAGGTTTTGGCGTAGGGAATGCAAATTGATGATACTCAACAGATTCATGGGATGGAATATACCCATCTTGGAAAACGGCGTGTTCTTGCACATCAAGGTTCTCAATTGAAGTTTGTATACGTCGAGGTCGAGCCTGAGTGTCTTCTTGAGGTGTAATGATGTCCTCAATTGTGACTTGTTGACCTTCTCTCTATTCCATAGCTAACGTTATGTTTGCTTCATAAGTTGTTTCGAGTTTGTTTTGAGTATCTAGGAATCACCTCGTTAGATTTTGGTTGAAAGTTCTATGCGAGTGGAAGAGATATGAGCTTTATGCAGATGGGTGAAAATGAAAATCTATGAAAATGCTTGGGTACACAAAAATATTTTTTGGCTTTTAGGTACGTAAAAAAAAGGTTTCATGGATATGCAATGTGACGTAGACATAGTATGAGGGTATACATGGGGGTACCATATATAGGTTTAATGATAGACATGGTGATATTCTACACTAACTAAGAGATTGAGACAGGCAAGAACTTCTTAAGGACGAAGATAATAATAGACATAGGTTTGATGATATCCTACACTGTCTCAGAGATTGAGACAACCAATAATTCCTTAAGGATTATGGCCAATGATAGACAACAAGGAATCCCTACAGGCTAGGGATATGACATAGACAGAAGCCCTACGAGCTAAAGATAATAGTCGAAGAAAGGATAAACCTTGCACGTTTAAAGATTGTAGTGGGATCAGTGAAAGGTATCCTTAGAAGGTAGGCTCCTAGTTTTGGACTACAGATATTCTACCCTCCCTATAAGGTGGTTTCCTTAAGGGTATCATGAATAACACTAGAGGTAAAGGCACAATGGCCTCCCTTCAGCGGAGTGTCTTTACAGGCCGAAAATTTTGTCTCTAGGTCATGAAAGGTCCAATCAATAGTTTTTAGTTTAAAGGTGTCATTCCAAAGTCCTACTTCCTAAGGGGATGTCTCTTGAGAGGTATTCCTTTTACAGAATCCCACCGACTCTGGGTGAAGTCGTCACTTAAACTCATAGGGTTGATATATCCCCTTGGCTAATAGACAAACCTCTTTCTAAGGGTTTTTGAAAATATTTTTTACAAAATTTTAAATCCCATCACAAATATAATAATATAACGAATGATAAAAAATAGGCAGAAAATAAATAAATAATTAAATGAGCAAGAAATAAAAACCCAATAAACAAGAAAAACCCTAAAAATCCTAAAACCAAAAGAGGAGGCTTCTAAACCCAGGGTTGAGTCCCCAGCAGAGTCGCCAGCTATTACAACTGGTTTTTAATACATAGTCTCCACCTTAATTTTTATCCTAAGGAAGGGAGTATAAATGATAACCCTAAAAAAGTTAGAGATTCTAGGTTTTTTGACTCAGTTCTAGATGAATGGAAGGTGTTAGGCACCCCTCATCTACCTTGTTCACAAGGATGCTAGGGTTAGAAGCGCGATTTTTAGAAAATAGGGTTTTAATAATTTATTAAGGGAAAAAGGGTTTTAACTTTAATTAGGGGGACTCACCATGATTTCCATCGGTTACCTACGTATCCTCTTATGAGGAATCAGAGTCCCAATTCGTAGTTCGCGGGGTTTGTGTTTTTTATGCATTACAAAGATATTTTAATTCTCCCTGTACTTAGTCCGAGTGTGTCAATAGCGAAGATTTTGGACCCAGTGCACAGTTTATTAAAATACTTTTTGTAATCCTTTTCGAAAATTAATTATTGAATTAGTTTAATTTATCAAAATAACTTGTGGATGGTTAAGTATTTTTTATGTATTAATTGTAAAAAAGTAATTTATTTAAAATGCACGATTAAAAGATAATTTAATGCAAATAAAATAAATACTATTTTTTATGGGTTGGAAAATAATATAATTTGATTGATGATAATAATAAATATAATAAAATTATAAATATATACAAGTAGAAAATATAAAATAAGATAAAATAATAATAATAAAGAAGATAAATTAAAAGAAAAATCAAGGGGGTGTAACTTTGGTTAAGGTGGTAAAATAGGAAGGTGTTAATAGCATGGGCCTGAATCTAGATATTAAATTCAGTCCCAAAAGGCAGGTGGTACGTTTTTGATCCACACAGTAAAATAAAGGGCGCAGGGAGTATGAGTCCAAGTCCAGATATTGGACTTGGCGCGTTTGGCCAGAGGGGTGTGAAAACACGCGTATGAGTAAAACACAATTGAAAGGGGCATGGATATTTAATGGGTTAGGCCCATAGGGTTTGAGTCCACTTGGATTCTATACGTGCAGTCATATGGTAAAGTGGTGAGGGTGCGCTTTTAGTCTGTTTGATTGAGATCGTATGGCTTATGATAGAAGGAATACGATAATTATTGTGAGCGACATACACTAGATCTCAATGCATAAACATTTTCTATTTACAAAATAATTCTTTATTTTGTTATTCATCTTTCTCTTCCCGCGTCTTTACCATCTCTCTTCTTCTCCTATACACCCTAAACAGAGCCCTAGCTTATCTCAAGCGGAAGCGGCACTACCTTTCTCTCTTCTTCTCCGATGCCACAACCATAATAATACAACCCCTAATCCCCCTAATCCCCTAATCCCCAAATCAACACAACAACAAAATTTCTTGAGCTAAGCAGTATACCTCATCGCATTTTTTTCTTTTTGTTCAGGTTTCTCTTTGCTAACCCTTTCCTCGTTCTGATTTTTGCAGGTGATGAGGTGGTGTTTGAGCGGCAGCGACTGAGGAGGCGTTGGAGGCAGTGGTAAAAAAACTGGATCTAGGGTTTCAGATTTTGAAACCCTAGTACATACGTAGCGGTATGTGAAGTTCACGGCAACGAGGCCTTCTTTGTTGTTCTTTTCTTAACTTTCTTCCTCCCTGATTTTTTTTACTCTGTAACAGTCCTCTCCTCTATAGTTTTTTCGTCCCTTTTAATGTTCTAGGAATTAGGCTTATATAGAAAATTAGGTTTAGATGGATTAGGAAATAAAATTATGTTTGTCGCTTATTCTTGATTGATTTAGGGAAATCCAGATTGTAAGTTGATTTGCATTATAAATGTGTTTCTGTAAAATTTTGATTTGGTATGTTCTGGAAGATTAATGCTAAGATTTATTTCTGTTTACGAATTGATCTTGTTTCTATATTAACTTGTTAAGTAAATCATATCAAACTTCTTCAATGAAACATTTAATTTTTTATTTTGGATTTGAACAGTAACTGCTTGCAAAACATGCACCTTCTGGTTCAAATCATGCGTTATTTTTCTTTGATGACAAAAGTACACGCTTTCTTGATGAACTGCGCCTATTTTTTATTTATTTTGGCTTCTCAACAAAACATTCTTTAATAGAACTGGGCCTGGTCTTGTAATGGATTTGGGCTGTAATAAAAAATCACTCTTGTTTAAAAAATAACAACTTCAATAATAAAACAAAACAATCTCCCACAACAAACAAAAAACTGAGCAGGCCACATGTTTAACTTATTAGGCCTTTACTCCTAACACAATCTTTTTAAGCCAGCGCACCTCTCTTTTTTTAAAAACTCTAAGATAGACCAAAACTTTAACTAACACACCCCTTTTCTAAATGGTCCTTCCAAAAATGTTATGATCTATTGGACCTGATAATTTTAAACAAAAACCACCCTATATTTTTAATGGACTCTTAAAATCTTAATGGGTCAGAACCTGGTGGGCCACAAGATTTAAATTATTTGGGCCTTTAACAAAAAAGGGTTTGTTTTATGGACCTCCTTGTTTTAATATTGGGCTTTCAACAAGATGTGACCCTATATGGGCCTTCTTGTTTTTCCACATACATCCTCTTTTCAATACTTGAAATGTACTTTTAAAAACTTAATGGGCCATGAGATATTGATGGTCCATTTTGGATCAATACAATCCTCTTCCATGTTTTACTCCCCCATAGAAATAAAAAACTATATAATATGATTTACTTAAATAGAACCCTAAATATGCGGTTAGAATTTCACAAGCTCTAGAAACTTGGCAGCATACTCCGTAACGGTCGAGTTCCCCTACTTTAGTTTGAGAAACTGAATCTCCTTCTTACCGCAAATATCTTCAAGAAAGTACTTTCTTAAGAATTCCCTACTGAAGACAGCCCAAGTTATAACTTCACCCACAACTTCAAATATTTGACGAGTGCCCAGCCACCAATCGTCAGCCTCAGCAGCAAACATGTGAGTTCCATATTGCAACTTTCGTGCCACAGATAAATCTATCACTCAGAAAATCCTTTCCATCTCCTTGAGCCAAGTTTGTTCTCCATCAGGATCATACTTACCCCTGAACATAGGAGAATTCTCCCTCTAAAATAACCCCAAAGTATGAGACTCATCATTCCCACAAGCGTTAGGCTTATTCTGAACAACCTGAGAAACAACTTGCAACGCAGCAGCTTTTGCAACATCATTCTTTTATACCATTTCTCCGCTTCACATCATTACAGAAAACACTAGTTAGAATAAATATACTAACAGTATTCAAATCTCACACTAATCTACTGACTCGACAACTTGGCCTAACGAACCAACCTGCTCTGATACCAATTGTAACACCCAACTTTCCCTTTTTCAATTAAATCGATAAATGACTAGATTTTCAAATAAGATATTTTTGTAGACAAATTAGAGTACTCATTAGTGGGATGTCACATCCTCGAATAAACAAAATCATAGAAGTATTATTTCACTTCACATTATAGTATCTCAATCGATTGGATTAAAACAGCGGAAAATATTTTCAAATAATTCACATCAAGCCCTCAAGGCTCCAAATCAAATAAATCTCCCACTCCTTGGTGGTCAAACATAATTTTTAAAATAAAGATATGTAACAACAAGTCAAAAGAAACAACATAGAACTAAATTCCCATCCCGATGTTACGTATCAGAGCGACTCCTATGACTCGATCCAAAAGCAACACAAGCATCCAAAAACTACTCAGGTACTTGATTATCTGTGTTTCCCAAGGAGCACAGACACAACAACAAAAAAGGGGTGAGAATTACATTCAATAATTTAAACTGTGAGAAATTGCATGCTAAGAAATAGTAAATGAATACACATAAAATCACATGGTTATGATGATGCAGACCCAATTTTCACATATACAAACCAACACTATCATTACACATAGCTCATCGCAGTATGAAATATGACTCCATAGACTCTACACCATGCATGTGATACCAACAAAACCAATAAAGTTCATTCATATGAACCCGATTCCCGTCGGAATCTAGATAAGCCAATCATATTCCCCTGGAACTTGACTTAACTCCACTCGACTCTCTTCAAGAGTGCGGACGAGACTAGGAACCCAACAAGGATTCCAACTTAGGCTCATCTCACTACGCCAAACAAGACTTTAGACAACACTTTTTTTGGCTTTAGACAGCGCTTTAAAGCGCTGCTAAAGGCCCCCTTTAGCCAGTGTTTTTTCTGAAACAATTTTTTTTAATAAAAAAAGCCCCTTTAGGCAACGCTTTTAATGTTAAAGTGTTGTCTAAATCCCCCTTTAGGCAACACTTTTTTTTAAAGCGCTGCTAAATGCCCCCCTTAGCCAGCGCTTTTTCTAAAACAAAAAATATTAAAAAAAAGAGCCCCTTTAGGCAGCGCTTTTATAGTAAAAGCGTTGTCTAAAAGAGCTTTAGACAACGTTTTTAAAGCGCTATCTAGTGTCAATGAAATTTTTTATATTTGAAAAAAAGATTTGTTTGATATATACAATTTTATATGCACAGATTTTAACCAGGTTTTGACCATATTTTGCACCTGTATAAACCATTACAAATTTCACCAGATTTTCACTAATATTGGAGCTTCAATCCAATAAAAAATAATACCAAAAGATACTATACATTTGCACCAATGTACTGATATATACTATTACTCTTGTACATATATACTTTTACAAAAAAACAACACCAAAACAACACCATTATATACCATTACAAAATCTATTCATCTCTATCTTCTACATATGCACATATAACCTGAAACAACACAAAAATATCGTAATTCGTACCATGATACAAACAAAATATATATAATTTACCACATGACAAACAACAAAAAAATGCAACACTTGAATATACTCAAAATTCTCATCAATTAAAGTAAGATTACTATATACCTTATATAACTTTCGTCTCAATAATGTATTGACACCAATCCTCCTTAAGTTCATCCAATTGAAAACTTGAGTAATAAGCACACTTGAATTCATCAAAGTACTACATAATAATATAACATAGCATGTTTAAGTTAAAACTATTTAATTATATGAGAAATATTTGTTAAATATTAAAATAACTCCTAAGTTAGAAATCCATACCTTAGATGGAATCTCTATTCGATCCAAAAGAAGGATTTCTCTCATAAACCTCAACATGTAAAAATCACAATCTACTTCATTACGCTTCCGAGGACACTACACATGAAAAGAAAATATGGATAAGGCCCAAGTTTTATCAAGTATCATCACTATTAATATAATCAAAATTGTGATAATTAATTAATATACCTCCACTATAATCCATGTAATGTTGTTGTCTTTACTCTTTGGTACTTGAACACCTCTTTGTGCTCGAAAAACTTGTATAATGATAATAAAACATAAACGAATATTTAGAATAATTCACATAAATAAATAAATATACACATGAATATTTAGAACAATTTAACTTACATATCAACCATATTCTTTATATCTTGGTATGTACTTGGATCATTGCGTAAAGAATCCAGATAATATACAACTTCTCTGATAAGATTAATCACGACCAACAACCAATGTCCACTGTAAGATTAAACAAATGTGAGATGAAAACTTTCTACACAACATCAAAATATGAAAAAATATAATAGATTAATTTAGAATGAAAATCTAACCCGTTGTCGGTATTAAGCGGTAAAAAGAACAAATTTTTGGTATCTTTGTCGGCCATAAAGCGCTTGAGTACATACGCCATGACTTCATCTGGTTTATGAATGATTAACCCTAAGTTGGTACTGAAAGGAGATAAAAAAACGAATCTTTGCTCCATTCCACGCAGGCGCATAAATTTTTCATACAAAAACCTTAAATAAAAGACCTCATTAACATTTGAAATGAGTAAATGAATTGATCAATTAATTAGACAAAGTAGACCGGATATACCTTATGTATGTATTAACAACACTGAAGCCTAATTGCGTATGTTGTAAAACTTGATCAAAATCCTAATTGTTTAAGAATATTCAAAACCAAAAATGAGTATTTCCTTCTGGAATATCAGACATTTCTAAAAATGTCCCAAGGCACGACCTAAACTTGGAAGTAGGTTTTTTTTAGCCGCGGTCTTCTTAGCAACAACCTTTTTTTGTGTGGAAATGTTGCTAATTTAAGGATTCTTACCCCTACCGACATCTTCATTCTCTTTAGCATGAATCTAAAGATCATATAATTAGTTATGTGAAGTATAAGATCACGAATTTACAATTTTCATGCATAAATATCATATAATTGTGATGTACCTCTTTTATTGATGCCACTGAATCGATTTGTCGCGAAATCCCCTTGTCTTTTGCTTTGGATTTTGTTGGAGTCTAATTAACATAACCATGTAAAAACAAATGTACGTAAAATACGCGTAAGAACTTTGATTACTCAAAGGTTCATATATATGGTTTTAAGCATACTCATCATCTACACTAATGAGGCTTGATGTCCATGCTACAAACGAATCTATTGCATCTCCCACAAGTGTGGCATCCGAAACATCGTCAGGATGTGGTAATAACGCATCCTTCTCCAAAGCAATGTCAACCGATACTTTCAAACAACCAGTAGGGAGCGGTTTAGTGTGAAGTAATTCTCCCAAAGTGTTATGCACTTTTCCCTTTCCAACTATCCGATAAGTCCGTGACGATAAGTAGAGTTTATAAGGTGAAATGCCCTAAAAGCAATAATAAATTTCAAATTGTTATTGTGTATATATTTCAATTAAATAAATTAAGCTACTTTAATTTCATAATGATATATATAATTACCTCTGGAAGATTCAGTTGAAAACTACAACTGATACTACCTTTGTCACTAGTAGCTTTAAAACCTGAAGCTTGCTCTCTTAATTCTTTTTCCCTTCTCAATTCACGGACTTCAGCTTGTAGTGCTTCCAAGGTTTCCTGCAGTTCTTTATTGCTAGTAGTCTTTTGTGTTTTCATCTTCAAGGATTTTGGAGTGATTACAAATCCCTTACCCCTCACTCGACCAGAATACTCACAAACATCTAATGCTCAACTAAGTATGCTGCTGCAATCATTGTCTTCATCTGAACATATAGAATGAGATAGAGTCTCCTGAAATTCATATGAATATTGAAAATTTGTCTTAATTATATGTTACTAAACTTTTATTTTAATTAAAGAAATAATTCTATACTTAGACATTTCTCAAAAACGTTTTGAACATCTTCTTTGACAACTCCATCCTTAACCACACGGGATTCCTTCTACAAAACATGTACCGGGTGAGATGTTTCAGAACTATTCTCCTTTGTTAACTACACATTAAGACATATAATATGATCAAATATAATTCATGATGAACAAGTATATCATTGCAATTTATAGATACTTACGATAGACTGTTCTAAGCGTCCATATCCAATACGCCCTTTTCTGTATGGATACACAAGATTTGATGCTCTTTTCCGATTTGTTTCACTTACACTCTAAAGTTTTTGGGTTTTTCGTTTGGCTTTAAACGTTTCCCATTATTTAGGTGAAACCAAAATTGCATATTTAGATGGAATCTCTGCATCAACAAAAATTTTAACAACATCCCTAAGAAACTTGATATTTAAAAAATTCCTAAACCCTCTTAGTAGTTTTCCCGCCAATCAGAGACAAAAAGTTCTTCTAGTATCATCAATGTTGTTGAAAGACCTCTACGAAAAACATACACAGAGTGTGTTAGTACAATTAATTTAAAGACATAATCGTCATTAAAAACTAATTGGAACTTCATTAAATATGGTACCTGTATCTCACTCTAAATTTTTTCTTTAGCTTTTTTCAACTCTATTTTTCTCCAATCATCACAAGTAATTGTAACTTAATTCCTTACAAGTGCACCAATAAAACTTGTCACTGTTGAACCATTAGGCTTAATTAGTTGGCCACTTTGGCTTCAATGCACATCTAATTTTATGCCCCGATCTCTATCACGAATTACTTTCTTCATAACTATTATTCCCCATCTAATTTCCGTTTTCTGATTAGTAACGGTCGCATGATCTCCATCATCAATAGCATCATCATGTGGGTGATTCTCGTTACTAGCCATTTAACTTGTAATAAAGAAAAACATAAACCCAATATAAAAATCCATAATCAATTGAATATATAACAAATGACAAATAAAGAAGAGCATATAAATTTATTGAAAATGACATAATATATAACATTTTACTATATTACCTCTTTCACTAACATCTCTTTCTTTTCTTGGTTGGAATATGAATTACTTGTTTCTTAGCAATGCAGACGTCAAAATTGATCCAAATTCCCTCTTTATGATTGTTTCTAATATATGATTCATTCTCTATAATATTATCATCTTGATCCTTCCGTCTAATACATGACTGATTCTCAACATCAATATCACCTTGATCTACACCGGTATCATCAATCACTTTGTTAGATAAAAGCATTATAGACCATTTCGTACTCGTCGGGTCAGTGACATATAACACTTGTTTAGCTTAAGATGCTAGAATAAAAGGCTCGTCTTTGTACCCCACCCTATTAAGATCAACTTGCAGAAATCGTGACTTATCCATTCGTATGCCACTACTATTTACCCACTTGCAACCAAAGATAGGAATCTGAAATTTCTCGTAATCAAACACCCAAATGTGCTCAATAACCACAAAATATGACATATTTGCATATTTGGGGTTTAAGTCCTTTGTACTTGATATGTGCATTGCTTCAGCTAGCACAGTGACACCACTATTTTGCTTAGTACTTTTATCATCTTGTTCTTTGGTATAAAATGTGTATCCATTTATTGCGTATGCACTATGAGAAAACACATGCAAACTTGGACCATATGCCAAACATCTCAACCTTTCTTTTATTGAAGCGGGATCCGAAGAGCAATTTGAATCAACATGATCCTTAAACCATTGTATAAAACTTTGATTGTGCTCTCGTACTATAAAATTTTCATTTCTGTTCTGATTTAACCCTCAGAGTACAACCTTATGCATTTCAACATATGGCTCAACCTCACTGTCATTTTGCAGAGCATACAAATGCACTTGCTCCCGTTCATCCGTTGATATTGTCTCAATTTTATTTACAATTAATTTTTTACCTTCCTTTTTTTCAAAACTATGAGTTTTGGGGAGCCCAATGGATTGGACATTGGACAAATATTCAGTACAAAACTCAACCGCTTCTTCAATAATGTATCGTTCAACAATACAACCCTCTGGGTGACTTCGGTTTTTCACGTACCCTTTTAATATTTTCATATAATGTTCAACAGGGTACATCCGTCTCATATAAGTTGGTCCACACAACTGTGTCTCTTTCACAAGATGAACAACTACATGTACCATTATGTCAAAAAAGAGGGAGGAAAATATATCTCAAGCTCACACAAGGTAATAACTATTTCTTTTTGCAGTGTTGGTAAGACCTTAGGATCGATCACCTTACTATAAATTGACCTAAAGAAAAAACACAATTTAGTTATGGCGCTTCTTACTTTTTCTGGAAAAATAGAACGTATACCTATTGGTAGAAAATGCTCCATTATAACATGACAATCATGTGTCTTTAAACTCTTCAACTTGAGGTCTTTCATAGACACAAGTCTTCTAATATTTGAAGAGTATCCTTCTGGAACTTTAACTTCACTTAGAAACTTGCACAATATTTTTCTCCTTTCTAGAAAGAGTAAAAGTAGCAGGTAGTAGATATGTTCGTCTTCCTTTCTTCACGGATCCTAATTCAGTTCTTATTCCCATATTTAACATGTCCTTCCTTAGACTTTCCTTTTATATTGAGTAACATATCAATAACACTTTATAATATATTTTTTTCAATATGCATAACATCGAGAAAATGTCTCACATACAAAGACTTCCAATATGGCAATTCAAAAAAAAATCGACCTCTTCTTCCACCCACCTTTGACAACCTTATATGCAAAAGTCTTGCCAAATTGAGTACACACATCTTTCACCTTTTCAAAAATTTGGTCACCTGACAATGAAGGTGGAGCTTTACGTTGTTCCATGTCTCCATTTAATGCTTTTCTCTATCCATGTAGTGATGTTTAGAATGTAAGAATCTATGATGACCGAGAAACACATTCTTCTGACAAAGTTTCAATTGCGTCGTATCGGTTCCATCTTCACAAACATGACACACACGTTGACCTTTAATGCTATACCCAAATAGATTCCTGTATGCTGGAAAATCATTAATTGTGCCAAACAACATCGCCCTCAAATTAAAACTTTCTTTCCTATATCCATCATAAACCTCCACACCGTTCTCCCACAAAATCTTTAAATCTTCGATCAAAGGTGTCAAGTATACGTCTATGTCATTCCTTGGTTGTTTAGGCCCAGAAATTTACAGAGATAACATCATGTACTTACGCTTCATACATATCCATGGAGGTAGGTTATAAATCATATGAATCACAGGCCATGTGCTATGTGAGATACTTTGAAGACCATTTGGATTCATTCCATCAACAGATAATTCCAAGCGAAGGTTTCATGCTTCTTCCCCAAAATCAGGATAATCATCATCAATTTTCGACCACTGTGGTGAATCTGCCGGATGTCGATACTTTCCATCAATAATTCTTTCATCTGCATGCCAAGTCAAGTGTCTTACATCGGTTTCACTATGAAACATGCACCTAAATCTCAGAATTATAGGAAAATACCATAAGACTTTTGCTGGAGACAATTTTTTCTTATATCGAGATAAACCGCATTTAGGGCACTCATTTAATGATGCATATTCGTTTCAAAACAAAACACAATCATTTGGACAAGCATGTATCTTATCATAGCTCATGCCAATAGAGCATAACATTTTTTTGGCCTCATAGGTTCGATTAGGAAGAACATTATCCTCCGGAAGCATATCTCTCATAAGGGCTAACAACTCTGTGAAACTTTTATCCGACCATCCATTGGCCTCCTTTAAGTTGTTCAAATTTAATACCGCAAACAGTCTTGTGAATTTAGTGCAAACTTTATACAACGGTTTCTCTGCATTGCTTACCAACCTCTCAAACATTTTGGGACAATCCTTAGGATCTTCTTCATGTGCTTATGCAATCTCTTCGACTCGATCACAATCGTATGTATCTGTGTCATTGTCGTCTGGAGCATAGGTCGTCGTATTACTTTTCTCCATCGGTTCAACATTCTCATTAATTTTCTCACCATGATATATCCAACACTTATAACTTCGACCAATCTCACGCGTCAGTAAATGCGATTTCAATCCATTTGCGTCAACCCGACCCACATAAAAACAACCCAAGAAAGGACATTTCATTCGACTGGAGTCTTTGACGTGTTTAATAGCAAACTTAACGAATTCCAATACCCCATTCTCGTACTCTTTTGACAATCGATCGACAGTCATCCATTTTTTATCCATGGAATTACTACTACTTAAGGTAAACAAAAACACTATAATTATTCACGCAACTATTTCAAAAGAACATAAAGAAAAACACTTTCGCGAACACAAAAAGAGTATTAATACAAAATTTTATAAATATTTCATAAGATTTAATCAGATTAGTTTTAGATCGATATAGACTAAAATTAATTATTTCTATATAAAATTAATTGTGCTTTTTAATTGATATAGATAGAATGTTTTATAATTTAGGAAGCTGATAGTAAATAAACAAACGAGTCGGTAATGTTAAATTTGAACTTGACTTACCAAAGAAAGAAGAGGTGTTATTGGTGCCAATGGCGAATGATGTTGCTTTGATGTTCTTCGAATCAGTGATGGTCTTTGACTAACTACACCAATACAAAAAAGTCTTAACCAACTTTTTAGTAAGCACACTAACATTGAAAATTCATAGAGTTGAGAATAAAATCACGATACCAGTCCTCAAATGTTTTCTTGAGTACTGAATAATATCACTTGTGCATAATAACATGAAATATGTTGAAAACCAATGCTACCTAGCAACTATAAAATAGGGTTATATGTGTCTGACATTTTCAAGATCGGTTGAGGTATAAAGTGTATACGTTGTTTCTAAGTACTGAAAGGAATGAAAATGGTAGGGGACATAATCGTACAAGTAATAAAAGTAGAAGGAAATGAATACCTTGAGATACAACGGAGGAACGGTAGAAGGAGGGCGGTCAGAGTGACGGCGGAAGGAGGGAGGTATATGGAGGAATGATAGAAGGACACAGAGAAAGGGGTTTCTGGAACAGCGGAAGGGCGTTTCTATGATGAATAGAAACGAGTTCTGGAGGGATTTCTTTTTACTTCTAATTATATGACTTTAGACAGCGCTTTTGAGAAGCGCTGGCTAATATGGGCCTTTAGTAGCGCTTTTAAGATTTTTTTTTAAAATTTATAAGACTTTAGACAGCGCTTGGAAGAAGCGCTCACTAATGTGGTCCTTTACCAACACTTTTTTTAAGCGCTGTCTAAAGCAACCCTTTAGCAGTGCTTTCTATTTCTTTAGCAGCGCTTTCTATTTCTTTAGCAGCGCTTTCTAATATGGGCCTTTAGCAACGCTTTATATGTAAGCCTTTAGCAGCGCTGTCTAAGGTGTGCCTTTTAGTAGCGCTTCATACGTGGGCCTTTAGCAGTGCTTCTAAGATGCGTTGTCTAATGTGGCCTATTAGTAGCGCTTTGGAGAAGCACTGTCTAAAGTGGGCATTTTAGCAGCGCTTTGGAGAAGTGTTGTCTAAAGTAGGCCTTTTAGTAGCGCTTTTACATAATTTCATTAATACTTTCCGTATTTTATTTTTTATTTGACTTATAGCAGCACTTTTGGGAAAAAGCGCTATCTTGGTGCGCTGCCTAAAACCCTTTTTAGCGTAGTGTCGTATCACAACACGACACAATGAATGCATATATATATACGATCCTCATGATCACCCGCGAGTCACATACCCACCATGATTCCTTCTGAATCACCACTATTCCTCATGAATGTCCTTACAATCACAAGCCATTACAAAGGCATTAAAAGAATTCACAGTGAAGAATAGTTCACCATTATCATCAAAACATCATTGGAAGCATACATAATTATCACAATGACACCATATCATCATAAAGAAAACACCTACCAAGTTGTATCAAGACATGGATACATCTATTCATAGCAAACAACATACTTCCTATGTTAACACTACATAGTTCATCACTTAATCTTAATGCAAGCACTATAAAAATACATCCTATGAATCATTTTATTCCATATGAAGTTGTAATCCAAGCACTATAGTGCTTGCATTTTATTCCTTTACTATTACCTATGTTCTATAATCTATTCTTTTAAAGGTTTTTCCCCATAGAAATCTATAATGATTAAGAATCCCATATCTCAATTATCATAATTATGCCAACACAATTCAATGCAAATGAAATCACAATATTCATCTTCACAATCAAACGAAACACACAAGGAATACAAAATTAATAAAACCTAAGAGGGAAAGGAACCCTCTAATCCCTCTCATGCTATAATCACCAAATTAGAGAACCCATTATCCCCCTTACCTTGATTTTCCAAAGTTTTCCTCTAACAATGGTAGAACCTCTCTTTGACCTAGCCTTTCCTTGCTTCTTCCCTTCCTCTATTTCTCCAAAATTTAAATATTGATAGAATGATCCTAATTCTCTTCCCTTCTTGGTTTTATCGTTGAACCATATTAGGACTTTTCCTTATGTCCCTACTTAGCCCATCTACACTTACTATAACACCCTTACTCTATTTCTTATTAATAATTTTATTTAACAATAATATGATTATTATCCTAACAACAATAATAATAATAATAATAATAATAATAATAATAATAATAATAATAATAATAAAATATTATTCATACACCCATGTTTATACACTTTTACTCATACACCCCCCTTCAATACTACACATCCCCTATTTTAATGCAATTATCCTTCCCAAGGCCTCCAAACCCCTAACTCACTAACAAGACAAAGCATAATTCAACAAAGAAATCAATTAATTAAAATAAATCAAACAATTTATTTTGGGGCGTTACAACAAGGCCATGGAGATATGTTAAATTGATTGTCGCTTTTTGAGCAGTCGAGACCTCCAGATCGATCAAAGTCCAATTCTTGGTGATAAACTGCCCATCTCTGTACCAATGTATCCTAGGGAGACTAACTTTGGCCGAACTGATTGTCGTGCCATAAACCGTTCATTTGTAGATGAAGTATTACACGCCCAAGGGGCTCATAACCACTCTTCATAGGGACATAAAAGCTGCAAGGAGATGCTTTGAAGCGGCCACAAAGGGGAAGAACTCCATTAATGTATCATCGAAAATTATCGATAAACCATCACAACCTAGAAGTTCGAAGGAGCCAAAGTCAATACATCACGTCGACTCGATCGACCTTGACAATCACATCACCAAAGATGACTTGAAGGAGCAAAAGAAGAAAGAAAGAGAAACCCAACTAGCAGCGGAAAACTACTCAAAACCAGATAACAACGAGGAGCCTCCCCATCCTAGGCGCCCCATTCCAGGTGGAGAGTTTGAAGTTATCCTCCTCGACAATGACCCAAACAAAGGAGTGAAGACTAACACTGGACTCCCTGATCTCGCAAGGAAGAAGTTGAAAGCCTATTTAAGAGTGAATGTAGACCTATTCGCGTGGAGTACCATTGAGATGCCCAAACTAGACAATAAAGTAGATTTCCACCAGCTAACCATAGATCCCGCCACTAGAGCTGTAGTGCAATATAGGTGTAGGAAGTCTCTCGAGAAAGCGAACACTGCTGAAAATGCTATAAAAGACCTCCTAGAGGAAAATTTATTTCAGAAGCCCAGTACACAACCTGGCTTTCAAATGTTGTACTTGTGAAAAAATCTAATGGAAAGTGGCGAATGTGCGTTGATTATACCGACCTCAATAGGGTTTATCCTAAAGATGCTTACCCATTACCTAATATAGATAGACAAGTTGATAATTCTTTTGGATTTAAATTACTGTATTTTATGGATACGTACACAAGGCACAACCAGATCCCCATGGAAAAGGCTGACAAAAAATACATGTGCTTCATGACCGAGTCGAATAACTACTACGATAACCTAATGGACATCGGCTTGAAAAATGTCGATGCTAAATACCAGCAAATGATGAACAAAGTCTTACGAGGTGAGGTTGGAGACATGCTCGAAGTCTACATGGAAAACATGTTTGTAAAATCCCAAGAGGAGTCCGACCATACCGCCCACCAGAAGAGAGTCTTCGACTAGGAGACGAGGTGCAAGATGAGGTTCAATCCGAAGAAATGAACCTTCGACGTGCAAGTAAGTAAGTTCCTCGACTTCTATCTAATAGAATGAGGAATTGAAGCGAAACCCAATAAATGTAGGGCCCTCTCCGAATTCCTAACACCCTGTAGCCATAGAAATGTTTAAGACTAAGCCATTGGATTTACTAGACTTATACAGATCAAAATAAAAATCACCACTACGCTTTATTGTTTCCAAAGGAATGGGAAAAGAGCGAATAACCTAAAAAGAGGGGGATAGATTCTAGGTAAGGGGGTTGGTTATGCAAAGGGAAGGTATTATCACCCTAAACATCTACGGTACTCCGCAGGAACCTCTTTGTAAAAATCTGTATATATTGGCTATAAAATATTGTATATAAAATAGATGGTGAAGGTGAGAAAAGAAATATATTTTTCATGATTTTTGCACCCGCCGCGGTTGCGAACCTTTAGTGCTTATGTACCACCTTTCGTGCAATAGGGGATCAGGGTACATGTAGTTCACCTTTTAAAAACTTTAAAACACAAGTGTGTTGGTTAATTTTATGAGATACGACATCCTCATCATTGTCCGTGTGGAAAACATACTTACTACCCACAATAATGAGAAAGGAGAATTTGCATAATATCAAGGTGGAGGATATGGCTTGGATTTTAAAATCAACAATACCTCACTTAACACCCAAGTGGAAAATATCTCTCTTCACTACATATTGTAGAAGTTTAGTTGTTTGCATCACTACAAGGATTGGCAAGAGTCCAATATTTTGAGAAAAGTTTAAGATAAAATCCAAGATGGCAAAGGGTTTGAAATGAGATTAATTGACTTTTAGTCTTCTCACAAAAAATGTCAAGGTATTATTAAGTTGATTGGAGTTTATTTATGAATTTTTTTTGAAAATGCATGGCCCTAAGTCCAAGTTTATTATGAAAGTGGTTCAAGTTTAAAAACAAGAAGAGTTTTCAAAAGGAGGAAGAATATTTTTGAAATTAGAGAAGGTGGGAGGAGAAGAAGAGACTATCCTAAAGCATAAGGTAAAAAGCTTGGGATAAGAACTATCTAACCAAAAAGAAACCAATACTTGACATTATGAGTCAAGATAGAATTCCCATTATTTGGATTGAAACCAAACAAGAAAAGATACTAGACCTCTTGAGAGAGCCAAACTTCAAATGTATTAAGTCTTCACCAAAATTGAGCAGAGTAACGACTGTATACGGGTGAATTCCAGATTACAGACTAAGAATGTAACCACAATAACCTCCACACAAAACAAACAAACAACCTAATGTCTTGAGGTAAACCTCAAGAACTCCAGACAAAATATCAATTAAGGCCACAAGGTCTCCAACATAGACCAAGGTTTCTAATCCTAAGTCCAAAAAGTCCAATGCTCCATAATGCCAAGGATAGTAACCAAATAGTCCAAGTATCATTAAAGATTTTTATGGTTCATGTTGATTATTAGGTATCTTATTAAAGAAAAGAAAAGCTCAAGTGAGTAAAATAAAAATGTCAAGAAAGTAATTGCTCAAGTGAGCAAAGATGAAAATAGTATGAAATGTAAATGCTAAAGTAAATGTTACATAAAGCATAAAAAATATAAGCATAAAGTAAAATCAATTGTTAATGATTAGTGGTTAGTTGGATGACAATCTTGAAACTTGCATTTGGAACTCATTAGAGGATTGGTAGAACCAAATCCTCCATACAACAAATTGCATTTGCTTTTAGTCAATTATATCATCTATTTTGGAATCCTCAAAAGTACCATATAATGATGAACAATGTTTAAGTGATCCGCGTTGACCAAAAGTGATGTAGATTCATTAGAGGATTGGTATAACCAAAGCCTCCACACAATGAATCTCAAGGTTATTGGATCAAAGTGATCAAATTAGCATACTTGGGCTTGCAAACATAGGTTTGGGCCACGAATGATCATTTGTTCGAATCGGGACAAAATTTAGCGCTATGTTAAGCAATTATAAGTGGACTTATATAGAAGTAACACCTATTTTGAGGCCAGTCAATAGAAATCTATGCACCATTTATTTTGAGACATGATATAGAGATCATGCTCCAATAACACTTAGTGCAATAAGAAAGGGATGAGATGAAGAGGGGTGGAAAAGAATATACAAACCACATTTGAATTAAAATTTAATCAAACTATTATTAAAATCATTCATCCATTTTTATGGAGTTAGACTCAACATCATGGATCCAATGATGTTAACAAATTTCATGATCAAAATTCAACCCAAGATCAGCCATAAAATAATCACAAAATAATATTGCATTTAAGATATATAAAAAAAGGTTTTAAAATGTTTTTAAAATAGAAATAAGAAATAAAAATATCAACCATGTTCAAATTAATCAAGAAATAGTAATTAAGACCATAGAAAAATCAGGGAAAGGCTCAAATATTTTTATAAAATTTTGGTAATTTTTTAAAGTCAGAAACTCTTTTTAAAATGAAAAGAAATGAGTAAAATAAACCAAAAATAATAAAAAAATAAAAAATTTAGGAATAAAAAAATAAATGAGGTCACCGATATTTGTCACAATATCATTGGATCATTCCATATTTTTTTTCCAGAATTTAAAAATGCATAAAAGTATTTTTAGACATTTAAAACAATTCAAATAAAGTTAAAATTTATAAAAAATATCAAAACACAAAATAAAATTGTAAAAAAATAAAAATCAGAAAGAGAAATATCAAAAATATTTTTTAGAATTTTTTCATATTTTTTGGACTTAAAATGAATTTTCTATGATTTTTTGAAGTTTAAAACAATTAAATATAAAAATCAGAAAAGAAAATAAAAACCAAAAAGATGTGAACGAATGGATGAGAGTCAAAACGCGTTAGTAATCAAATCCAATGGATCTGGCGAGCTGTGCATATCATGGTCATTACTAAATATCACACTGGATCCAACATTTTTAAAGTAAAACAACTTAAAATGTGGCGCCTTGGATGGAGTTTGACTCACAAAAGTAATCAGATCCAAGGGCTCCTGAGGAACGCGCATGGTAAGGCAAGCATATTGTATCCATTTTAAAAAAATAATGTGGCTTCATGTCATTGGTTGAAGACGGACATGTCATCGTCTTTAACCTCCAGCCATCTCCAAATTGAATCCTTCAAACTGTAAAATTAGCAAACCAGACCGGTACCATTAGATTCGTCTCTTCAAGACGATTCTAATGGAACCATTGCGCCAAATTTATATAAATTATGCAAGGCTGTATTTGAAGAAAACAAGAAAAAATAGAGAGCACGAAAATCTGGGATATCTCACTCAATTCTCAATGAAATTGCAAACCATAAAGAGCACAAGGATCAAAAGAATACAAGGAGTGGATTAGTCTCTTATTTGAATAAATTTGGCCAAGAAATCGACCTGGACGAAGTAGTGAGAAGTTGCTCTAAAACTGGACTTCTACAGATCAATATAGGTCACAATTCTTGAAGGTAATTGTATAGTTAGCTTCAGGGAAGATCAAGGAGGGTGAATTAATAGAAAAAATGGATTGAAAAATGCTTGAACACTAATTTCGAAGTTGCAGAAAAATGAGTTATGGAGAAAGTTTGGCAGTGTGATTTTGGCTATTCAAGCTTGAGGAAATGAATGAGGGATCACTCTCTATTTATAGGGAATCAAATGGAATGTTCAAGCGTGTGAAATGATGAAGTTTAGAGGGAAATCGTGTGAAGTTGCAAACAAGAAAAGTGTGACTTCTCTTTTGATAAAAACTCATCCAAAACGCGCGTTTTGCGATGCTAATAAGTTCAGAAGTTCACTAAACATGTTTAGAAGCAAAAACACGCAGAAACAATGTGTTTAGAATCTAAATCAAGGATTTCAAATTCTGACTTTTGGAGAAACTTCAGTTTCAAGTTACCAAGTTCAAATCAATGGCATTCTCAGCTCAAGGGGTCTTAGGGCCTAATTCTTGATGCTTTACAAAGATGAGATTACAAGCTTTGCAATGGGAAAAGAATGGAATCAAATGGATGTTTTAGCTGAAAGTTGCAATGAGTCAAAGTTGGGAAAAGAAGTTGACTTTCCATACTTAGAAATATTTCAAGTTTTTCTTCAAAAGTGGCCTATAATGTTTTGCATCCAAACATGGCCTTCCACTTGGAATTTTCTCTTGACCAAAAAATACGGAATGAAATAGACCTCTTGAATGACATTTTGAAACTTTAACCATTCAAAATATCCAAAAATTGAGAGAGTTATGAATTGTTGAAGTTGGCAAATAATCATGAAATGACCTATAATATTTTGTATCCTTAGGGATTCTTCCATCCATTTTCTCACTTTTCATATAAGAGAAGGAATAAAATTCACATCCTATAGATCATTATGGAAAAGAGTGGGATCAAGGTGATAAAAATTGACCATATTATGATCATTTGAAGTCACACATGGGAAATTGAGGGTTCATCTAGAGGACATGTAATCTTTCTTCATCATCAAGTTTCTTCCATATGAAAACCCCATGAAACGTTTGAAGTGATTTGTTAATAAGCCTTTGAAGAGAAAGATTTTTTTGGAATCACCCAAAAATACCAAAATATGAGCAAGATATACTTCTTTGAAGTTCAAAACCCTAGCTCCTAGATCAAGAAAATGCTTTGAGGAACTTTGGCAATTTTGAACAACCTTATTGTACCAACACTTTTCCTTTGTAAATATGAGTTGTTGAGGATGATAATGAGAACTCATAGAAACCAAAAACACTTCCATATCTTGAGAATTGAGAGAAATATGTACTTGTGACCAATGGGAACAAGGCCTTGTCCAACCATGACAACTTCCTCAATCAACCCCTTGTACTTTTGAATCAATCTTCATAACTTTGAAATGTAGTGACCAAAAATAAACCTTTCCATGCCATTTCTTCCTAAACAACTTCATTGGTGAGGTTTGAATTTCTTCAGCTTCATTGACTAGGGCATGGAAATAAACTCATGAACCCATGGATCAACTTGCTAAGCCTCATTTCCTTTACCTACATTATTTAGCAAGTAAGAGAATACAACATTGCATTTTATTAATTAAGAGGAAAGTTGAAACAAAACATGCATGATCACCAAAGAAAAACAAGTCAAAGTGCTTGGTGATTCCTTAAAGAGCAAAGCTAAAGATAGGGAGGAGAACCAAAAGCGCTAATGTGGTCTTGTTGGGGTTGAATCATTATGGTATGATGAAGGGGTCTTAGGGGCAAAAATTGGGGTACAACACACCCATCTTGAAGAAATCAAAACTATCCCTAAACAAAATGCTCACCTTATCATCATGCTTCGTAGAAAAGTCTGCCCAACACAGACTTCCCCTTTTCAAACTTCTTCGCAAGAAAGCAGCATTCGAATGGACCGAGAAGTGTGAACAAGCCCTCATCCACCTCAAAAAGTATATTTTGCATCCACAGGTCCTCTCACAGCCAGAAAATGGAGAAACCCTCTACCTTTACCTCGCCATCATAACTGAGGCCGTCAGCGCGACTCTCATCTGTGAGACCCCCGATGGGCAAAAACCCATATACTTCATGAGCAAGACCCTACAAGGCACGGAATTCAGATACTAGCAAATCAAAAAAGTCTCTTTGGCCCTTATAAATGAAGCGAGAAGATTGAGACACTACTTCCTAGGTTACACGATCATGGTACGAACTGACCAACCAGTAAAGCATCTGCTTGACCGTCCCAACATGATATGCATAATGCTCAAATGGTCATTGGAATTTGCTGAATTCAACAACTTGTACGAGAGTAGAAAAGACCTTAAAGCTCAAGTACTATCCTACTTCATGGTAGAAATGGACACACATGCCTCCCCGACAAGTGGAGCCCATAAGTGGACTATCTTCATAGATTGAGCATCCAGCTCGAGAGGAAGCGGAGTAGTCATCATCCTCGAAAATGAGGAGGGAATCCTGATCGAAGTTTCCTACGCTTTATACTTCCCAACCTCGAATAACCAGGAAGAATACAAAGCCTTCCTCACAGGACTACGCTTGGCCGAAGACTTTGGAGCTAAAGAGGTAAAAATCTTTGTGAGTGCAACTTCACTATTAGATGTTTTGCATGATGTTAAAACTCGGAAAGCTAGAATTTCAGCATGGTGGACGATATCCTTATGTCTTGTGGCACTCCATTGCATTAGAGGTCTAAGGAATCATTTAAAACAACTTTAAAATTGGTTCCAACATGAAAAATCAGTTTTTGCACAAAATCAACACTTATGTGTCAACCTGAAATTTCTATGTGTCGACACATAAATTATGCATTTTATTAAAAGCTTTAGTATGTGTCGACACATACAATTTTCAGGTCGAAACATACAACCTATGCGCCGACACAGGATTTTTGAGTCAGCACATGTACTGCATTATTAAAGCTTTTAGCCACTA
Source organism: Vicia faba (assembly GCA_948472305.1). NCBI lineage: Eukaryota > Viridiplantae > Streptophyta > Magnoliopsida > Fabales > Fabaceae > Vicia > Vicia faba. The sequence goes on along the minus strand of OX451740.1, from coordinate 637,101,711 downwards.
TTTTGCATGTGTCGACGCATAAACTTTTCAGGTCGATACATACTATTTTGTGGGTCATTTTTTCATTGCAAAACTACCCTCTTTTACCTAAAAAGAGTCCAACTATAAATATATCATTCATGCATCATTCCAGGTTGTTGAAAACCATAAAATTAGTCTATATCTCTCTTCATCTTCAACCTCCAATCAATGCATAGACACTGAAATTACACTGTAATGATGTTCTGTTGCGGTGCCATCTAGACGAAGATTGCTAGTGTCCAATTGTGTATTGGTTAGAGTTTTGTAAGGGTTTTCATCTAAGAAAGACATCGGGTTTATCCTCCAATATCATTGGTTGATTTGGGGGTTTTCGTGCAAGATCGTTCAAGAGGGAATCCTGGTCAAGTGGATAACCTTAGAGTGCTTAAAATCTTTGTAAGGAACCTTGGAGTGTTTGAAACCTTTGCAATGTAGTAGCTTAAAGTTCCAGATAGAATTGAAGACCTTGTGTTAATAGATTTCAATTGAATTCTCTTGAGTGAACAATCTTCGAGTGTTTGAAATATTTGCAAGGAACCTTGGAGTGTTTGAAATCTTTGCAAGGAAGTACCTTAAGCAGAAAATAGGCTGAATCTATTGTGTTCTTGATCTTGTTGAAGATCAAAAGAAGAGAAGGGGTTGAATCAACATCAAATAGTTAGGGTTTGTAGGATTGCTCTTGAACACTTCTCTTGTAACCATACTTTTGCAAAGTAAGATATTATCCTAATTCCAAATTTGGAATTGGGGGAGATGTAGCCATAGCAAGGAAGATTGGTGAACTTCCTAAATAAATCCTTGTGTCTCTTATCTTTTAATACTTTAATTTTCATACATTAATTTGTCAAAAATCATTGAGTAATTTATCGACGCGTAGGAATTTTCCGAAACTATTTTTGTTTGGAATTGTGTGTTGAGTTGCTTATAATCACTTTTGGTTATTTTCTGAAACTTTGACTGCAAGTGTTTGACAAATTCTTTAGCTTGTTTAACTCAAATGAAAATTGAAATGTTCTATCTCTTGCTTTCATTTACTCTCTATATGCAATTTATTGAATGTGTTGTTTGATCGATTGATTCATATAGAATTTATCTTTGATTATTAAAGTTTAAATTGATTTGTTGATTAGCTTATAATCACTTTAATTGTAAGTGCTTTTTCATATCAACTGTCTCAAAGGAAATTCTGAAAAATTTATTGCGTGTCATATGTTCGATAAATTGCCGTGTTATGTTTTTAATATGATTTCATTGGAAATAGGAAACCATTGTGTTGGATATTAAACTATTAATTGAAATATTATTATGTTGATTGATTTTATCATTATGTTAATTCCATATGGCTCGTTCATATCCGAGTTTCCAATAACTATGTTCGTTTAGAGTACTATATTGATCTAGATAAAAAACCTTCCGCTCAACAAATAAATTTTAAATAACCATTTTCAAAGGTAGTTTTTATTTGGGGATCTATTCACCCTCTTTATATCTGGTGCCGTACTCTAACAATATTCACTGATTCCCAGCTCGTCGCCTCTCAAGTACCGGGAGAATATCAAGTCAAAAACGACAACCTCTTCAAGCACCTAGCTCTGGTTTGGGAAAGAATAACAAAATTCGAGTTCGTTGAAGTAAAACATGTCCCTCACAATCATAACACCAAGAAGACATCCTGATAAAACTTGCGAGCCCAAAGAAAAAAGGCGAAAACAAGTCATCCAAGAGATACTTTCTCACTCGAGCATAGAAAAACCGCTTGCAACTCTTGACATAAACGCCACCAGAGACAACAAAAGTTGGATGACCTGGTATACAACTACCTCACAACAAGGGAACTACCCCCCGACCAAAAAGAGGCCAACGTGATTAGACGTAGAGCTTGCACCTATGTCTTGGTCGAGGAAAAATTGTACAGACGGGGATTCTCCACCCCTCCTTAAGTGTGTCGAGGAATCCAAGGTCGGCCATATCCTACATGAAATCTACGAAGGAATTAACGCCCAACACCTAGGAGGAAGATCCCTCGCCCGTAAATCCCTACGGGCAGGATACTACTGGCCCATCATGCAATACGATGCAAAAGAACATGTTAAAAATGTGATAAATGCCAACTCCACAGAGACATGCACTTGGCACCACCCAACGAGGTTAAAACTCTCTCCTCCTCGAGGGCCTTTTCTTGGTGGGGAATGATCATCTTCGGGCCATTTACCACAAGTTTAAACCAGAATAAATACCTAATAATCGGCGTCAATTATTTCATGAAGTGGGTGGAGCCAGAAGCCCTCACCAAAGTCACGGCACACAGTATACTTCATTTCTACAAGAGAAACATACTTGGCCAATTCAACATACCACAAGCACTCATCATCGACAATGGGACGCAATTAACTAACAAAAATTTACAGAAATTCATCACCAAATTGGGCACCATAAAACATTTCACATATGTCGAGCACCCACAAACAAACTAGCATGTTGAAACCCCAAACAGAGTGATCCTATGCAGCCTGAAACGAAGATCATGTGAGGTCAAAGGGAGATGGGTCGAGGAGCTTCACAACATTCTCTGGGCCTACAAGACGACACCATACTTGACCATAATGGAAACTCCATTCCGACTAATTTACATGATTGAAGAAGTAATCCTAGTAGAGATTCGAGAACCCTCTAGGCGAACGAATTCCCCTCGACGAGGAAATGAACGACGAGGCACTAAGATAAGAGCTTGACCTTGTCGAAGAAGTTTGATCAGGGGATTCCCTCCGCGAAGCCTCGTTAAAACAAAATATAGCCATACAACATGACACCAAAGTCATGAAATAAGAATTTGAAACTAGTAGCATAGTCTTGAGAAGAAACCATAAAGATTCTCGTGAAGGCAAACTCGTCGCGAACTAGGAAATACTCTATCGCGTCTGAGCAAAAATGGATAATAGAGCCTACTACCTCGACAAATTACACAAGGAAGAACTTGCTCGACCATGGAACACCGAAAAACTGAAACAATATTACAGTTAGGTCTTGCAGTCAGCGTACCCCACTCAACGATGATAGGGTATGTCCTGACCATAGAGGCGTGTTCGAATACAAGCACAACATCCCAAATTTAAACAAAATGCAAGTTTCCAAAGTAGCAACTGGCGGACTCTTCTTGAGTAGCTTGTGTATTATTGATATCTTTGGAAGATAGCAAGTGACGGATCTTCGTGAGCAACTTGCACATTATTGATATCTTTGGAATATAGAAAGTGATAGACTCTTCACGAGAAGCTTTTGTATTATTGATATATTTGGAAGATATCAAGTGGCGGGCTCTCCACGAGCAGCTTGTGTATTATTAAAATTTTTGGAAGACAACAAGTGGCAAAATCTTCATGAGCAGCTTATGTATTATTGATATCTTTGGAAAGCAGCAAGTGGCGAACTCTTCATGAGCAGCTTGTGTATTATGGATACATTTGGAAGATAGCAAGTGGCAGATTCTTCATGAGCAGCTTGTGTATTATTGGAAGATAGCAAGTGGCGGCCTCTTCATGAGCAGCATGTGCATTATTCAAATCTTTGGAAGACAACAAGTGGCGACCTCTTTATTTGAGCAGCTTGTGTATCCACAACAATATGTTATTTCAACAACAAATGACGTCTCTTTTGAGAAGTTTTCTCATCGGTAGCAAATGGCATCTCTCTGAAAATGTCCCACAGAGAAGTTTGTATATTACCTTTTTCGAGTGATATCTTGGATAAAGAAGAAACTATTCTCCATTCTAGGCGAAATCTAGAAGTTAGAGAAGTTTATTATCCTTTCCGAGTGATATCTTGATCAAAGAAGAAGTTGTGACCTGTTATAGGTGGAATGCCATAATTTTTGGGAACTTATTATTGTTCTATGAGCTGCTAGTTCACTCGCTTGTTAGTCAGTATCTTCTTTCTCCTCATTAGATTTTTCCCTAATAGAGTTGAGCTTTCTCTAGTCTCAGTACTGATGCCAATCATTTACCAGTCTCTGTACTAATGTAAATAATTTATTTTCCAGTCTTAGTACTGATGTAAATCATTTCTTTTCCAGTCTCAGTACTGATGTGAATCATTTCTTTTCCAGTCTCAGTACTGATGTAAATCATTTCCTTTTCTAGTCTTAGTGATGATGTCAATCATTTGTTACCAGTCTTAGTACTGATGCAAATAATTTCTTTCTCCAGTTGCAGTGCTGATTTAAATCATTTCATTCCCAATCGTAGTGCTGATGTCAATTACTCAGTTACCAGTCTCAAGGCTGACATTCACAGTCGTTTTTGAGTCAGTATTATGCTGTTTGTTCTACCATCAACCATGAGTTGGTATCTTTGTTATGCCATCAACCTTTAGTAAAAGTTGGTGCATCTTTGTTTCACCTTCAGTAAAGTTCGATAGTTTACCTTCGGTAAAAATTGGTGCATCTTTTATTTTTCTACCTTTAACCCTGAGTAAGAAACTTACCATCATCACAAGTCAGTAGTCAATTATCTTTTCACAGTCTATGCAAAGTGTCTTCTCTGATAGAGTCAGAAACTTTTCTTTTCTCAAAGTTATTATCCAATAAGAGTCTTTCATTCGAAGTCTGTGGCTATGTTTCTCCAATGGAATTATAATCTCCTCCCATATGGGATTATTTTATCATGTCCTTGGTTTCTCCAACAATAGTTTGTCTCATGCGGCATCATTCCCCATAAAATTCAAAATATTACACTCATATCATAAACACAATTGTGGTATCTTAAGGCCAAAAATTGTGTATTCTATATTTAAGTCCCTTCAATGTCGTCGAGACAAGGATTTCAATCTTCATATCTCTGGATAGAAGAAACTTAAATAGGGGCAGCTGTCATACCCCAATTTTTGACCTAAGATCCCATCTTCATTTGAATTTTTATAAAGCATCAAGGTCACGAAATACGTTCGGGTTTAACCTCTCACCTTCGAGCATTGCCTATGCAGAGATTGTCAAGTGTTTTAAACATTTTAGCCTATGTATCACTAACTTCTAATAACATACAAAGGTGTACATTTGTGTTTCTTTTGTTTCGTGTGCAGAGACAGGTCTGAATCAAGAGCATCAGGTATTGCCTTTCATTTAGGGTTTTTGGTCCCTCAAGTGTTCAAAAATGTTGAATAATCAATTCTCAAAGGCTTATTCATCAAAGCTTAGCCTTTAATCTCAAGAGAACAGTCAAGGTTTCATTATCATTGGTTTACATGTGCATCAATGCGTCTTGGAATGCAAGAAAAGATCAAGCTATGTGAGACGATTTAAAGCACTTCGACCAAAAGTCAACTCTTGCAAGTTCAAGTTCAAACGGTCATAATTTTTCGATTTTCAACATCCTGAGGCGACTCTTTTATGAAGTATCACAAATAGCATTGTCTATGAGATTACTTCAAAGATTGAGGTTCAATTCATGCCACATATATTTTCTCAAGGGGCGTTTGATTCTTATGTTGGGATAATTCATGAAACTAGAGTTTTAGTTAAATGATTCTTTGATTTCTTGTTGCGTACTTCAAGTCATTTGCAATCAAACATTAGCGATCGTTGGATTAAGGTGGATTGTTGATTAAATTAATTAAAGGCACGATTTGTATTATTGGCTCGTATTGAAAGTTACCACGAATTGAAGATATGGGTTTTAAAGAAGATTTGAGGATCAATTTGAATAATTATTTTGATTTCAGATTGATTCAAGTGTGCGAGGCGCAATTCATTCATATGAATTTGCTTTTGGATTCAAGATATACAAAAAAAATTAATTTTTCATGATGCAAGTTTGCTCAACTTTGAAGATCAATTCATGTAATTTGTTTGGAATTCTAGGAGCAAATACAAGATACTCATTCATCTACCATTCAAATTTCATTCAAAGTGTATATTGATAACCCCAACACATTTTCACTTAAGTTACACTACTAGAATTATTCAAGACTTGTTTAGATTTAAGTTTCCAAGTACATCACCATCATTTTTATGTCACAAGAGGAATTCCTAATTTTTCTTATGTCATAAATTTCAAGCTTCAAAAGTCACATAAACTTTGAGTCTAAGCTTTGAATAATCCCATCATGTTACAAAACTTTTCAAGTTTTATGGTTTCAAATTCAAGATACATTCATGTTCATCAAGGGAAATACATTTAAACTTACATGTAAACCTATGCTAAACTATCCTAAGTTTTATTTTTTCCCTATAATTTCAAGTCTTCTTGTCACCAAGCTTGAGTTGTTGTCAAAATGTGAAAAATACCCTGCTAAACTGCCTTGCAAAACAATCCAAATACAGTCCATATAACTATAAAAAAAACTACTTCAATATAAGAAACAATGCCTATCTCTTGCTGCCCAAAAACCATTTTCTTCAAAGATAGACAATAATATTGCAAATCTAGCTTCACTCTCTCTATTCAATTTGAAATGATTATCTTTTATCTCATATGAAATTTGATAGCAAATTCTCTCCTCGATCCTGCAACTTGCGAGAATCTGTGTGGGAACTTACAGAAACTGTGTGGCCTCTAAAAGTTGGATTGTTTTTAATCCTACTGATAGAGGAAGTGTTATGGCTAAGGATGTTTCGATCGATCCCGCGAATGGAGATGACCCAAATGCTGTTACAAATATATCTGTATCTTTGGCTAACAAATATGATTCTTAGTAATAGAGGTATTATGGGTTTGGAAGCTAAACATGTACAACCCAAACCTTCCACATAGCAGTTAGTTAACAAAGTTATTGATATCTCACCGAGTGTCAATCTTCGTGAACTTGTTAGGGAGTTGTCTGAAGGGTCATTTAAAGCGTTCAAAAACAGTATTTTTTTGCCCCGCTTGAAGGAAATAAGTCTACTTCAACAAGCCATTTGTTATTGACAAATGGACTTGCTTCAAATGCTCTCATTCCGTATGGACAACAGGCCATACCTCATGCTTTCAAAGCAGGAAATCAAGGATGTACTATTGTGCTGCCTGCTAGCGAAGTACCTGTTAAACCGGCCAAAATGATAACAATAGGAATTTCGATTGGGAAAATATTGGAGACAGATAATGCATCATATAAATCCAAGCCTGAAAATTCATGATGATTTCAAAGTACCAACTGCTAGAAACTTCATAGTTAATATGGGAACGAGAAAAACGCCTCAAGTTACAAGCAACAATAGGAAGACAAGCTGATACACTCCAAAAAAAAACTACTATGCTATGTTATTACTGTCCATACAAGTAAAAAACTACCAGTCCAAACTTGTCTAAACTCTACACCTAGGTTGTCCCAAAATTTGCACGGAAGTGGGAGAGTCTCAGCCTGCATTAAGAAAGCCAAAATCAGCATACAACATTAGTCCTAGACTCACCAATTTTCCCCCAAAAAAACCACACTTGTTCCAATATAAAGGGGAGGCGGCTGATATTAAAAAAGGGAGGACAAAGAAAAAGAGAGAGATGACAACATACAAACACATAAAAAACAGAGAGAAAAATTCGAGAAAAATTGTAACAAAACTCTGTACAAAAAAGGAAGTGACTTCCTCCAAGAAACTAAGATACACAACCCTAGTGTGAGTCCACTTTGTCATTTTTCATTTTTCTTCTTCTGCTCTTTTGGTTGCTTTTCTTCTATTTCAAATTTGGTGTCTGTAAAATAGCAGAAACACTGACTAACCTATAAAGGAGAACCATTGCTACAAACTTTATGGGGGTCCTTCAAATGCCAACTCGTAAAACACGATCCATTTCAAAGTAAAACCCACCCAAGTTCCTACACTTCACACGCATCTCCAACATTACCACTACCTTTAGTTTCTTTCAATCCTTCTATTAATCTTGTGAACCAAAATAACAACTTGATTCAATCATTATGTTAAGGAAATCTGAAACAAGCTGTTAATGCTTTGTATAGAGAGTCGAACCCTATCTCACGGACCTTCATTCATCACTCTACTACCTTTTGTGCACCCTGCTTCACTTCAATCACCAATCCTCAGAACATCATCAATCATTCAATATGCAAGCTCGTCTTCAATGATTCAAAATCATTACATCAAATCACAATAACTTTTCATATCTGCAAGATCGAATCACATAAACCTGCAACACTCATATCATCATCAAATTTGTAGCGTACACACCACAATTTAGAAGAAGATGTTTCGAATGACATACCTAAAAGGTTCAGAAAAAATCTCGTCTCTTGGCACTGTCGACTTATGGAGTGTTTGAATCACAAAAAGTTTGTTGTCTCCTTTGCGTTTTTCGTTTGCCTGGTTTAATTGTGTGAATTCTTTCATAGTTTGAATACATAAATAACATAAAGTAGGAGAACCATCATGAGGGATGATATTGTTATTGTCGTGAACTAAAAAATAAATGTTAGAAATGTTATAATTCTGAGACTAAGATAAAAATCCGAAATTTGGATCGGTACAGAGAGGATCAAAGTTTGAGTTATTGTTGTTTTCTTTTTATTTCACTATGTGATAAGCAAATTGGTGAGATGTTAGAGAATGAAAGCAAGAGGAAAAGATTGAGATTGAGAAACCTGCAAAAATATGAATAGAGAAGAGAGAGTGTTAAAATTACGTTTCACTAGAAGACCATAGGAAATAGAATCGCTTGGGAAATTGACAAAAAATTAAATTTTGATCCTTTCCCTTCCCAATACATCCTTTGGCGCCTATTTTCTTCCAAAATTAGGGTTCGGGAAAACTCCCCCACTCACTCTTAGTAACCTGGATCCGGGTTTGGGCCTAGCACAACCCATTTCATGATTTTTGTGTTTCATAGCTTTTGATTAAGAGAATATAATGAATGAACAATTTGGTGTAGTGGCTGGAGCATGTGTGTGAAACGCATGAGGACCTGGCTTCGATACATGTATGAAGCAGCATTGTTTTTTTTACTTTATTTGTTTTCATAGCATTTTTGGGCTTCAACTCAACCAATTCTTCCTAAACCCATTCGAAACTGTTATATCCACCTCTAATTTTCTGTTTCACACCTTCTTTTATTATTAATATGGTTTAGATTTTAAATAGTAATTTTATAAGGAATTTAGTTTATATTTAAATTAGTTTAGATATAATTTAGTAATTTTAGAGCTTTAATAACTTTAGAATTTTTATTTGATTTAGATTTAGTTTAGTAATTCTTTAGAATTTTATTTGATTTAGTTTAGTAACTTTGAAATTTTTATTTGTTTTAGCAACCTTAGGATTTTAATTTATTTTAGATTTAATCTACTAATTTTAAAATTTCAATTTAGTTTATATCTAATTTAGTAATTTTAGAATTTCTTTTATAACCTTAGAATTTTAATTTGGTTTAGGTCTAGTTTAGTACTTTTAGAATTATTTTTATATTGTTAGAATTTGTAATTAGTTTAGAATTATTTTAGTAAGTAATCTTAATTTTTTTTAGTTCAACTAACTTCTTTAGATAATTAGTTACATTCTCTTTTATTTGTATTTAAATATCTCTGTCATTTTAATTTCTCCGTGCCTTTTGGTCATTAATCTGTTTCGTTAGATTTAGTTTCTTGTGAATTTTTCGAATGCCTATATTTTTAATGTCCATTTTACTTCACTCACTCGATTTAATCCAAGGGAAGTGTTTTAACTTTGTTGACTCCATGTCATCAAATACATCTTATATGATTGTGTGAACCCCTTCATTCATTTTTGTTTTACTATTTTTGTTAAAATTAAGTTAATTTTCCTAAACGACTCAATTTTAAAACTCATACCTTTTAAGTCAAAACTTCGACACTAGGTCGTCGTATCTTCAAAATCTTGTCCAGACCCATTTTGACCAAACAAACAATTTTAACCAAAAACAAATATTTCAAAAGGTTCCTGTGGAATACCGCAGATGCATTGGGTGCTAGTACCTTCCCTTTGTATAAACAACCCCCGAACCTTCGATCTCTTTCAAAAATGCATTGTACTTTCATTACTTTTAAGTATTATTTTACATTGAATATTTAAGGGTTTTATTCTCTCTTTTCCCTTTTCCCTTGGAAAATAATAAAGCGTGGTGGCGACTCTTGCTTTTGCAAGTCAAGTTAATTAATAGCTTGATCTCCGATTTTCATTGCTACACGTCTTGGTAGATTGAAAACTCTAAAGGGAGACCCAGGAAAAAATTAGGGACATACACAAATTTTTTTATCCTGGTGGATTTAAAACCCGAAAGGGCGGTCCAGGCAAAAGTTAGGGATCTTATTCAAAATAAAGAACAAATAGACTATGATCTAAGAACCACGACTGCGACCAAGATAGAGAGGGATTAATCTAAATCATTTGACTCAGAAGTGAAGGAGATTGGAGTTATCAAAAGGAATTGCATCTTATATTGTCGCCTATTTAGAGGCATATTTATCAATAAACATTTTCTTTTTCAATCTTTCAAATGTGTCTTTCCTTTTCAGACTTGTTTGCAAATACACTACAATTATTTTTTGTGAATACTACATTGAAATTATTTTGGGGAATTGACTAGTAAAAGCATTTGATAAAACATCAAAGAGAATTTTGGTTAAAAAAACATCGAAAGAAAATCTGCGCCTACGTCCACGCCTGCAACCATAGCCATATCTACGCCTATGTCCATGCCTATGCCTGCGCCTGCATACGAATATTAAAATCCAACTAACACCATTCATCTTGTTCAAATCAATACAAAATATCACAAAGATGCTACATACAACATTGGAGAGCTGGTAACACAAAACTAATGGTTTAAAAGGAGGGAACATAAAAAACAATTCACAACCAGCATTTGGGGCGTATACAAACATTACATTTGGGGCATATACAAATACTTGGTGAATATACACAATTTGTTTAGCACATATACACTATGGGGTTTCATAATAATCTAAGACATTATTCATATACATCATACATGACATTTTCCAAATACATTTTTTGGTTAAACCACAAACTTTCTTGGGGTTATCATTGGATCATTTGGTCCACAAACCAACAAATACCTTAGTTGAGAATAGACAGAACCGGTAGACTACGATCTTATCTTTGGTCTAGTCATTTGAGATTTGATTACCAAAACACTCTTCAAATATCTATCATGTAGGTCGTGGTAGGTGTGATACGGTGGCAGAACCGACTGTTTAGTTACTACTGGTTTTTTGCGTTTTTTGTTTGCAAATGTGCGGTAAGTAAGAGTCGCCACCGTATTTTATTTCATCCAACAAAGGAAAAGGGAAAAAGAATAGAAAAAACCTTTTTCGAGATGTTTCTGAGTACAGGGGGTATATTATAGAAAGGGAAGGTGTTAGCACCCTTTCTATCCGTGGTTTTCCACGGGCTCTTAGGTACTTGCTCATTTTTAAATTTCTTTTGTGCTTGTGTTTTGAAAAGTTTTTGTTTACGTCGCGGTAGCTCTTGTATATGTCCTCAAGAGTGTGACGAAGTTGTTTTTGAAAATTGTTTTGAAAGTGTTTGTGAGAAAACATTGGTTTTTGAGCAAGTACCTAACAGTATCTACCTACTCGAAAAAGGATATTCATTTTCTCGTTTCCTTTAGACAGCACTATCCTACTATTAAGGAGTAGGTAGCCCTATCATTGGATGTTAAGGTACTATCGAAAGGGACGTTTTTACGGTCACAAAAGCAATGGTTAGGAAACTTTAGTAATTATCCTAAAGTCCTAAAGATCTTTCCGAGGAAACATTCGAATGGGTCATTTTGATCTTTTTGGACTCGAGGGTGACCACTAAAACTCCCTATGCTTCATGACCGTTTACCGAAGGCAACCGAAGTGGTGATACCCTAGGGGTGCATATCTGCGAGTGTATTTGATTTCATATATATTAGTCTTTGTGTTTAGTTTTCTAGCGATTGGTTTTATCTTGTTCATGCAATCCTATTAGCCATACATCTAACGGTTAATATATATACAAATATATAAAGTGCAAAAACATAAATTCCTACCCTATTACATGGCTTTGGGGAGAGGGATTTAATTACAAGTCCAAAACCGGGAATAATATAAAGGAAAACAATAAAAATGCCTTATAGTTTGGCTACATTGATATGTAGAGGAAAATAAAAGTGCGAAAGAAGAAAATGTGCGCGAAAAATTAAATACGGGAATTAAAGTTTAAATCTAAGAAAAAACATTAAGTTAAAAATGAAAGGAAATTAACTTTAAATAACCTAATATTTTTGTATTTTTAATTGAGAAAAAATAATTAATTTGCAATTTAAACCTAATTTCTAACTAATTTTAATTATGAAAATAAACCAAATTATCCTAATTAAACTAATCTATTTTCAAAATTAATTTTAATAAATAAGGAGGAAAAAAACTAATTCTATATTTTTTTGTGATTTCTTGATTTTATGATGTTTATGATTTTTTTAATAAAAGGAAAATAATTGGAAAAAAAAAATACAGCAAAAAAGAAAAATGGGCCGCGCTGCAAAAATGAAAATGAGGGGTGAGAAAGAAACAGAATTAAAAACCCAAACTGGACAAAACCCGATTCTACGCTGGATCCAGTATGGATAACGTCTTGGGGTGCACCACGAGGAAGCGACTTTGAGGCTTTAGATCTGACATTTTTAGATTCCTGCGTCAAAACTTAAAAGCAATGGTTCTAAAACATTCTAAACATTAGTATGAATATGCATGAATGCTTATAAACCATTTACAACGTAAGAATTGAGAGTTTGTAATTAAGAATTTTTACCCACCCGGAGCTACTTGGTGCGGATGTTTTGGGCATGGACTGGCTTGGCAAGAGGCCTCAGTAGACTCCTGGAAGTCTCATAAATGTGATTTGTCCACTTGTTTGGACTAATAGCACCTAAGAATATAGCTGCGAACTCTTGCAACTTTTAGCAATTTTTTTGAGAATTTTGTAGAGCTTTCTTGAAGAGGAATTCCGTGTCTTTCAATCTTGTATGGCTCTATACTTATAGAGGAGAATGAGGAGACAAGAAAGCATGGAAAGAATCTCCCTCATAATGTTGTGTTTTAAGACCATGATCAAAATTTGAAAAAATGTCATATTTGATGATTTCATGCCATTTTCACATGTGGGTGAACCTGGATATATTTGAAGGGTTATTGCACGAAATCAATTGACATAAACCAGCATAAAACTTGCCCAAAATGGATTCACATCAAAATTTACATTATTTCTATTATTTATTTATTTAATTCTTAATTTTAATGAATAAAATATCAAAATAAATAGCATAAATAGTAGAAAAATGTATGGGTGGGCTTAGAGGTCATGGACCATGTTAGGAATGAGTTTCAAACTTTAAAAGATAGGCCCATTTGGAAAAAATCCAAGTTTGGTCAATATTTGTTGCATGCGTTTTTCCAAAAATTGGCCAACTTTGACAATTCATATCTCTCTCAATTTTAATCCTATGAGGGTGTTCTTCGACTTTTTATAAAGATTAGGATGTCCCCTAAACAACCCTTTTGGTTTCATATCAATTGGATCTTCCATGTTAATGTAAGAAGCTTTGACCAAAAAGGTGTTTTTGTTGCCTTTTTAAAAGGACCTATAATGTCTGAATTTATATCTTTAAATGAGTGCTTTTCTGGAACTTAAGGGATGAAGAGAAGTTGTATAGAATTGGATTCTATTCAAAATGAGCCTTGGTGGAAAAATTTCTGATAAAGTATGAGAACGTTATGCCTAGTCAAAGTTTGGTTGACTTTTCCTATAGAAACCCTAATTTAGCAACTTTTGAGTTTTGTTGAATTAGGAGCATTCCTTGAGGAATCATGATCAACCCTTGATCAAATGATGGACACTACTGCAAAATGTTGATATTGTCCGAAAATCTTAAGTTTGACTCTAAATAAGCCACAATTGACTTTTGACCTAACATTGTTGATTTTCAGGCATTTGAGCAACTGAGTGAGCAAACTTGTTGTGCAAGGCATGAAACTTGACATGGATGATCTTGAGAAAATATTAGGACCATGGAAAAGATTTGAGACCTTTGGAGTTCACATATCTTGATGAAAGTGGAAACCCTAGTTGAAGGTTCCTTGCCTTAGGAGAGAATTTGTATAGTTAATTCTTGGGCATCCTTGAGCAAGTTGAGGACTTCAATGAGCATGCGTTCAGTAAAATGAGAGGGCAAATTTTGGGGTGCAACAGCTGCCCCTGTTCAATCTTCTTATACCTGAGGATGTAGATTGGCTTGTCTGCCTTTCGTGATCTAAAGGTGGAAGATGATTGAACACTAGAATGCCCAGAAATTTGCACTCGCATGAAGTGAATGTTGATCGATAATATCGGGAATGGGCTTACATATGACATTGGGAAGGGGATGGAGAATCGTCAGAAATGGGCTAAAAGATGCCATCTAGAAAATATATCGGTCGCATAAGAGATTCCTTTGCAAGAATCCATGTACCTGCCGTTGAGGAGGACTTTGCCATGGAATGTTAATTTATGTCCTGGGAAATAGAGTCTAGGAGCTTCAGTTGTCCATTACTCTACTGGGGAATTAACTCTTGATTGAAGAGACAAAAGTGAGTTGTTATCTGGTCGAGTCTGGGTTTCACGGCGACTTACTGGGGAATATGAAATCGACTGTATCTGGTCGGGTCCAGGTTTTACAGTGTTGTAAACTGTTATTCAGAGATAAAAGAGAAGAAACATGTATAGGTATTTCTTGGGATAAGTCCACACAAAACTGCGTCAGGTAATTCATGAAAAGCAGTCTGGATAGTAGGGCTATGAGAAGGAACCTGGGTAGTAGGGTTACTTCGAAATAAAGCCTGGGTGGTAGGGCTGTGAGAAGGAACCTGGATAGTAGGGTTACTTTGAAATGAAATCCTGGATAGTAGGGCTGTAAGAAGGAACCTGGATAGTAGGGTTACTTTGAAATGAAAGCCTAGATATTAGGGCTATGAGAAGGAACCTGGATCGTAGGGTTACTTCGAAATGAAAGCCTGGATAGTAGGGCTATGAGAAGGAACTTGTATAGTAGGGTTACTTAGAAATGAAAGCTTGGATTGTAGGGCTATGAGAAGGAACATGGATAGTAGGGTTAATTCAAAATGAAAGCCTGGATAGTAGGGCTATGAGAAGGAACCTGGATAGTAGGGTTACTTCGAAATGAAATCCTGGATAGTAGGGCTATGAGAAGGAACCTGGATAGTAGGGTTACTTAGAAATGAAACCTGGATAGTAGGGCTATAGGAAGGAACCTAGATAGTAGGGTTACTTCGAAATGAAAGCCTGGATAGTAGGGCTATAAGAAGAAACCTGGATAGTAGGGTTACTTCAATATGAAAGCCTGGATAGTAGGGCTATGGGAAGGAACCTGGATAGTAGGGTTACTTCGAAATGAAAGCCTGGATAGAAAGGCTATAAGAAGGAACCTGGATAGTAGGGTTACTTCGAAATGAAAGCCTGGATAGTAGGGCTATAAGAAGGAACCTTGATAGTAGGGTTATTTCAAAATGAAAGCCTGGATAATAGTGCTATGAGAAGGAACCTGGATAGTAGGGTTACTTCAAAATGAAAGCCTGGATAGTAGGGCTATGAGAAGGAACCTGGATAGTAGGGTTACTTCGAAATGAAAGACTGGATTGTAGGGCTATGAGAAGGAACCTGGATAGTAGGGTTACTTCGAAATGAGAGCCTGAATAGTAGGGCTATGAAAAGGAACCTGGATAGTAGGGTTTCTTTGAAATGAAAGCCTGGATAGTAGGGCTATGAGAAGGAACCTGGATAGCAGGGTTACTTCGAAATAAAAACCTGGGTAGTAGGGCTGCTTTATTTGATCACGTGGATTAGTTGACTCGTTTGGTTTTGGGAACTGATTTTCCATTAGTTTTCTGTAGATATGACATGTATAGCTTCACAGATTTAATCTTGAAATGTTGGAATTGTTGATGATAACCATCTTTCCAGAAAAGGTACAGGATTAATTATATGTGGTGCATGAAATGTATTGTGTGATGATGTTTTCAAAATAAATGAGATTATGTTGTATGCAATATGTATCCGCATGTCATGATGTATGAACATGAAATGCTATTGTGACATATCCGAGTCTGGGAAAATAAATCCCTGACTGCTGCTGGAGAGTACTGGAAATTGAACTCCTGACCGTTGTAGAAAAAGTGGTTCTTCTACTTCCGTTGGGGATGGTGAACGGAGATGACTATGTCGTGGATTTACTCCTTTCTGTTTGTGAATATTCTGCCAGGGAGAGACTCTGCTTGAGAATAACTCTGTAGGGGAATAACTCTATTTGAGAGAGGAGATTCCTTGCTGGAAGATTTTTCCGATTCGGAGAAATAAACTCCACAGGGGGATGAACTTCTGTAGCTAGAGGAATAAACTCTATTGGGGATTTGTCTTCTATATTCATAGAAATAAACTCTGCTCGGAAAAAAAACTTTATGAACCGCTTGCGATTATAAAATTCGGAAGGGGAATATAGATATCGGCTCTCTGAAAGAACTTTGTTGGGGAAAGTAGCTCCTATTTTGGGAAACCGATGTCAAAGTTTTTGGTTTTCTCTACTCTGTGGGGAACGTAAATGTCACGGGGTCATATGCTAAGGATACGACGATGACTTTGCATCAAGACGTTTTTGCCTCTGTACCTGTTGGAGAAAGTACCTTCGGAGGTTTGGTGGATGCTGATCAGGATGATAAGTTTTCTACTGATAAACAAATGACAAGAATATGGTACATAGTCGTACGCTTCAACTCCCTAACTTTTGCCTGGACCGCCCTTTCGGGTTTTCAGTCCACCGGGATACCCTTTTTTGCTCAAGCCGCCTTTTCAAGTTTTCGGCTTTCCAGGTGTACTTATTTTTTTTTTTGTTTTTATATCTAATTTTTGCCCGAACCCTTTTTGGTTCGTCGGGATTCCCTTATTTTTGCCTAGGCCAGTCAACCTAGCGGGTCTTTGTTCATGCGTATTATTTTCCGACTATGTCCATGTTCACCGGGTACGGAGAATTGTCATTGTCCATAGTAGTAAGTGTTTCCACACTTCCAGAAGATGCTCGTTTGATCGTACAAGATTCGTTGCTGGAATTTATGTCCAATTCCCCAAGTGATTCAGATGGAGATCTTCCCCTCGCTACTTGGCATCTTTGAGAGATTCTTGAATCTTGACTTGACTGTCGCAGTGTTGGCTGAAGATTTTGATAATATTATTAGAAGCCAAGTGAATTGGACGTTTCGATTGAAATGAAACAAAGCGTCATGTTTCGAAATAGCAGAAGCAGTGTTTCGAATGAGCATATCAAATCTTGGAGCTTCGAGTGGCAATTATGGGAACATATCTAAAGAAGTATCGAAATGATAACAAGGCTGTGTCTAAAGAATTGCGTTCGAAGCGAAGAAGTGCCAAAACATTTGAAATTCAAATGCAAGCGGGATGTTCGAAATTTGAAATATATGCGCTGGAGCATTCGAAGACACGTGGAAGTAAGAGAGAGGCATTTCTCTGCATGTTCTGAACGTGGCAGAATCTTATAGCAAGACCGTTATGGTCGAAGTAGTATAAATAGAAGTCTTAGCATTAGGATTTCGTGTGTCATATCTATTGTACTAAATACTCAGTAAACATTCAAATTACCACATGGCTAGGGAAACGAATGCAAGAGCAATGTACGTATGATAGCACCACATGTTTATGATTTAATGAAAACCCTTTATCATTTCCAGTACTTTCCTTTATCTTTTTTGTCAAATACCATTTACAAGTTTTTACATCTAAAGTCTTTTTATTCGAAATCTTTTCATTGATGCCTTACATTTAAATGCTTTCTTTCTATTTCAAACACTTTACATTTCAGAAAACTGTCATACTTTTCATGCCTTTATCTTCAAGTTTTTATCCTTCGAACGCTTCTTTTTACTTAAAGTCATTTTACAGATTTCTTGCATTAAACGCTTTCTTCATATTTCGAATCTTTTACATTCCAGAGCATCTTTTACATTAACTGCTTTTATAATTCGAAGCCATTTACTTGTCTTTTATGAAGTTTACATGTCTTTACAATTAATTTTTATTCATGTAATTTAGTTTCACGCACATATATTTTGATTACATCTTTAGATCTTTAAGAGAGAAATCGAAATAAGTCAAACACCTACACAACATTTTAAGAGAAACCATGAATACCTGTTCGATCATGAGAGTTACCCTAATGACCAACACGTCCTAGGATCAATCTACTCGATCCTGCGAGTTACCAGAGAAATTGAATAACAGTCAGTAAGTTTATTCGATAGTTTGGAGGACTAGCCGTTGTTTACCAGAAATCACTGGAAACAAATTGGCACACCTGGTGGGACCAATAATTGGACATTAGAAATAAAGATTGTTGAGACATAACCATTATAAAAACGTTGGAACCTAAGAAGTTTGCTGTTTTATGAACCTAAGAAGTGGTAAAATAACCAACAGCAACCAACCCTTATCCATAAGAAAACGTTTGAACAAGATGTCTAATTCTGACAATCAACAAGGGGAACAAAATGCCCCACATACAACAGGCACTAATGTGTCCGCTTCGATGGGAACATCTAATGTGATCCCTTCGAATGCCCAGTCTGTTGCCTCTTCTACCAGTAATATAGCCACTAATGGAGTAAGTGGCATATCAACTAATAGTTCGACCTTAGGAAATACTGGAACCATTGGTTATCCTGGGGGATTTGTTCCACCATCAGGGACACAAACCCATTTCGCCACTCCACTAACTAGACCACCCGGTTTCGATGGTAGTAGAACCAGAAACTCCTCTTATGGAATGCCAACATCATTTATGGCAGGTTTACACAATTCCACATCAAATTCATCACCATAATTAGGGTCTGGGTCTGGGGCGAATCAGTTTATGACAAATAACCAAGGGTCAGTGGGTTATAGCACAATGCCTATTTTAACCACAGAAAACCAGTTGGCTTTTAAGCAATTGATGGATGACAGTAACCATAATATGATAGGGGTATTAGCACAAACTATGCAGGAAATATTTGCCCCAATAGTACAAAATTTGACTGTGACAAACAGAGAGAACGCATATAACATGAGTCGAATAGCAGATTTCTTTGCTCCCCCAGAAAGGCGTAGGCAGAATCAGGCGGGAGTTCGAACAAACATGCCTGTTATGGAACAAATTGCTAACGACCCAAACTATAGACCACCTAGAGAAGAAGTTAACTTGGGGGCAAGGGCACAAAGGCTAGAAGCCCCAATGATCCCAGGCCCATAAAGAGAAATTATGGAACCAGGGGCAAGGGTCGAAAGGCTGGAAGCCCCAGAGTTTCGAGAAGAACAACCTAGGGGAGTTGTCATGGTGGGTCGAAATCAAGATGCTGATGCAGTCGTTCATAGAATTCGAAACGATAACATCTTGGCAGAAAACAATTTAACCACCATGATAGAGAGAGTCATGGCCCAGAATGGCCTCAACACAGGAATTAGAAGGCCAAATTATGCTTCTCCTATATTAGATTGCATAATGCATACTGATTTACCAAGGGGATATAAAGTCCCTAAATTTACAAAGTTCGCTGGGGATACCAATGAGTCAACAGTCGAACACATAGCTAGATATCTAACCGAAGCGGGAGATATAGCCAATAATGAAGATCTCAGGATCAAATATTTCCCAAGTTCCTTGACTAAAAACGCCTTCACGTGGTTTACCACTTTTCCTCCTGGGTCCATTGATACTTGGGCTCTCTTGGAGAGATTGTTCCATGAACAATTTTACATGGGACAGTCGAAAATAAGCTTGAAGGAATTAGCCAGTGTCAAGAGAAAGTTCACCGAACCCATAGATGATTATCTGAATAGATTTAGGCTTTTGAAATCCAGATGTTACACAGTAGTGCCTGAACATGAGTTAGTCGAAATGGCCGCTGGTGGCTTGGATTACTCTATTCGAAAGAAACTAGACACTCAATATTTGAGGGACATGGCTCAGTTAGCCGATAGGGTTCGACAGGTCGAAAGGTTAAAAGCCGAAAAGGCCAGAGTCTTTAAAAATAACAAGAAAAAAGGATCTCCTATGTTGGAACTGAGGAAGCAGAAGATTATCCTGAATTCGAATTCGAAGAGGTCGAAATCGACCTCGCTGAATTAAAACAGGCACCACCTTACTCCTGCAAATTGTTAGTTCCCACAAAAGGGAAAGAGATTGTTGAAAATGAGGAAAGTGACAAATTCCCAAAGAAGGTTTATACCTTCGATGTCACTAAATGTGACGACATTTTTGATTTACTTGTCAAAGATGGCCAACTCATTGTGCCATCAAATGTCAAAATACCTCCTTTAGATCAAAGAAAAAAGAGAGGATTTTGCAAATATCATAGTTTCCTAGGCCACAAAACCTCATAGTGTTTTCTTTTCAGGGACCTAATTCAGAATGCAATCAAAGATGGCAGACTGAAGTTTGCTGATAAGGCAAAGATGAAAGTGGACGAAGATCCCTTGGACGTCGCAGACACCAACTACTCCGAGCCTGCATGCATTGGAGAGATTAACATGGTGGAAGCTGACCAAACTGATGTCCCAACAGGAGAGAAAGGCACTGAAAACGAAAGTTGGGTGATGGTCGAAGTCGATAAGGAGGTCACTGAAGACGTCCAGAAGCTACCAGAGACTTCGATTGAAGCAGCACCTGTAGCTGTTGCAAAAGAAACCGAGGCCACTGAAGGCCAGGAAAATCAGAACCAAGAACTAACACAGGTCACTGAAGGCCTGAGGCTAGAATTGGAGAGAGTCCAAATCACGAAGCCAACTTCCCCTCAGAAGGAAATATGGGACACTCTAGGGGAACCCAGTGGAAAATTTGACTATTTGGTCAAATATTCTGCCCCAGAGAGTTCGAAGGTCCACATTGAAGATATAAAACCCACAGGATAGGGAGATGATGAAGCTGAAGGGGAGGATGTTGAGGTAAACATGGTGGACATGGAAAGACCTCACTCTGAGATGGAGGAGGTAGAAAGATACTTAGAAAAAGAGAAGTATAAAATGGAGGATAATCACGCTGGAGATGCTAGTCTCAAGGATTACCTCATGACATGCCACAAGGGAGATACAGGCATGATACTATGCCCTAGGTGCAGCATCCTCTGCAATCAGAGAATCGCTGCGAATTTCGAAAGGGTACAAAGGGCTCGAACTGGCAACAATTTGCGCCAGGATAACCAGCTGTTCAGGTGTTATCCTAAGGCTGGAGAAAGTTTGCTGGAATTTGTGTTTCGCTGCTACAAAGGGGCAACCAAGTGCTTGATATGCCCAAGGTGTTCTGCTGTGTATGATCAAAGCATGGCCAGAGCCTTCGAAACGATTCCCTTCGCTCCTTGCTGGAACCATCAAGAAACGGTGCAGATGGGCCCATGTTTCGATAGCAGACACAAACAACGAAGGCCCGATAGTCTTCATCCCAGGGGTGCTCGAAGAGTGACTTTCAAACTCCTTGCTGAAGTCCCAACCGACAGATGGTTGCAAGTCAGAAATGACAAAGGCAAAGACAGATGGAGAAACACCGAACGAAATGCACGCCATGCTATGACATACAGAAGGCAATTCAACATAGAAAAAAGGGAAGAGATAAGATTAGAAAACTACAAAGGAAGGAACCCCATGTCGAGATCCCAATGGCGCAGGCAACAAAGGATTCGAAAGGCTGAGAGGGAAGCTGTGGCAAACAAAGGGGTCACTTCAACAAAGAACCAAGGTGAATCTAGCACCAACAAACCAAAAAATCAAACTGAAGACAAACCTCCAGTTAATAGGAGGCTTTTCTCTGAAGTACAACTAGATGAACCAAAGGAATACACTCCAGGCCCAGAAGAAGACGAAGATATGATAACAGATAACTTCGAATCGGAGGGGGAGTCTTCATTCAACCTAAACTGTAACGTGGTATCTGTGCTTCCCTGTGAATTTGGACAGGAAACCGAAATTGATGAATATGAGGAAGAAGATACCACAGATTTGATGAAGCATAGGCCTGTGTGCTACTATGTGATGGACAATGGGGCTGTCGAGGAGCAAAATGCGTTCTTCGAACATCCAGAACCTGCTATGAAGAACCATCTTAAGCCACTATTTATTCTGGCAAAAGTTGGTGCCCATGGTGTGAATAAGGTTCTAGTGGATGGGGGTGCTGCAGTCAATTTGATACCCCACTTCATGCTCAAAAGATTAGAGATCCGTGAAGGAGACATCAAGCCCCACGATATGGTTCTATCCAATTATGAGGGGAAAGTGGGCAAAACACTGGGAGTGGTCCAGTTGGAATTGACTATAGGCTCAAGCTGTAGGCCCACCATGTTTATGGTGATCGAAGCCAAGGCCAACTACAACTTATTGCTGGGAAGGGAGTGGATCCATGGCTTAGGGGCAG